>CM041645.1:166186-255243 GCA_023333625.1 Bothriochloa decipiens | reverse complement strand
AATAACCATCATTGCACATGCCCCTAGCCTCAGCTCAAGTATAGTATCACAGAAAATAATTCATCATTGCACATTGCCATTGCCTCAAATCCTATAAGTTTCATCATTGGCCACAAAAACTGAGCCTTTGCCAATGAAACAAGACCCAACACCACAACCTACACACTTGTGTATGAGGGTAGCATTATTAGGCTTAGTTTCATTGCCAAAGGCTCAAGCAATTGCACAAGGCCTCAGTATAAAAAATAACCATCATTGCTGTTGCCCAAGGCCTCAGAACATGTGTAGTATCATAGAAACAAATAAGCATCATTGCTATTGCCCAAGGCCTCAGAACATGTGTATTATCAAAGAAAGAAATAAGCATCATTGCTATTGCCCAAAGCCTCAGAACATGTGTAGTATCATAAAAAGAAATAAGCATCATTACAATTGCCCAAAGCCTCAGAACAAGTTCATACATGAGAATAGATAAAGCATGTGTCCAGAAAGCAAATACATCATAGCAATGGTCCAGAATAAAATGAGTTACAAACCAAAAGAACTAGATTCTAGAAAGACCCCTATTGGCCCACATATGGTTAGCCCATTCATCCCTCTATAGTAACTAGGCAGCATAGTCATCCATATGCTCAGGGTGGGGCTGGTTGTTGGTAGCATTAGGGATCCAAGAGAACTCTTCAGGAACTATTTCATCTTCCCCAAAACTAAGGACCCAGTTATGCAATATACAGCAGGCAATCACTAGCTTGACTTGTGTCCTGAATGGATGGAAAGGTTTGTTGGTGTCAATGATGCGAAAACAGCCCTTCAGAGCCCCAAAACCCCTCTCAACAGTTACCCTCAGACTGCAGTGCCTCAAATTAAACAACTCTTTGGGGTTAGTGGGGAAGTTCCTATTAGCATATTCTTTTAGATGATACCTAACACCCCGATATGGAGGAAGGAACCCAGGCCGACAGGCATATCCAGCATCTACTAACACAAACTTGCCTAAAAGAAATGTAGAGTTCAATTAGCTTCATCATTTATGTACTTATATGCATTTGTTATGTGCACAGATGATCTAATTACCTAGTGGTACCCTTAACCCATCCTCTCTCTGTAATGCATCAGCAAGAATAGTGGCATCATGAGCTGATCCCTCCCAACAACCAAGGACATAGGTAAATTTCAAGTCAAAGCTAACACAAGCTAGGACATTTTGTGTAGGGGCATTCTTTCTACCCCTAAATACAGCCTGCATCTTCAGTGGAATTTTGGCAAATACATGAGTCCCATCCATGGCCGCAACACAATCTTACATGACATGCAACAATGAAAAGGAATACATGAGCTAATGCAACAACGCATTCCTATAATCTATATGATAGGTTTAATACCTTCCAATAGGGATACCATCTATGGCTGTTGCTAATCTTTGTTGGTGTCTCAGTGCTTGGAGGCCTAATCATTTCTTGTATAAGTTCACCAACATCATACAATACATCTTTGAAGTGACAGTGGATTGTCTCTATAGACCTTCTCCAGTTTTGCTTTACAACTTTAAATCGTTGGTTATGACCAACAATATGTAAAAAAATTACCACTTGCTCTTCAACACAAGAGTTTATGTTGTCTACAAATAGCTTTCTGTCCCTAAACAGGTTGCACAAACTGAAAAAAGGCACCCTTCTCATTCTAAGCATGTTGACACACTCTATGTCATTGTAGTTGTACATTAAGTTCAGGTTCTCTTGGCGCTCCTTATCCCTAATGCACATTGGACCATAACAAATCCTAGGCCGTTCAGACTCAAGCAATCTAAGCCTAGCCATCAGCAAAGAGTACATAGCAGTGATGAGAGCAGCAGCACGAGCAATAAGAAAGCGTCTCTTCTGTTGCAAGTCCATCTAGAAAATTATAGCAGTTTAAGGCAATGAGCAGTGACCAAAATCTACAAAAAGCTAAGAACAACAATGAGCAAAAGCTAAGAACAAATAAGCATCATCATAGGCAATGGGCAATAGCTCACAGGCTTTTGCAAAAGCTAATGAAAATAGCATCATCACAGGCATGGGCAATAGCTCAGCAAAAAATAATCATCACAGGCAAGGGCAACAGCTCATTAAACTATCCATCATCATCATAGGCAATGGCAATAACTCAGAAAAATAACCATCTTCCTCATAGGCAATACCAATGCTCAGACAAGGCATCATCATAAAATTTCTCATAATCTCATAGAAAACCACATCCATCCAAGAACCGCACAATCAAATACCGATAGCTATAGAATCAAGGAGGGAGGAGAGGGGGAGAAGATGCTCAAAATACCCATGTCAGCAAGCAGGAGCACCAGCAAGAGCCCAAGAGAAGGTGAGGGAGGTCAGATCTGCAAGAACAAACAAGAAAAAAAGAATGAACAAACAAGTTAGGGTCTGTAAATCCAAAAAGAAAAAGAAAAATACACATAAACACAGATCCATACCTGAGAACTCAGATCAGGCGTGCCTGCATCCAGATCAACAAGAAATTAGACCTAGGGTTTCCAAATCCGTGGTAGAAAATGAGAAAGAAATGGGGAAGAAGAAGAACTCACTTGCTGGGGTCAGAACCACACCACCTGAAACAAATCCAAAGAGAGGGGGAGGATTACCAGGCCATCAATCGAACAAAAACACAAGAAAAAGAGATGAGGAAGGGGAAGAACACCCACCGGCGACGCACACGGAGAGCGACAAGAAGAGATGAAGGAGGAGGGAAGGGGGTTATATAGCGCGGTGAATGGCGGGAACGAGGGCAGTGACCCTAGGATTTTCGCGCCATCTCCGCGCGTACGGAGGGAGCCAGGCAGAGCGCGAGCGGGAGCACGCTACGGGCATGGCTGGAGAGAAACGGAGGAATCAGGCATTTTTTGTGAGCCAGACCGGAGAAGAATCTTTGCATCACGCGAGCCTGGAGGGGAGAACCAGGCAACCAAACAGCCCCAAGATGCGTCCATCGATACACATATGCCTCTACGCGGGCAACCAAACACGTCCTTAGTAATCAACTGTAGTAGTATCAGTCTGGGCTGGTGTGTCATATAGACGATGGTTTCCTTCTCTTATTATTTTTTTCCTTTTTTTTATTTAGAATATGGTTTCCTCCCAACCCTTTCTCTTGGAACGGTTGTCTGTATAGGTTTGCACACGCACCGGCCGGCCTAGCGGAGACACGCTGCTGATGCTGACCTGACGTGCTCCTTCGTGTGATGGATAGCAGTAGTCATGCTGACGCAGTGATGCATGCTGCTAGTACTGTACCATCATAGGACATGCAGTGTATACGTACCGGACCCTGGAGCTGGAGACAGGGTTCATTAGAATCATGAACCGGTGTAACCCCTGCGGTGTTAAACAAAGAGCACCGGTCATGCATGAAAATGGTACGGATATTTTTTCGATCATATTTGATACTGAATCTGTTTAGAGGGGTTTTAAATTTTTAATCTGCCCGTATCAGAGTCCGGACACTGAATCCGTATTTAAATGTTGAAATCGCATATTTATGACGTCAATATCCAACCGTATCTTCGACAGATGACGTTATCCGTATTCGAATATGAATCCGAGCAAAAATATAAAAACAAATATGGTATTGGTATATACGATCCGTTTTCAGGACGCCAACGTGGAGATGGAACGCCCAATGGTATGCAGATGCTGGTGCCGTGCCTTGTACAGTACTGGTTATACGTGCAGTATATAGATTTAAAAAGGAAATTTAAAGGAAACGTCTGAGATTTGGTAGAATAACAGTACTCGGTTTGCATAGAGCACCTTGTGGTACGCTGGGGGAAACGTTCGATCAAGCACCAACATGTGTAGAGTGTAGACTCGTGATCCTACTATACAGGTAGCAGCACTACAGCACATGCCATCTCTCTCGAACAGCACGAAGCAGTGAATCATATCGATCGATGTAGTCGGAGTACTTGGAGACAGGCTTTGCGTCTTGGCCTGACCGACCCGTCACCCTCCGGAGTTCATCGCAACCGGACAAGGGCTACGCAACGAACTGCAAGCAGGAACAGATGATAAGAGAAGGGCGGTTTCAGAAGCGCGGGCAGGACGCATGCGTTCCTTGCCCATCATTGGATGCCCAAACTGCCACAGGCGTCCTTTACTGTACCTATACTAGTTTTGATGGTAATAACAAGAAATAAAACGAAAACAGATAGCACTCAACCCTCCATTCCAGTCCAGCGGAAGAGCCCGGATCAACTGAATTTTCCACGAGTTCAGTCTGAAACAGCTGAATTTCTCTTATACTACTATACTTTATAAGGGCAGCTAATCTGGACATGGATGACGGTATGCCAAAGTTGGTAATCCAGTTCTGAACTTTTGGATTGGCAGGATCATTGAGCAGCAAATCTCTGTCAATCATGGCTGCCGCTACCCTAGTGAGGGCCCGCCAATATACTGTGATTGTTGTAGCTCTCTGTAGCTAGTACGGCCTGGACTGGACATGCATGCATAGTACATTGAGCGGAGGGCAGCATACGACGTGCCAACAAGCAACGTGACGGAACCGAGAGAAAGCCCACTGTCCCTGTAGCCCTCAGGAACAGCTAGCCCACAAGCTGTTGCTCACCCTTCCAGTTATTACTAGGAAAAATCGAATGATGATGAGCACACATTGAACCCTCAAAAATGATGACGAGAGTCTCATTAGGTTTAGCGCGCCAGTACCAGATTGTGACCAAACAGAAAAGTACTGGTGTGTGTGCGCGCGCGCGCGCACAGACACGTTACAATCACAGTTGTGCAGAGAATGGGCACAAGCATGGATGGCTGCCATCGGCTATCAGCTCTACTACATGATGACTGATGAGCGAAGGAATGGCTGCAGAGAACACCTTGCCATCCCAATCCCAATCTCATACGTTGACCCAAATGGTGCACTACACCTTGTCTTCTCAATGTTCTCTGCAGCAACAGAGGAATTCATGGCTCATCAATGTGGTTTGGTGGCAGAGGAATGGGGTCGGAGGCTCTGCTGCTGCAGCCTTTTTTCCATCAGTGGGGTACTATACCTCCTTTGACCCTCCCCTGTCTTCCGCTGCTTCCTTTTTATCAATGCCTCGGACACCACACACCAGATACATAAATGAAATTCTACAGCGGCTGTGTTTAGTCTCATGTCACCTCAGCGCACTTTAGTATTTTATTTGTATTTAATAAAAATTATTCAAATTTTGAATAACTAGACTCAAAATATTCATTTCGTAAAGTACAACAAAACCGTATAATTAGTTTTTAATTTTATCTATATTTAGTACTCTATACATGTACCGGTATTTTAATGTGACGGGTAATAGGAATTCTGCCTATTGAATTTTAGAATGATTTTTGGATAACTAAACACAGCCAGCATTTTGAAATGAATTCTGCAGGATTTTCAAATGAACTTCCCTGTGTATTCAGAGCTTTCTTGGTGCTTTTTTTACATGGTCATCAGACTCATCACACTCTGAACCAGATACTGTTTCAGTGAACCTTTTTAGGATGCATTAATTCTGAGGCCTCGTTTAGTTACCAAATTTGGTGGACAAAATTTACATAGTAAGTGTCCCGTCACACTGTAGTATTTTTGTTTTTATTTGGTAATAATTGTCCAAACATTGATTAATTAGGCTTAAAATGTTCGTCTCGTAAAGTACAATAAAACTGTGTAATTAGTTTTTTATTTTATCTATATTTAGTACTTCATATATGTGCCGGTATTTTGATATGACGAGAAATAGAAATTCTGTATAGTAAATTTTAGATACCAATTTATTTTGGTATCTAAAAGGCCTGAATTCTACAGTCACCTTCACCATGACAAGTCATAGAGACAAAATCAGTTTCTCTCTCTCTCTCTTTGCATTAATTCTGAATTCTACAGGCAGCATATATATTTATTTATATAAATAAACTAGCTGCAAGCTGCAGGCTGCAGCATTGCACACAGCATCTTCGTCGTCTCCGTAACTTCTTCAGCTCCCCACTCCACACTTCACTCACCCTTCTCCTGCTTCGACGCCACACTTGGCAGTGGCAGCACTCAGCCGCAGCAGCTGCTACTCTGTGCAATGCAGTCTGCCGCACTGTGACAACGCTCCACTAGTCTCCTCCCTCGCCTTCGCCCACATAGCCTACACGTACACGTCCACCTCCACCCCGCTCGGCGCGCGCCGCGCCCGCCATGAGGAGGCGACGGTGGGCGCGCCTCGCCGCCGCGTGCCTCGTCGCGCTCGCCGTGCTCCTGGCCTCCTCCATCCACGGCGCTCAGGGCGCCGGCGCGCCAATGCCCGCGCCCCGCCGCTCGGGCGCGGCGCGCGTCGCGGCCGCCGTCGCCACCCCCGTCGCGCGGTGCAAGAAGCAGCGGAACAGAGCTGGAGCCGCCGCCTGCGCGGGGTTGCCCGCCGGAGTCGACGACAAGCGCGTCGTGCCCACCGGCTCCAACCCCTTGCACAACCGATGACAAGGCAAGATCGCCCGTGCTTTTGCGCTTTTGCGCTTTTGCGGCCAAGGACATGTGAGGATCTCTGCCGCTCTTGCTCTGCTCTGTATGCGCCCCTGCGTCATGCCATGGCGGATTGGTTGGCGGCGCCGAGAAGAAATGGAGCAGAGGAGAAGTCCATGGCCGGCGATCTGGCGAGGAGTAGGAGATTAGTAGTAGGATTATAGTAGTATATATAATCGGTTACTACTGCTATTTACTGATATCCGACCTAGTAGGAGTAGCTAGTAGTTGTTCTTGTTCCATGCTCGTTCCTCTGATATCGAGTTCGTCAGAGATCAGTTCCTGATCAACTGACTGAACCGACGAATTGTAAGCCACGGCTTGGAACGCCGGAATTTCGTGGGATTTCTAAGGAAATTGCACGTTTCTCCTGTGAAATTCTTGCGTTCCAAACAAGGCCTCAAGATTGGGAAATGACAGTTTTCTTTCGTCTCCTCGGAATCGTGCTTGTATTGAAAACAAATAGTTTTACAGAACCAAGTTCGCCGGGATACCGGCAGGTGGCAGTCCAGCACCAAAGCGCGTCTCTGGACAGAGGACAGTAGGCTAGCACCAGGGGTGAAGTTCTTGATCTGTGTCCTGTCCCGATCCTCCCATTTTCAGGAAGTTCTTGATCTAGTTTCCTGTCCCGATCCTCCAGGTTTTTAGCAATGGGATTCACTTCTGCAAATAAGACTCTGATTCCATCCTGTCTTTGCCCTGTTATAACAGCTGCTGCCGATGTTGTGGAGAAATTAGTAGAATATAATTTTTTCGCTTTTAATATTAATATTAGGTAGATAAAAGAGAATAATGCAAACATATCTTCATGAAAGCGACCAAACATCCATCAAGTAGATAGACCGTAATAAGAAACCACTTGTTATACCGATCTGATAATAACCCAAAGTAACTACAGCTAAATTCCTGTTCGCCCACTCATATATAGAAAATTAATTATTATGACAAAGTCAGTTTAGGACACGATGGCCGATCCCTTCCATGAATGTGTAGCCAGCCCCCAGCCGAAAAGCTATCGGCCTAGAATCCATGAGGCAAAGTCGACCAGGTTACCTGGCTGAGATCAACGCAAAATCAGTCTGTCTCTCTTGAGTAGCATGCCCATGCTAGTATCCATGAATCCATCCAATTATCCATCACTACGGCAACCACAGACCGCTTCAAGCTGCGTGACTCACTGACGGCACCATCAAACATTCTGATTTCTTCAGGCATCTCGCTAACGAAACAACCGAGACACAGATCGAAACTGCTCTGCACTTCTGACCGTCGCCTCGACTGCAAAGTCAAGACGTGTTGCGGTTATGTCGACCGCGCCACAATCGACTCGTCGAGGCGAGGTAATTGTTCGTGTCTATGTCATCACTGAGCGCTACACCGTCAATCAGCTGTAGATCATCTTGTTCTTGTTTGCCCGTCTTGATTTTTTTTTTGAGTTTAAGAGGCTTAACACAGCCCCCTGCCTTATGCATTGCAAAAGACAATCAGAGTATCGTTTACAGTCTCCAGGCGGATTACGCCCTCATCCATCGGTCACAGGAGCCACTGGCTCAATAGGAACAAACTACTTGCGACTACATTGGATACAAAGTAGCAGACAAGAGTTCTAACAGGACTAAACAAGATACTGACTGCTCAGGGCAAACCATTTCTTCCCCAGGTCTTCAGGGCCTTCTTTGTACTTGTCAGACAGCTTCATCAGCGCTTCCCTGGGCAGGTTGCCAACATCTTCATCATAAGCATGCTCGAACATGAAACGGTCCCACTTGTTCATCACCTCACTGTCCAGGCAACGCGCAGTGGTCTTGATGCAATAGACTTGAGCTTGTTCACCTTCCTCACAAAACTTTGCTTCTTTTCCTCCGGGCACAAGATGGCCCATGATTGCAGCATCATAACTATTTTCATCAGTAAGCTTCTCATGTCCATCCACTGTAAACCCTGAAAACATATGGTGTTCCTTAGTTTCCACAGCCCCCACAGGGCAGCAGCACAAATGCAGTTATCTACTTCAAATTTCTTTTCACTAAGCCACATTTGTCCAATGGAAACAAAGTCAGCACCAACTACTCTATCACAAGACTCAGAAATGCAAGACCACATTTGTTTAGCTACATTACACTCAAAGAACAAATGCTGCACAGTTTCAGGTTCAGAGCAAAACAAACAAGTAGTATCAGGGATTTGAACTCTAATCATTAGATTATCTCTAGTTAGGACTTTGTTTTTTGATAGCAACCATAAGAAAAATTGAACTCTAGGTGGCACTTTAATTCTCCACACAGCAGGTACATATTCAGGGCAGATGCCTCTATAATTGATGATCTTATACAAGGATTGAGAAGAATAAGTTCCACTAGAGTTCAGCTGCCAGATCAAAGAATCCTCCTCCTCAGTAAGATTAATGGTTGAAGTTAACTGTACTACTTCTAACCACAGGTTCATTAATCTTTGATCAACAGTCTTTCTAAAAGTACACTTTAACTCAGATCCATCCCATAAGTCAGCTACAGAGCTAGCCTTTTCATTAACCAAAATATAGATCTCCCAATATTGTATGGCTAAACTAGAATTACCAAACCAGTTGTCTTCCCAAAACTTTACTTTTTTTCCATTACCAATTTTCCACCTATAACCTAATTTAGCAGCCATAGCAGCAAACATAAAGCCCTTAAAAAATTGTGAAACTCCTACAGTTGAGGAGCAGAAAATATTAGGATTGTTTGTCCTATATTTGTGATCAATGAGCTGCTTCCACAATTCGTCTTCATCTATATTATACCTCTTTAGCTAAGAGGCTCGTAGACATATATTCAAATCCCTGAGATTAGGGATACCCAAGCCACCATATTCTTTCATCATGGTGTTACCATCCCAGTTGGCTAAATGTATTTTGTTTCTCCCATCATTATCACTCCAGAGACAATTAGCTAAGTGGGAGTTTAGAATCTTTATTGCCCATTTTGGAAACTTAATAAAGGATAATAAGTAGATAGGAATACTAGAGAGGCAGGCCTTTATCAAAACTATTCTCGCAGCATAAGATAGCAATTGACCTCTCCAACTAGCTATTCTCTTTAACATTTTATTTACTAAAGGCTGTATGTCCTCTCTTCTCAGTTTCTCAAAATGAAGAGGGACACCTAGATACTTAATTGGAAACTTGCCTATTGGGCATGCAAAGATATGGGCTACATTATGTTCCTCTTCATCAGATAAATTCATGGGAATAACCTCACTCTTATGAAAATTTATGCTCATGCCAGACAACTTTTCATACCATAAAAAATACTTTTTTCAGATTAAGCAAGTGCTCTTGGTCATTATCACTAAATAAAATAGTGTCGTCAGCATACTGAAGGGAAATAATCCCTTCCTCTCTGAATCCTGAACCTAGACCTTTAATGAGGCCAGCTCTAGCTCCCTTGATAAGCATTCTAGTAAGAATATCTCCAACTAAGTTGAACAGTAGGGGGGACAAGGGATCTCCTTGCCTCAAACCCTTGCCTGTTTTGAAGAAATTACTCTCCTCCCCATTTAACAAAACTCCTACTGAACCCCTTTTGACAATGCTTTCTATCCATGCTATCCAAGTAGGACTAAAACCTCTAGTTTTAAGAATTTCAAATAAAACTCCCAACTTACTCTATCGTAACCTTTTCGTAATCTAGCTTAATAACACAACCAGGAGATTTCTCTTTATGTACACTGTGTACTAGTTCATGGTCTATTACGACGCTCTCTAAGATGTATCGACCTTGGATAAAAGCACTTTGTTGAGGTGAAACCAATCTACTAATTATTTTCCCTAGCCTAATAGTAAGAGCCTTGGAAAAATTTTTAAAGCTGCAGTTAATTAAACTGATTGGTCTAAACTCTTTCATAGAAGTAGCACCCTCTTCTTTTGGGATGAGAGTTATAATGGCAAAATTCAATCTATGTAAATCAAGCTTTCCTTGGTGAAAGTCATTGAACATATTAACGAGGTCCTCCTTAATCAAATCCCAGAACTTTTGGTAAAACATAAAAGAGATACCATCAGGACCTGGAGCCCCATCAGAGTAACAGCTAAATACTGCTTCCTTAATTTCTTGTTCATAAAAAGGTTGTGTCAGCATTTCATTTTCCTCTCTAGTCACTAAGTCTATAGGATCCCAAAAATCCTCATCTAGTCTAACATTTCCTCTTTCTTCTCTTGCAAACAGATTTTTATAGAAATCCACTGCAATCCTAGACATGCCTTTCTGATCACTAACTAGCCCATTAGGACCTTCTAAAGCATCAACTCGTTTTTTTTCTACTTCTATGGTTGGCCACTGCCTCGAAATAGGCAGTGTTTCTATCCCCTTCTAAAATATTCCTTTCCCTAGACCTTTGTCTAATCTTAATTTCTTCCAGAACACAAATTTTTTCTAACTTCCCTGCTACCTCTTTAAGTCTACAAGCTTCTGAATCTGTTAGTGTTCTAAGCTCTGCTTCTTTATCTAGATCATTATATTCTAATGCCAACTCTTGCTTCTCTTTATTCATGCTTGCCACCTCATTTGCAGCCCATCCTCTAGTAGCCCTCCTCAGGTTTCTAATCTTAAACTGCCAAATATCTATACTTCTCTGAGAGGGGCAAGATTTTGACCAGGCTTTTTCCACTACACTATGAAAATTCTCTTTCTGAATCCACCATTTCTCAAACCTAAATTGTTTCTTACCAAAGAAAACATTATCTCCTGTGTCTAGGAGCAAGGGATTATGATCATTGGGTAGCCTTTCCAACCCCTTAACCCTAACTAAAGGAAAAGCTTGGTCCCAGTCTGTTGTAACAAGGATTCTGTCAATTTTGGACTTAATTGGTACCTGTTGATTGTTTGTCCAAGTGAACCTAATGTTGCTTGGATTCAATTCCAACAGGCCCCAGTTGCTGATCCATTCATTAAACAGATCTGTCCATCTATAGTTAATATCCTGATTACTTTTATCAGTAGCCACCCTTACTAATTGAAGTCTCCTGCAAGAACAATGGGTCCTTGCCATTTTGTCATGATATTATTCAATTCCCTAATAAAATCTAATTTCCCTTCATCATAAGGTGAGCCATAAACCACTACTAGCTTCCAACAGAAACCAGTCCTAACATCTGTAATCATCAGACTAATAGAAAACTCCAGGATGTCACACACACTTGCTAAAAAGTTATTTTTGTTACAACCTACTAAGATACCTCCAGCAGAGCCTCTAGCAGGCTTGATAAACCAATCAAAAGGTGTATTACCAGCTAGAGAATTTAACAATCTAGATGTAAAGGACTATTTTTTTGTTTCAATAATCCCAACTACATCTGCATGAGTACATCTAATTCTACTCATTAGAGAAGGACCCGTCTTGATTTTCATATCATATTCAAGTAAAATAGTTCCCATTATATCTATCGCTCGCTTAGGACCAGCCATGTTGATTAAAGAGCCCTACAAATTATTGTTATTTATTAGAATTCATATAAAGTAAGCAATATCTAAAGCCAAATACTTGAGTTTCAATTGTAACAATATTCACTTTAAAACCAATGTCCTAGCAATATACTAATAATATGCAATTTGCACAATACGCCACAAATTACTGTATATATACAACAAAAATAGCTAAGAAATTCGTAATATAAACATAAAACAACCAAAAGTATGACACATCTTTTCATAGCATTTTAAATTCAAAAAATAAGTTTGAAACTCATAAGTTACAATATAAATAGTTCTAAGATATACAATCTTACATCAATACAAGATCATAATACTAGTCATAGGCATGAATTTGGCTTGATTTGTATCAAAAGCCAAGCCCAGCAGGGCCGGTCTGTTGCATTTGTGGTTAGAGAATAGAAATTAATGTATTTCGTTTTTTCTTTTGAGCTTTGGTAGCTCTTTTAGCACGTCTCATGCTCCTGTAAGTTTCTTTCATCTTTACCTAATAATAAAACATCAAAATTTCAGTCTGCCTTTTTTCTTTCATCAATTCGTGTCCTATACAATCACGATGTCCCTAATAGCCCCTAAAAGTTATCGTCATACTGCCCCGCCTTACCGCCACCACTATTCTATGAGACCCAACTCTGTCCGTGCAAAATTGGTCATTTGCTCACAGTAGTATCAGGCAGCTTGCCGTTTCTAACTTTTCTTTCCCTCCTTTTCCCTCCCTCCAGAAGCCGATCCAGATCCCGCCGCCAGCGGCCCCCTCCCTCCCGTCTCCGGCATCCTCGCCGCAGCGGGCAGGGTGAGGGGCCAACCCCGTCTCCTAGCTTTTAGTAGCAAGTAGCTCTAGTTCTAGCCCCGTGATGGGTAGTCACCGCCTGGCCGCCATCGTCACCGTCGCAATCGTCGCTGCTGCGGCAGCCTTCATCGTCGACGACGGCAGCTCGGCTAAGGTGAGTTTGAAGAATAAAATAAAATCGGTTGTATCCCCAGCACCGCTCCCTCATGCAGCCCCATCTCCGCCTGTCTCCATCCATGGCTGCTTGAGATTCACCGCCGTCATCCCCGATTCGCCCGGGATTGTGGTTGAGCTGACGGTCGTGCCCACTGATTGGGTTCCCCTTCGTGTGGACCCGGTCCGTGCTGCTACTGTTCTACTCCTCCCCGCTCCGGTCGCGTCGTCCGAGCTCACCGCTGCCATCCCTGATTCGCCCAGGATTGTGGTTGAGCTGACGGCGGTGCCTACGGATCGGGTTCCCCTTCGGGTGGATCCGGTCCATGCTGTTGCTGTTCTGCTCCTCCCCGCTCCGGTCGCGTCGTCCGCGCTCTCCGCCACCACTCGGCCTCCACAGCAGCCTCCAGTTCAGGAGCGTTCTTCGGCAAGGTGCTTCCCCTCCAGGTGTTTGTCCGACGATGTCGCATCCCCCTGGGATCCCGGTCTAGCCCCCTCCTTCAATCTCCGCGACAACAGCTTCAACAACAACTTTCGGTCGCCGGTGTGCATGTTAATCGACGGCTTGACCAGCCCGCCTTCAACGCTTTGCGCGGTCAATCCGCCCGAGTGTACGCGTCCTCGACGCCCCTGCGACCCTCCGCTGGCGGCTTTGTCACCTTCGACGCCATGGTTGGCACTGCCTTCTTCCTCTCCAGTTCTAGGACTATATTATAATATGGTCTTCTTTTGAGGATCTACTTGTAATTTGGCCACTGTGATATTATAATATAATGTGTCTCTTGTAAAAAAACTCTGTCCGTGCATGCACGCATTAAATTAAATCATGGCCGCAATAATTAAACTAAAATTAAAATTATTATCGAAAAACTATAACCTGTATTGCTCCTTCCGTGCATGCACGCATTAAAACACTGTGTCCTCAATTTTCGACTCTTGTGAATGATGCAGATTGCAGAATCCTTCCATACGGCGAGACCATATATACTTAAACTAATTATACAAGATCAATATCCTCAGAATAAAAAGAAGCTTTTTGCACTTCCGTATCCTCAGACCAAAAAGCATCTACACTTCCGTCCATCCCAATTCAATCAGGCCCTTCTAGCATTTGTTCAAGGCCACCTGGCTGGGCTATTTTTGGTATTGTTATTGTGTACGATCAACTGAATTGGCAATTTTTAGTATTTTTTATTTATTTATGTTTATTTTTATAAAAAATTTTGTTTCAACTTCTTTTATGCCTTTACAACAAATAATACAATTTTTGTCGGGCTATTATAGGTTAACTCGATGAAAAATAATCTTAGAAGAAAAGACTAACACTACCAATTTAGGTAAAAAAATGGAACCATCCTTCTACTATATTTCATTGTATCATAATACATGAAAATAGCACTGCAAAATCATGTCTTCTAGGAGGCGATGCTACAGAGAACGCAAGAGGGAAAGAGATAGGGCCCGATGGCACACAATGTATAAGGATGAGAGGGATGAGAAAATTAAAAAGCGTCGAGAAGCATATCGCATAAAAAAGAGCAAAACTTGGCATCAAAACTAGCAATGGTAATTTATCAGAAATTTTGGGGATTAATACATAGATAACTATTATTGTTTCTTATATGTAATGTATTTTACCAAAAAGAGCAAATCATGACTCGTCGTGCAAGGACTAGGGCAACATATGCAAATATGACAACTGAGCAAAGACAATGAAGATGTAACCGACAAAGGTAGAATAATGGAGCTCCAATGCGTAAAGAGGCAATGAAAGTGAATGCAAAATGATCTAGAGAGGTGCAAAAGGCTACTCTGAGCTAGGAGTCGAGGTTCATGGAAACATGCCAAATAATAGCAATTGGTCTTTTCCAAAGTCCAATGCAACACCATTTTACGTCCCACCAGCTCATGAGGACATGGAAGAAAATGCATGTGGTGAAATATTGACTAGCCATATGACACGTAGGCATAGTGTTCCATCTGAACAAACACATGCTTTGTTAAACCATCGCAAAACATTGAATCGGTGAGATGATGGCTAATCATGAGAATGAATGCATGGATGAAGACCACACATATGATAACACACCCTTCTAAATATGCAAGGGCATGGTAGTATCAAAAATTAAAGTTATGATATATTTATATGTAAATAATTATGCGCTTTGCAACAAGGTAAAAATATTCCATGATATATTTTAGGTCGATAAAAGTTCAATAGGGTGATGTTTAATTTTTGTATTTCTCCTGCTAGTTATGAATAAAAGAAAAAAGATAGGTGGGGGAGGGGGGTTTTCCCCACTGATTCCTAAAAAAGTAGTTCATAACCCTCTAAACTATTTCTCAATTAAACGGCTATCGCCCCAACAACTATTATAATGAGGCATTGCACCCTTAAAAGAATTTGTGTGTTGTTCAGTTTCTCTTTCTAGAAGTCCACTATAAGTTGACTCGTTTTCCAATGGTAAATAACATCATACCAAAAATCATAATTTTGTTGACTATTTGCATAGGTTTGGGACCAATTAAACATGTTTAAATTAACGATATAAAAGGGAACATGACAAGAATGGAGTAAAATTATAAACATGTTCCTTAGCAGGGCACATATGAGGATATTTTGTACTTCAAATTTGAACATAAAACATGCTCTTATGAGAAACAAAAATATATATAAAGTGAGTTGAACCAATTTTTGTACAAAAATAGCAAACACGTGTGTGAACTGGGGGTTGGGGGTGTTAAGGTGATCCAAAAGATAGTATAGAGAGTAGTCCAGATTTCATTACAATTGGGAAACATTGAGAACACAAATTTCACAAACTCCAATCTATGAAGCCATGATGGCTAGATGCCTCCTACTCTGATCTTGATAAGCTAGTTGAACTTTCACCCCTCTCTGCCCACAAAACATATCATCCTCTTTATACTTGTACATTCTTGATTCGTTGCTAGTTCTTCACTTCATGTTTCTCATGAAAATCAATAACTAGGAATACTAACAATGAAAGCTACATCAGTACCTTGCACTTGTGGATTTTCCTATGTGCTTTAATAAATATAAACATGCATTAATGCCAAAGGTGTCAACTAAGGCCCTTGAGCTCTTATAGTGGCCAAAGATGGTAGCGAAGCCCCTCCTACCAAATGTTTGTGAAGACAAGTAGTCGTAGTTGAGAAATATGTTGATGAAGCCCCTCATAACAAAGTGTTGGTGAAGGTGAGTCGTTGTGGATGCTAAGATGTTGGTAAAGGCCCTCGTGCTAGAGGTAACAAAGACGATGTTGGTATAGACGCCAAAGATGAATGCTAAGCTCGTCAATCCAAATTTTTAGTGGAGGCAAGCTGATGTAGTCACCAAAGATATCAGCAAAGATACATTGTTTGTTCTGATGTCAGAGATGTCGGAGAATCCCTTTTGCTATTGACATTGATGGTTAGTCACTGTAGTAGCCGAAGATAATTGTGAGCCCCCTCGTGTCGAAGTGTTAGTGTAGGTAAATCATTGTAGTCACTAAATTGTTGGTGAAGCCCCTCACACTAAAGTCTTTACCAAGGGAGATGTTTGGGGCACCCATGAGGTATATGGGCCAAGACCCCCTTTAGAAGAGACCCAACTAGTAGTTAAAGTAGTGTCATGTGAAGTCCAACCCCACCAAGGGAGCACTTATAAATATCCATCACCTATATAAGTGTCTAAGAGAATGAGGGTATGGGACATCACCTCCACTCATTTCCATCTTGTTCAAAACCTTATTGTGCCCCCTCTTGACCTTCAAGCTCTCACCTCCCTCTCTTTGTTGTTTGGAACTACCAATTCTAACATAATGGACTTAGAAATACATTATTTAGATATTTTATATGTATAATAGTTGTGTTCATAGAAAAGGTCTATTTAAAAATATTTTGTGCACAATTCGTTAAAAATGTTTATGCTTTGTACAAAACCATTAAATAGATAGTTTTTCTGCTATGACCCGCTTTAACTTTCTATAGATTTTGGAGAAGGTCATCGCTAATATAACATTTTCCTACATTTGAAACACTTTGTTTGCAATACTGGTGACATCAGGATTAATTAAGTCCTTGCTGAGAACCACTGTATGTCATAACGGCTAATAGCACCTCTTCACCTTTCAACTATATAGGCTAGAGTCGATTAGGTCTATTGGTAGAATTTTTTTAATTATCGGAAGAGGCTTTTGAAGCATGGTACAAATGTTGTGGCTGTCATGGCACGTGATGCAAGCTATCAAAAGATAACCCATGCATTTTTGTGAAGCCGCACGTCTACAAAGTGTGTTCAATATAATGTGCTCAACATATTCTGATCTAAACTTCTCTGAGTGCCAATTAGATATTATCTAGTAAGAACAATTCTCTTGGATAAGAAGATATAGTCACTATTCTAGAGGAAACAAGGGTGATGATAAACATAAGTTCTTGCATCGACATCCTGAGAAAATTTCATATGTTGCTTTTAGATGGTTGTAATTGTGTGGAATTCAAACACAAGCCCATATCAAAAGAAATGACTAAAGTGCCTTTGGTTAAGCATCCAAAGACCGGTATTGAAGATGACACCTTTCTAGCAAGTACACTGGACGATCTGCCTGAAACAACTAAAATTGAGTGGAGATGTGAAGATGAGCTCGAGCGGAAATCTAAAATGAAGCAGTTGCATTAAACACCCAAGTCTTTAAATGACATGTTTGGAGAGTTTCTAAACCAATTTCTGCAGTGAAGAGGCAGTTTACAACCCTATGGACATCAAGTGTTAGTTCAACCATAGGTAGAGTCTTTCTGCCCTAGAGGCTAGCACCACCTCTTCCCAAGCCACACGCGCCCACCACCTCATAGTGAGATGCTGCAAGCACCCTCAGTACTGAGGCTACAACCACCTCTCCTGCCCCAAAGGATACACTCTCTTCATTCATTGACCTAATTTTTCCTGGGTGAAAAGACTTATTCATTTTGTATGCTGAGTTTTTGTAGTATAGTCCAAATATTTGTGTAATTCTGCTTGTGGTCTATCCTGCATAGGATTTTCTATATGGTTGTATAGTCATACTAGTTGGCACACAGCGTTGTGGCTGTTTTTTAACAAATATGCATATAATTCAATATAATCTAGCTGTTAGAATGGTCACATTGTATTTCATTACATTCTGCAGTGCTTCTATAGTAATGGGCACTATATGACATGATCTTTGTTGGAACATGACAAAGATAGACTTGGAGGGAGGAGTTGAGAGTGTACAAAAAGCCTGTTTTGCAAATGTATGAGCATTTTGAATTTTCGTCCTCCTAATCTTGTGGATTCTTGTGTTCCGTTGCCTTATTGAGTTGATATATATTTGGGTGAGGTACTTGATTCTCCAATCAGTGTGGATTGATCACCTGAATTGAAGAAGTTGACAAGTTCCTCAGTGTCTGTTAGGAAGGTGGTGTTGTGTATCTATAGTCTTTCAGTGACAATAGCAGCAAGCACTAGGGCAGCTGCCTATGTCGTTACCACAAGGACAGAGTTTGTAAGTGCAGCTTTGTTTTAGATGTTCCGGGGTGGATGCATTTCTGTATTGATAATAAAGATTCCTAATCCAGATCTCTTCGATATACAGAGTCCCGATCTGGCACCGTGGATGAATCAATGTAGCATCTAGAGCCTAGGAGCAGTGCTCACATTGTTCCTGTTCACCTAGCTGTGTATTGGATCCCATGTATTTTTTATGCAATTATATCATTCATATATACCTTAGAACTAAATGCGAGTGTCTTGTTGTTGACTCGGTGTAACAACCCGAAAATCCGAGCTACAAATTTTTTCTCTCGAAAACCTATGAGTGATGAGTGTGACATGTCATCATCTACCCTAACCATGCATCAACCCTAACATGTCATGCATAGCAATCATGTGATCATAGCATAATAAAATGTTTCAAAGTAATTTTGATTAATGTTTCATATATTGCTTTCCTATATTGCTTTAGCTTTACCTTCAATGTTTCAATAGATGTCATGTCATGTTGCATCAAATTGTAATTTGGATTTTATTTGATTTATATGATGTTTAATAAAAATAAGACCATAATATTTATTTTCACAAATAAATATTAAGGGGATAATACCCTAACAAATATAAGGGCCTAGTATACCCACTACTTTATCATACAAAGTTGGCACATCATAAATATATATATGTATGTATATAAAAGTATTTGAAAATGGAAAAGAGAAAATAAAATAAATGAAGAAAAAGAAAAGCCATTCGGCCTGAACCTGCAAGCCAGCCCGGCCCGGCCTGCCCCTCTCTTCTCTCCCTCTTCTTCCTTTTCCGCGCGAGCCGGCCCAGCTCCCTCTCTTCTCTCTCTCTTTTCCGCGCGAGCCGGCCCGCAGTGGGACCCACCTGTCATAACCCCCGAGGTCCCCCCAGGCCGTTGCGCGTGACGTCACGCACGTCAGGCGCTGTCCCCCACGTCGCCGCTAAGCAAGCCACACCGGCCGCTCGATTCGCGCCTGCCCCGCATCCACGGCCAACCCGCCTGCCACCTCAGCCGACAAACTCTGCCACAAGACACCCAAGGCCACGAGTGCTTCGCCCTCACGCGCGCGCAACCGCTCCGCGCGCGTGAGCTGCTCCCTGCCTGTCCCCTCACTCTCTTGGCCGTCAAGGCAGCTCGCCTCTCCCTCGCTGCCCGCTGCAGCCCACCGGACCTGAGAATGATGCCTGGAAGCTTCCCTTAGACGGGAATGCCCCCAGCGGCTCGGGTGAACCACCATGGCCGCCATGCCCTCGGCCCGTCCTTATAAGCCATGCCCTGGCACTTCTAGGGTTCCTCAACCACGCCGTCACAACGGTGGCTTGCAATTCCACTCACCAGCAATGCCAATTTGAGAAGAAGGGGAGGAATTGGAGAAGAAGGAGGCGGGGGAAAAGGAAGCCGCCGCCGCCGGAGTTAGGGAAGAAGGAGGAGTGCCGCTGCGGAGCTGCTGCTGCTGTCGAGCCATCGGGGATGGACCAGAGCTGAATCGTGAGCTGAAGCTAGAGTTGGACCTGTACCGCACCTCCATCCTCGTCCACGTCGGTGAGCACCGCCGCTATCGCCCCTCTTCCAACCTCTGCCGTGCTGCTAGCCATGGCGCTCCGCCTTGGGAGTGTGAAGGCCGAGGCCACCGTCGGCCTCCTTTTGACACACGTACACACCCACGAGACCAGCCGAGCACTTGGACCACGGCATCAGGCGGATGCCGGACCGGAAGCCGCCATGTCTGCCGTCGCGCTGCACGCCGCCGTGGCGAGACCACCTTGTAGCCTCGTCATTGAGCCTCGAGCTACTTTGACCTTGGATCCGTGCTCGCCTTGATGAGACGGACCCGATGCGCACGCTAGCCCCTTGGATGACGCCTCGGACGCCTCGGCGTGCGCCACCATGCCAGTGCATCGCCGCTCTGGAGCGCCGCCTTGCTCCGCCGTGTTCCCACCGTCTCCGACCACCACCGGGAGCAAGAGGATGAGGATCATCTCTGCCGTGATGAGCTACATTGGCTGGAAAAGAAGATGGAGGCTAGGAAGCCTCCCAAGGTGCCGTGCCATGCACCGCGGTCACACCGGAGATCCACCGTGGTTATTGCTGCTCGTGCGGACTCCACCATGAGTTGAGGTCGCCGTCGGCGCTGCAGGAATGTGCTGCGTGAACCCAATCGCGCTTCCGTGCCCCGAATTGAACTTGGAGTGGCTCGGAGTGAAGGTGTCACCGAGCGCCGCCGCCGTCGAGCCACCATCCACCATGGAGCGTGTCACCGGAAGCCAAGCTGCAGCCTTGAAGCCCACCTCCGTGATCACCACGATGTCCTAGAGCTATTGGACAAGTTAATGACGCTGGAGGATCAACGTAGCATCGAGAATCGAGGTTTTCCTCGCCGTCGATGAGCCCGGCGTCGGACTGAAGGAGAAAGAGGGAGAGGACGAGTTCGGCCAAAGGAAGATGGACTCAGTGTTCATGGACGAGAGCCACTGCCAGTGGGGCCAGGAGGAGTCGGTGCACCGTGGAGCCGAGCGATGGACCGTGTGAACTCGAGGACATATGCGTGCACTCGGTTCACGTAGACTTGAGTCACTGACAGTGGACCCAACAGACGCCGGTGCACCATAGACCAAGAGCCGTGGACCGAGCCCGGTTTGGATTCAGAGCAGTGATGTGGCAGCACCAGAGCATGCCACATGGCGGGCCCGGCCCGACGCAGATCCGGCCTACTCGGCCCATTAACGGCCCAGTGGGGCCTACCTGTTAGTTGACCGTTGACTGCTGACGTCAATAGTGACGTCACCCCGGACTCACCTGTCAGTCCACCGTTGACCCCGTCAATGCTGACATCAGCATGACGTCATCTGTCACATCAGCACCTGATCAGCCACTGTGTAAACCGCCGTGACACGTGGCCCAATCAAAGGCTGCCATGTGTCAGCACCTGGTCAATCCGGCCCTTTTTCTTTTTTAAAAAATGGTTAAATCTTTGAAAAATCATAACTAATTCATACGAGCTCCAAAAATTATGATCCACATATCCAAATTTTCTATAAATTGAGATCTATCTATTTTTGCTATGTTTGAGTGCATTTGGATCTTTTATTTGGAATTTGTTCTTTGTGCTAATCTATAGGGGTCGCTTCCGTGACCATTAATTCTCGTTACAGGCTCGAGCGAGGATAAGTCTGACGACAGTGACTACCAGGAGAAGTTTGACAGCTACATCAGTGAAGGTGCCACACCTCACCCAACCTCGTAGATCCCATTACACATGGAAAATGTAGTATGGCTAGTGCTATAATTCCTGTTGCTATAATGAATTACCTGTGCTAGGATTGCATGGTAGATTATTACTTGATGAGCCCTATCTTGTTGTAACCTTTCACCTGTTACCCGCTGTTATGTTAGCCACTTGCTTATCTGCTATATTTATATATATATATTTACTTCACTCGCTTACATTTTGATGCGACGTGATGAACCCTGGGAAGGCCTGGAGGGTGCCAGGCTGGTGATGTGCGAGCTGATGGATCAGATGGGCATGTGAGCTAATGATGCTATATCTGGGTTTGGGGTGGAGCTTATGGCAGGGAGTAGGGTGAGGGTTGAGTCAAGCGAGCCGGGATCTATGATGAGCTTTTGGAGAAAGTCTTGCCAGGGAATGGATCTGGACATTCCCATGAAAGGAGCCTGTGGTGGGCTAACTAAGATGTGATGGTGGTCCTTGGGTGTGACACTCTGAGAGGTGGAGCCCGAGATGAAGGTGTCGTGGTAGCACGTTAAAGATAAACCCTGATAAAGATATCCTGGCTTGGTCAAACTTAGGAACTACTGCGCTGGTATCCGAACTTTAGGAGTCTTTTGCTTTCCACTCACTCTTCATGGGGGGAGACGGCTGAACCGCTAGATAGATCGATGTCACTATTGCTAGGCGAGTAGTGCTAGGGAGGTATATGCATGAGATGTAGCTAACACCCTACCGAGACGATCATGGCACCCCCTTCGGGAGTGGGTACATGGCATGGCATCCTTTACGGAAGTGGATACATGCTCTCTTCACAGTTCCAATGATCCAGAGCTAGATGGTAGAGTGGCATCGTTTTATGGCAGTAGGCGCCCAGAATCTGTCTAGGTGATTGCAAGCACCGATGATGGTAATCTAGTGGATTAGTGAAACCTCTGCAGAGTGTATGGTTGATCGATCGATACATATGCCAACTTGTTCGGCTATGGACCTTTCCTGTGTTCCGCATGCACTGGACTAGTGAGTGGAGTGTTCTACCTTCCCCTGAGTATGATTTTCGGCTGTGAGCTAGGTTGAGGGCTGCGGGCCGCTGCGACAAGCTGAGAGGGAGTTGGCTTGTCGACTTGAGTCTGAGATGGTTTTGGAGGAGTTGGGATGGTTGTTTCGGGGATGGATGGTGATGGATGTTGTGGGTTTGGGAATGAGTATAAAACTTGACTACTTTATTTATATACCTGATTGCTTTCTTAGGAAAACCCCAGCCTTTATAGTTCCTTTTGATATATCCATTTTGATTCCAACTTCCACAAAGCAATGCATAGGGTGGGAGTGTGGCCAGTACAAATTGTACTAAAAATTTGGTTTTAGGTTTAAGGAGTGAGTACTCATCTGGGGAGTACAGCAAATGAGGGTTTTGTGCCTATGCTCAAGTTGAATCGAAGATGATAGCTTTTGCACCTCAAGCTTTTATTGTTATGCTGCATGAACTCTGATTTCCGCCAAGAGGCAATGTAATAAGTTATTGTAAACCTCTCTATTTGCACTCTTTTGTTCGATGTATGGATTATGGTAATCAACTGTTATCGGGTAATGTGATTTAAATGATCATATTACACTTCGACTCTGTGGATTTCCATTCATAGAAATCAAGGTCGTTTCAGTTGGTATTGGAGCCATACTTGACCCTATAACAAAACCCTAGAAATAGATGATAGAATAGGACAAACTAGCTGTTGACACCGTTTTTTGGCACGTGTCAATAAGGATCGGAAGACTAAACTGAATCGGCAAAAGGGTGGTGGCTCTTCAGCATTACTTCTGACCTGCCAATAGATGGTTGCCGATGAAGAGCATGTTGATCTAGATTATTGCCGATGGTGCTAAAAAGCTGATAGAGGATCGTTGCCGATGAAACAGAAAAAGCTATTGCCGATGGGATAGGCAGGAAGGCTAGAAGGTTGTTGCCGATGGCAGGGATGTGCCGATAAGGAGATGACTTCATTGTGACGGGAGCGAACAGAGGATCGGCGATACGAAGCTTAGGATTTTTCGTATCGTAGTTTAAGTCCAACTCCTATACAAGTTTTATTTCTTTTTCAAGAAATAGAGTTCGTATAAGGAATTAGTTTATTTCTTCTATAGTTGAGCTTTACGTATTAAATTAGGACTCTTTTGATTAGCAGAGTATAAATATATGCCGAAGGGCATTGTAATGGATATCCTAGCATCAATAAACAAATCTACTTTTTATTTATCTTTACCAGTACTTTACTTTTCGGCGACTTCGCCAAGTACCTTTTCTTTTTCAACGAGTTCTTTCAAGAATCGACGGGCTGCATCAACTTGATCTCCGGCGACCTTGCAGGTTTCGCGTCTACCGAGCACGATTCAGGCTTTGACATCTGGGCGTATCACTGTCGTCTCGTCTGATCTGTTCAACAGTTATCGAATATCTTCTGAGCTTTGACGTCCGGGCGTATCGCTGTCGTCTCGTTCGGATTGTATTCAAATTTATCATCCTTGTCGATTAACAGGTCAAATCGACTGGCACGCTTTGGACATCGATTTTGGGTATTAGCCTGGTGTGTTTGCAGATATAATTTTGCATCAACACATCTTTTGGCACGCCTGGTGGGACCAAGTCAATAGATCTATCATGAAGAATCCTGCTGATATCAATCCAGAAAACATCATCAAGATATCAGAGTCAGATCTCAAGGAGGATCAGAAGCTAGCCATGGAAAAAGCTATGGAGGATTACAGGCAGCTCTGCTTGAAGTCTTTCAGCATGAATAGGGGCGAAGAAGTCATCCAGAAGCAAGATCTGCCGTTGCCTCGGCAGGTAACCTTTGACTCCAACCCTGGTAAATTACAGGAGATGGTTAATTCTGCATTAAATCAAGCTTTGATCAACCACTCCACCATGCTGTCTAATACTGTCTACAATGCTGTTGTGCAAACGTTAAGAGACGAACAAGCACGAGGGTATGTCAGGCCGGCATATCATCAGCCGAGATCGGCATCTACAAGTACTCCATCAGCAACTCCAGCCGTTGAGAGTATGGAAGCGCCTACTCCTCCAGTTATATCAGGACCATTTATCATTGAAGCCACATCGATAGGATCAGATCTAACATCTCAAGAGAGGCCTAGTACTCAGTTGAGCACAAATCTATTGGCATCGGCAATATCAGGTCCTTCAGGTCAACACATTCAAACTGCTGCTAATTGGTGGGGATACGGTATGCCTCCAGGTCCATCTACTGCTAACTCTGGACTGCCTCAAGTGCATGATGTAGCAGGGAAGGGTCCAATGACATCGGCTACTTCAATTCGGCCGATGGCTCAAGTGTCACATTATTCCACTACACCTCCTGCTATACAGCCATTGTCAATGGGATTCTACTCGCCTTCGCAACAGATATCCTATACGAATCCATTGACTAATCCTTCACCAGTTCAACAGAGAGCTTCCACTGCAGAACAGCCCATAGTACCATTCATATCTCAGTCTGGGTTACCTGCAATTCAGGGCAATTATGCTAGCTATCATCCACCTATACAAGAGCATCAATTGTCCGCAAGCTATCAGCCATCGGCAAGTCAGATGCTGATGAGTTATAATCTCAATTGGTCAGGGCAAGCGCCAGTTCAGCAATCTGCTGTTCAGCCAAGTTACCAGGCAATGGGGACTCAGCAGTATAGTCCACAGGCAACCCTCTAGGTACAAGCATCGGCAAAACAACCGATGAACTTTACTCCACAAATTGGTGCCGTAAATATGCCGATTCCTCCAAGCCAAGTGCCACAGGGGTATATAGAAGCATATCAACCAACACCTCCAGTGGAGATTCAGCCAGTGCATCGGCAAGATCAAGATGCACTCTTAACCGATAAGATTGCAGAAGTGATGAAAGAGCAATTTGGGATTCAGCCCAAGATTAATACTTACAATTATTGGACTCCGTATCCTTCAGCTTATGACTCGATTCCTTTCCTGAATCGGTACAAGGTGCCAGATTTCACTAAGTTTTCTGGGCAAGATGATACGTCAACGATGGAGCACATCAACCGATTCATCATCCAGTGCGGGGAAGCAGCGAATAGGGATGAGCTGAGGATCCGTTTATTCTCGTCCTCTTTGTCTGGATCAGCATTCATGTGGTTCATCTCATTACCACCAAACTCCATTCTTACTTGGTCCAATCTAGAAAGACAATTCCATAAATACTTCTTTGCTGGTGTCCATGAGAAGAAGCTTACCGATTTGATGAAATTGAGACAGCGAAGCGATGAATCGGTAGAGAGTTTTGTGCAAAGGCTATGAGATATGAAGAACAGGTGCTACAGTCTAGTACTTGATGATCGCCAATTAGCTGGTTTGGCTTTCCAAGGTTTATTGCCGCATCTCAGGGACAAATATGATTCTTAGGAGTTTAAAAGCTTAAGCCATATTGTGCAGAGGATTTCTGATCAAAGTGCTCAAGCTCTAGAACATAGGAAGAGCTAGAACAAGAAGGTATCCTTTATAGAAGAGGCAGAGGAATCAGATTCAGATGAAGAAGCAACTATCGGCCTGGCTGAGTGGGAAGGGTAAAAAGCCTTTATCTTGTCCTTTTGGTCAGAAGGAGCCAGAAAGATTCACGTTCGACGTCGCAAAGGCCGATAAAATAATTGATCTGCTACTTCAAGAGGGCCAAATCAAGCTGTCACCCAATCATGTGATTCCATCGGCAGATGAGCTGAAGAAGATGAGGTACTGCAAGTTCCATAATGCAAATTCGCACAGTACCAATGACTGCAAGGTTTTCAGACAGCAGTTGCAATCGGCAATTGAATCTGGAAGGATCAAGTTTGACAACTCTAAAGCTCAGAGGCCGATGAAGATTGATCAACATCCTTTCCTAGCAAACATAGTGGAGGCCGTAAACAAGACTAAAGTGTTGACATCGGTAAGCGCTAAGAAGAGAGCATCGGTGGATCCTAGAAATCAAGTAACTGTCAATGACTTGAAAGGAAAAGAGAGAGTTGAAGAAAGCAGTAGTTCCAGAAGACCTCCTAGACCAACTCCGTACAGAATTTCAGGTGACCGCTATCGACATCGACAAGAAGAGTTGCGTCGGGAAGCGTGGCATCGGCATAAAAATCATTGGAGATGCCCGTTCTTCATCTACTGCTGGGAAGAAGGCATTAAATTGCCTACTGTTGATAGCTGCCCCGAGTGCAATGGTTATGATCGAGCCGATCGGACAGAAAGAAGATCGCGCTATGGTAATCAGAGCGAACACATTAATAAGCCGATTAGAAAGAGAGCATCGGTGCATGATCGGCTGGGGTGCAGAACCAGTGTGCATGAAAGGCTGGGCAGGCATGGTGACTACTTGCCGATGAACCAAGAGGAGCTCGAGGAGATGGCCAATGCACGAGTCCCTGATGAAGTAGTACTCTGTAGGGATCCCAATATAGACTGCACAGGTTCAAATACAACACTATATCAGCCCGTTTGGAAAACAAAGCTTCCTCAATGGTGCCCTGAAGGTCTAACAAAGACTCAGAAGAGGAAGATGCAATGGGAGCGCAAAGGAGAAAACTCCCATGGGGGAAAAACTTAAGTATGGCGGCTGAAGCACAAAAATGAAGGCCCATCGGCAGACATCAACATAGTTTTCATATTGCCGATGAAATTCTAAGCACTTGCTTATGAGGAAAACAAATAAAGTACTTGTCCAAAAAAGAATGTATCGATGCTACATTAAGGTGAAAGTTTTACAAATTGCCGATACATCACTTTGCCAATGAGGAAAAAGGTTTACAAGCTCAACAACGAGCGGATGGTTGATATCGCACGCAGGCGAATTTGGTCAGCCTCCTCCAGTATCTTTGCATCTTCATCGGCAATGCCTTCAACAGACTTGATTTTCTTCTTGAGCGCCAGCATTTTGAGGACTTGGTTGTCCCTTTCTTGCTGAAGAGTCTTGATAGCTTCGGGCATTTGGGCCTTTTTCTGATTTGCTGCATCCAAGGATCCTTCAATCTGTCTCAGCTCCGCTAGCAGGGCTTCTCTTCTTGCCAATGATTGAGCAATTGTTTCTTCCAGATCTGCACGGGAGGCTTCTAGTTTACCGATGTCTTTGTGCTTCTCATCGGCAAATTGCTTGTGTTTCATCATGTCCTCCTGGAGTTTTGCCTGAATAGCTCTATCGGCAATCCGCTGGGCAGCCCTCTAATACTACAACTGCCGACTCTCCAGATGTGCAGCTTGGAAGAGTGCTTCCTCGACATCGGCAGGAATATGACCTCGAATTTCTTTGAAAGCTGCCCTTGTGGAATTAGAATCCTGGATCAGCAAAGAAGTCTCCTGTTGTAGCAAGGATAATAACGTCTCTAGCCAGGATTTGGTTTCAGATGATAAAGCTTCAGGGGTTGGAGCAGAGCTTTCTTCAGGCTCTTCATCATCGAGAACAATCCCACTGATAGAGAAGGAAAACAGACCGTCGGGGGAATCTTGCTCCTAAAAAGGAAAAGGTGACGTCAGCAGAAGGACCCAAGTGTTAAAGGTTATCTAAGGGAGTTAACTTACTTGTTTTAAGGCCATCTCTCGCCTTTGACTTGAAGAAGCAACCTCAGGTACAATTGTTGATGGTGTTTCCTGTGTTGGTACCTCGATCGGTTGCTGCTATGATATCGGTGCCGATGAAGATCCTTGTACGAGTACAATTGCTAATGGAGAAGTCTGCACAGGTACGTCAGGAGACATCGGGCGAGGCGAGGATGCCGATGGTGAATTGGAGATGGTGTAAGTCTTGCCTGCTTTGATTGTGATTCTTCGCCCGATGAAGCCTTACGCTTGTGCTGTAAAATATTGGCATCGGATGGCTGGGGGGCATCGGCAATGGATGGCTGAGGAATCGGTACACTTGGGACGGTTGCCGATGCAATTCTTGGTGCTGCGAGAGAAACAGATGAGTAAAAGTGCCGATCCAATGATCAAGGTTTAGATAAAGAATACCTCTAGAGAATCATCAAGGACGACGAGGTGTGGCGATGAAGGTGCTGCAGGTGGAGACGAAGGGCAAGTTACCGATGAAGATTCCATTGGTGTAGAACTCGTGCCCTGAAATGTGAAATCGGTAAATCACAGCAATCGGCATCTGCAAAAGAAATTGAGGTGATTACCTAAGATGTCTGTGCCAAGGGTGTGATCGATTTGGTGCTCTTCTTGGAATGACCACGGCCCATCAGAGCATCTAGCGAAGGAGCTTTATGGCCGATGATGGATATTGGGGAGATCGGCTGCAGCCGTATGACCTTGCTGCTCTTACTTAGTGTCAGAACTGGGTCATCAACCTGTTAAAAAGGGGTTAGTTGCCGATGGATTAAAGAAAAGTTGAAGTGCAGATGGTCAGACTTACCGCATCGGCAGGAATGGCGTGATCGGGATCAATAAGATTCCAGTAAAGGTGAGGAGATGCGAAGAATAGCTGCTCTTTCCATTCTTGCCACCATAATTTGAAGGACTCGGTGATGAAGGAAGCCGGTACCCAATCGGATAGATCAACATTAGAGGTATCGGCATCAGGAAAGAGGGTAACAATCTTGTGCCAATCCACGCGGTTCGCAATAATATCTCTCGGTTTAATCACATCGGCAAAGCAGAGGTTGATGGGCAGTTGTCCAAAGGCTAGTTGTCTTGCTGCTACTGATGGCTAATAGAACTCGTATGTGGGGTTGATGTTCTTCTCGCTTCCAAATATGTTGATCGGGATGGCGCGAGGGGTGATTATTGCACTAATAATATCGATATCTTTATTCAAATCCTCATCGGTAAGGTTAAAGGAAAGAGGGAATCTTGCTTCATCATCAACATACGGAACCCAGGCACGAAGCTTAGAAGGGATGCCTATGTAGAGTCTATGAAAGAGATTACTGATCTGAGCTCTGTCTGCTTCCGCCCCTGGTAATACTGCCAGTGCTTCTCCAAAGTTGATAGGGGGAGTGTTGCCGATTCTTCTTCCCCGAGTTGATAGTCTTCAGGAAGACTTCGAGGGAATCGCTGGGTGAACAGATCAATGTGGAAATACTTGTGCATATGGGCGTTCAGCCACTTATTGATAAACCACCAAGGGCCTCCCAGATTACCGATGGATTTGCCTTGTAGCAGCCTTTGTGACACTTGGTGAAGGAGATGGTAAACTGAGCCAAGGAGATACCAGCCCAGTGGGAGTCTGATGCCGGTAGCCAACATATCTGCTACAGGAAGGTGCATATTGGTTGGTCCAACTGTTCTGCCACAAAGATGAACTTCTCAAGCCACATGTTCAAAAAAGATGAGTGCTTCCTGTGATTGACTGATCCGGATTTCTTATATTCACTGATATAACCAGTCCAGCCGCCAATGTTCCTGGTAGTCAGCCAATGCTCAGGTTTTCTCTGGAACAGTGTGTTGTCATTAGTAGACGAGATGTCCAAGCCAGTGAGCATATACACATCGGCAAGGGTTGGAGAAGCTGGTCCATGTTTGAAAATGAAGGCATTTAGAGTATCAGACCAGAAATAGGAGGCGGTGATTAACAGTGATTCGTTCCTCTCCATATCGGCAATAGATAATCTGATGCATTGTTCTAATCTACATTCCACCCAATACAGCTCCATTGGCCTGGCGACCCTCAAATACCAGTCTTTCCATCCCTTAGTGATTTTTGGCTAGGATCGAAAGGTATCAGTCCAGAATCCCAAATCAAAATTCTGAGCTCTAAAAGGGACTCGATTGGTTTCTGTGTTTATAATGTCGATTGGGTCTGGATTTCCCATTGGGCCGAGGCAGATAAATTGGTTTTGATGCATTAGGATAAGAAGATTATTGCAAAGTTCCTGAGATTAAAGATTGAAATAAGGAAGAGTCATGAATTGCGTGGAGAAGGAGAAATGAAATGTCAAAGGACGGGTAAAAGAAGAAGACTAACCTTGGGGACGTCGAAGCGAATAGCCATGGTCGCAACGAAGATGGAGAAAACAAAGAATGCTAATGGGGGCTGAGAATCGCCGTCAAGAGTGCCGCCGATCGAGTTTGTCGAAGGATCGCTTGTTGATGTCGTTGCTGGAGAGAGAAAAGCTAGGGTTTGAATCGCAGATGAAAAATGGGCCACAGCGGAGGAAGCATTATATGGGCCTGTGGGTACAGGATTTCCGCTACCGCGTGCACAACCCTCGAGGAGAAGTTCAAGCGGTTTCGGTAATCATGACCTGGAGGAAATTTTGGTGCATAAAGTATTTTATACTCCGAAATTGGGGGGCTTGTGTTGACACCATTTTTTGGCACATGTCAATAAGGATCGGAAGACTAAACTGAATCGGCAAAAGGGTGGTGGCTCTTCAGCATTGCTTCTGACCTGCCAATAGATGGTTGCCGATGAAGAGCATGTTGATCTGGATTATTGCCGATGGTGCTGAAAAGCTGATAGAGGATCGTTGCCGATGAAACAGAAAAAGCTATTACCGATGGGATAGGCAAGAAGGCTAGAAGGTTGTTGCCGATGCCAGGGATGTGCCGATAAGGAGATGACTTCATCGTGACGGGAGCGAACAGAGGATCGGCGATACGAAGCTTAGGATTTTTTGTATCGTAGTTTAAGTCCAACTCCTATACAAGTTTTATTTCTTTTTTAAGAAATAGAGTTCGTATAAGGAATTAGTTTATTTCTTCTATAGTTGAGCTTTACGTATTAAATTAGGACTCTTTTGATTAGCAGAGTATAAATATATACCGAAGGGCATTGTAATGGATATCCTAGCATCAATAAACAAATCTACTTTTTATTTACCTTTACCAGTACTTTACTTTTCGGTGACTTCGCCAAGTACCTTTTCTTTTTCAATGAGTTCTTTCAAGAATCGACGGGCTGCATCAACTTGATCTCCGGCGACCTTGCAGGTTCCGCGTCTACCAAGCATGATTCAGGCTTTGACGTCCGGGCATATCGCTGTCGTCTCATCTGATCTGTTCAACAGTTATCGAATACCTTCTGAGCTTTGACGTCTGGGCGTATCGCTGTCGTCTCATTCGAATTGTATTCAAATTTATCATCCTTGTTGATTAACAGGTCAAATCGACTGGCACGCTTCGGACATCGATTTTGGGTATTAGCCTGGTGTGTTTGCAGATATAATTTTGCATCAACACTAGCTTTTCTTTTGGTTATATACCGACCCTGCATTTCTTCTTATGCAAGGCTTGTCTATTATTACTGACTTGTTGACACTTTTTCCCCTCTAAATGTGCAGATGACAAGGTTTGGACCCCCGCTTGGACCATTGTGCAGCATGCCCAAAGCTGAGCTCACCTACCAGGGACAGGAGTTTCCAGGCTTTCTGTACACCCTAGCCATGTTCTGGGAGTGCTAGGAGTGCCTGTTGAGATCAAATACACCTGCACTGGAGCACCTGACCTAGAAGAAGGAATCAAGGGTTACGTGGTCACTCACTTGGACATCCCTGCAAGTCAGACTCTGCCTTCAGTACCAGCTCTCCTAGAGATGACGGTCGAGGACTCAATCGAGGAAGGAATTCAGTCTGTGTCACTCAAGGCTCTGCGTGAAGTGATGAAGATCGCTTACAAGCACCTTCACAACATAGAGTTTTGTCTTCTTCCACAGGCCCTGAACTCTCTCCTCACACCCAAGCAGCAGGACGACCAGGTCAGGCTGGTCATCCTAACTGAGACCAGCCTTTGCAACGTGCCTCTGTCACTCACCTATTCGAACAGAACTGCTACATAGAGCACTTAGAGAAGAAGAGGCGTCTTGACTGCAACACTCTGCTAGAGTACCAGGAGTTTTGCAAGAAGGAAGCTGAGAAGAAAGAAAGTCTCAAGGTAACCATCACCTAGCTGAAGGACAAGCTCGCACATTAGGCAAGAGCCCACAAAGCCGAGGTCGCTGACCTACGAGACAAGGTAGAGGACATTGGGCTTCTGAACTACTACCTTGATGCAAGAGTTCTCCAGTTGGAAGGAGAGAAGATTGACAAGGACAAGGAGATCAGAGAACTTTAGAAGAGGAGATGGGAAGATGGCAAGAGCAACTTCACTGTGTAGTGTGAGAAGACAATGCTCGTCAAAGCCCTGAAGAAAGCAGAGACAAAAGCACAGTGCAACCAAGGCCATCTGATTGCCCTGATGATTCAAAACAAGACCTTGGTGGACAGGTACAAGAGGCTCAAGACAGCTTGGAAGAACGCCGACGAGAGACGCTGCCAGGAGTACACTGAGTTGTGGGACCGACTTCCGTTGTCAGCCAGACGCAAGGACCCCTTCAAGGAAACTTTCTAGATCAGCCAGACTCTCTTGAGGCATGACCACTGTCCAGCCCCCACCAACCTGCTGCTTACCAAGGAGTTCGGAGAAGCCCAAGCGCCTTCACATGTCACAAGAGGAACTGATGGTTCTTGGCAGCCGTTTTCACCCAGTAGTGTACAACACAGCGATGTACGAGTCAGAGTAGTGTAGACCTGCGTGGCCACATCATGGGTTAGACTTGAGCTAGTTGTTATCCTTGAGTTCTGATGTACCTACCCTGATGTACCCACCATGAGTTACCTTCTCATAGTACGAGTCTCGCACGTCATCTAGCGTAGCTGCTAGAGATGATGCCATGTAATGCAAACCATGTGATGAATGATCGATCTTATCGCATTTTATGGTTCTTATTGCTTCTTTGCATGAGTGTTGGATAGATTAAATGTTTTTCCCTTAAATCGTTGAAATCATTTAATTATATTGAACTAATAAAGTACTAAACTGTTGTCGAGCCGTGTTGCAGATGTCTGCACGTCGCTTCGCATGTCTGGGCAACCGTCCGCCTCCACCCGAGCCTGAGCTTAGGCATGGAAGACGTTATGGACGCAGGGGTGGTCGTGTTCCGCCCATCGACCTCAACCAAGGTGGGAACGATCGTGAGCAGACCCCACCAACTGGAGGTGCCACTAGAGGAGGTGATGCCAATGGCAATGGGCCTCTGCCTCAGCCGAACCCTCCACCACAGCCGATTCTGCGACCACCACCACCGTCGAACCTGGCAGAAGTGATGGCGCAACAGAAACAGCTGCTCGCCGCATTGGTCAATGGGGCCAATCACCGCTTTGGAGGAAACCCGAATGACTTCTAGAGGAAACTTGAGGGTTTTCTGAAGCTCAGGCCACCCACTTTTGATGGCACCTACAAAGAACTGCTGGAAGCTGATGATTGGCTTTGGGAGATCGAGAAGAAACTGGAGCTTACCACTTGTACCCCTGAGGAGCGAGTCAGGATCGCTGCTCTCCATCTCACTAGAGCTGAACACTCCTGGTGGGGCAGCTATTGCCAAGCTCATGAGGACCCCGACCACATCACCTGGGATGAGTTCGCTGATGAGTTCATCGAGTACCATGTTCCTGAGGGAGTCATGGAGCAGAAGGAGGAGGAATTTCGCAACCTCACTCAGAAGGGGTGTGACATCTGCGAGTACACCAACACTTTCACCAGTTTGCTGTGCTATACACCTCTGCATGCTGCGGCTTCTGAAAAGGAGAAGATCACTTAGTATAGGAAAGGTCTAAACCCTAAGATCAAGGTGGCTCTGGGAGGCACCAAGAGTCACACCCTTCGTGACATGATCGATTGCTGCATACAGATCGAGAAAGACCAGAAGGAGGTAGGAGAAATGCACAGAAGGGAGAAGAAGATGTCTGAGGGCTCCTACCATGACCATGAGCGTAAGAGGTTCCATCGGGACAGGTCATCTAGCCATCCTCATTATGACAAGGACTCTACCTATGGCTCGGGTAAGAGTGGTGGCCTACTCTGCTGACCACTCCCGCTCCTCCCGTGACCATCGCTCCCACGACCGTCATTCTCGTGACCATCGCTCTTGTGACTGCTCTGGGAAGGATCTCTACCCCCGTGAGCACTCTTCACAACCGTGTCACAGGTCCGACCACTCTACACCTGCTCGTGCTGTGCCAAACTCAGGCAACTGGAAGGCTGTTGTGCCAACCCCCACAGGCAGTGTGCCGTTCACTTGCTTTGGTTGTGGCAAACCTGTTCACAAGGTGTTTGACTGTCCTAAGAAGACGCCCGCACCTGCTACACCCAAGTCTCAGTACCATGGATATGCTAGCCGTGGTCGCCTCACGCACATGAACGCTGAAGAAGCTCAAGCTGCCCTAGATGTTGTGTATGATATGTTTTTAGTTAATGGCTTTAAAGCATCTGTTCTGTTTGATTCTGGAGCTACATGTTCATACATCTCATCTAAGTTTGCACGAGAGAACAACATACCTACCACTCCACGTTTAGAACCTATAGTCACCAGTTCTCCCCTAGGTGAGATGAGAAGCACCCATATCTGTAAGGGAGTGAAGCTTTCTATCGAGGGTCTAACCTTCTGAGCTAACCTCACCCTTCTACCTTCAAATGGGTTGGATGTCATCCTAGGCATGGATTGGCTTATGGAGCATAAGGGTTTGATCTTTTGTTCACCCAGATATATTCAGATAACCCACCCTTCTGGCCAAGCAGTTAGGTGTGCACCTCAGAAGGATAAGTCTGTATATGTGTTATGTGCCCTGAATGCACTCAAGACTCAGGAAGAATCTCTAAAAAAGGAGAAGACTCTTGCTGATGTCCCTGTTGTCAGAGAATATGAGAGTGTGTTTCCAGAAGAGTTGCCAGGCATGCCACCTGATCGTGATGTTGAGTTTATAATTGACCTCGTGCCGGGTACCGGTCCCATTTCTAAGTGGCAGTACTGCATGTCAGTTGATGAACTAGAAGAACTGAAGAAGCAGCTGAAAGAGCTTTCCAATAAGGGTTTTATTAGGCCTAGTCCTTCGCCTTGGGGATCACCTGTTCTGTTCGTGAAAAAGAAGGATGGCACAATGAGGATGTGTGTTGACTACCGCAATCTCAATGCTGTCACCATCAAGAACAAGTATCCTCTGCCAAGGATCGATGACTTGCTTGATCAGCTTCGTGGTGCTAAGTACTTCTTGAAGATTGATCTCAGATCTGGTTATCATCAAATGAAGATTTGTGAGGAAGACATTCCCAGGACAGCTTTTGTCACTCACTATGGGCAGTATGAGTTTACCGTTGTACCCTTCGATCTCATGAATGCCCCTGCCTACTTCATGAACATGATGAACAAGGTGTTTATGGATGATCTTGATCGGTTTGTTGTAGTGTTCATTGATGACATTCTGATTTATTCATCCACTGCCGAAGAACATGAAGGACATCTGAGGATAGTGCTCGAGAAGCTATCTCAACACCAGCTCTATGCCAAGTTTAGCAAATGTGAGTTCTGGCTTGAGGAAGTTGCTTTCCTTGGTCATGTACTCTCAGCTGATGGTGTTGTTGTAGATCCTACAAAGATAGAGGCCGTGAAAGAATGGGAACAGCCTCGCAATGTGTCCGAGATCAGGAGTTTCTTGGGATTGGCGGGTTACTATCGCCGATTCATTGAGAACTTTTTGAAGATAGCTTGTCCTATGACAAATCTCTTGAAGAAGACCAACGAGTTTGAATGGACACCAGAGTGTGAACAAAGTTTCCAAACTCTAAAGGAGAAACTCACTACCACGCCTATCCTAGCCTTACCTGATATCACTAATGACTTTGTCATCTATTGTGATGCCTCTCGCCAAGGACTAGGTTGTGTGCTGATACAGAATGGGAAAGTTATTACTTATGCTTCCCGACAGCTGAAGGAGTACGAGCAACGATACCCCACTCATGATCTTGAGTTAGCAGCTGTTGTGTACGCCTTGAAGATCTGGAGGCATTATCTCATTGGCAACAAGTGTGAAATATACACCGATCACAAGAGCCTGAAGTACTTCTTTACTCAGGAGGATCTGAACATGAGGCAGCACAGATGGCTAGAGCTAATCAAGGACTATGACATGGAGATTCATTATCATCGAGGAAAAGTGAATGTAGTCATAGATGCTCTTAGTCGCAAGACCTATTGTCATGCTCTGTTCACCTCAACCCTGCCACCTGAATTGAAGAAAGAGATTGAAGATCTCCAGCTCGAGATAGTACCCCATGGTCTATTGCACGAACTTTGCATTGAGTATAATCTCACCGAGCAAATTCGTGAAGCTTAGAAGAGTTGCGAGGAGATGGAGTACATACGAGGGTTGATGAAGCTAGGCTACAGCCCAGAATTCTGAGAAGATGAGCAAGGAACCTTCTGGTTCAAGGACAGAATCTGCGTACCCAGCAATCCTGCTTTGTGTAAGGAAATTCTATCAGAAGCACATGACTCTAAGTATTGCATCCATCCTGGTGGTGCAAAAATGTATCAAGATATGAAGAAGCACTTCTAGTGGAAAGGCATGAAGACAGACATTGCTAGACATGTGGCCGCATGTGACATCTGCAACAGAGTCAAGGCCGAACACAGAAGACCCGCTGGATTACTCAAATCACTCGATGTTTCTGAATGGAAGTGGGAGAGTATATCCATAGACTTTATCGTGAGATTGCCTCGAACCCCGCAAGGTCATGACTCCATCTGGGTAATAGTTGATCATCTGACAAAGGTAGCACACTTCATACCAGTCAAGACTTCGATACGTGCCGAACAGTTGGCAGACTTGTACATCAAGGAGATATTGAGGCTTCATGGAGCTCCTAAGAGTATTGTGTCAGATCGTGGACCTCAATTCATGTCCTAATTTTGGCAAGCTCTTCACGAGTCCATTGGGACTGACCTTGATTACAGCACTACTTACCACCCTCAGATGGATGGTCAGACAGAGAGGTTGAATCAGATTCTTGAAGATATGCTTTATGCCAGTGTTCTCAAATATGGAACAGATTTGGAGAAATGTCTGTCGTTTGCTGAGTTCTCTTACAATAAAAGCTACTAGGCAAGTATCAAGATGTCACCCTTTCAAGCTCTTTACGGCAAGCCATGCAGAACCCCATTGATGTGGGACCACCCAGGTGAGAGAGCAGTCTTTGGCCCTGCCAAGATCAAGGAAGCCGAAGAAGGAGTAGCTCAAGTTAGAGAGAACTTGAGGATCGCTCAAAGCTGGCAGAAGAGCTACACTGATAAAAGGCGTAGAGACCTTGAATTTATGGTTGGGGACCTTGTTTATCTCAAAGTGTCTCCACTTCGTGGTACCGTCAGATTCCACGTGAAAGGGAAGTTAGCCCTAAGATATGTTGGTCCTTACTGCATCCGTCAGAGAGTTGGAAAGCTAGCATACAAGCTTGAACTACCCCCACAGTTGGCAGGAGTACATCCTGTATTCCATCTCTCACAGCTACGCAAGTGCTTGAGGGTACCCGAGGAAGAAACAGTTACCACTGATGTGCTAGATATCCAAGATACTCTAGAGTACAAAGAGCACCCCATCAAGATTTAGGGTTATGACACCAAAGAGACCTGAAGCAAGTCTATTCCCATGTTCAAGGTTCAATGGAGCAATCACACTAAACATGAAGCAATGTGGGAAGATGAGAATCAACTGATGCTACAGTATCCTTACCTCTTTGAAGGGTATGTCACTTCTTAAATCTCAAGGACGAGATCCCAATGAGGGGGAGGACTGTAACAACCCAAAAATCTGAGCTACAAATTTTTTTTCTCGAAAACCTATGAGTGATGAGTGTGACATGTCATCATCTACCCTAACCATGCATCAACCCTAACATGTCATGCATAGAAATCATGTGATCATAGCATAATAAAATGTTTCAAAGTAATTTTGATTAATGTTTCATATATTGCTTTCCTATGTTGCTTTAGCTTTACCTTCAATGTTTCAATAGATGTCATGTCATGTTGCATCAAATTGTGATTTGGATTTTATTTGATTTATGTGATGTTTAATTAAAATGAGACCATAATATTTATTTTCATAAATAAATATTAAGGGGATAATACCCTAACAAATATAAGGGCCTAGTATACCCACTACTTTATCATACAAAGTTGGCACATCATAAATATATATGTATGTATATAAAAGTATTTGAAAATGGAAAAAAGAAAAGAAAATAAATGAAGAAAAAGAAAAGCCATTCGGCCCGAACCTGCAAGCCAGCCCGGCCCGGCCTGCCCCTCTCTTCTCTCCCTCTTCTTTCTTTTCCGCGCGAGCCGGGCCAGCTCCCTCTCTTCTCTCTCTTTTCTCTCCACGCCACGTCGGCCCAGCAAGGCCGCGAGGCCCAGCAAGGACCACCGCACGCCACGCCAACGTTGCTGACGGGCGAGACCCGTAGTGGGACCCACCTGTCATAACCCCCGAGGTCCCCCCAGGCCGTTGCGCGTGACATCACGCGCGTCAGGCGCTGTCCCCCACGTCGCCGCTAAGCAAGCCACACCGGCCTCTCGATCCGCGCCTGCCCCGCATCCACGGCCGACCCACCTGCCACCTCGGCCGACAAACTCTGCCACAAGACACCCACAGCCACGTGCGCTTCGCCCTCCCGTGCGCGCAACCGCTCCACGCGCGTGAGCTGCTCCCTGCCTGTCCCCTCGCTCTCTTGGCCGTCAAGGCAGCTCACCTCTCCCTCGCTGCCTGCTGCAGCCCATCGGACCCGAGGATGATGCCTGGAAGCTTCCCTTGGATGGGAATGCCCCCAGCGGCTCGGGTGAACCACCATGGCCGCCATGCCCTCGGCCCGTCCTTATAAGCCACGCCCCGGCACTTCTAGGGTTCCTCAACCTTGCCGTCACACTGGTGGCTTGCAATTGAACTCACCAGCAATGCCAATTTGAGGAAGAAGGGGAGGAATTGGAGAAGAAGGAGGCGGGGGAAAGGAAGCCGCCGCCGCTGGAGTTAGGGAAGGAGGAGCACCGCTGCGGAGCTGCTGCTGCTGCGGAGCCATCGGGGACGAAGGACCGAAGCTGAATCATGAGCCAAAGCTGGAGTTGGACCTGTACCACACCTCCATCCTCGTCCACATCGAAGAGCACCACTGCCATCGCCCCTCTTCCAACCTCCGCCGTGCTGCCGGTCATGGCGCTTTGCCTTGGGAGCACGAAGGCCGAGGCCACCGTCGGCCTCCTTTTGACACACACACCCACGAGACCAGCCGAGCCCTTGGACCATGGCATCAGGCGGATGCCGGACCGGAAGCCGCCATGTCTGCCATCGTGCTGCACGCCGCCGTGGCGAGGCCACCCTACTGCCTCTTCGTTGAGCCTCGAGCCGCTTTGACCTCGGATCCGTGCTCGCCTTGATGAGACGGACCCGATGTGCACTCTAGCCCCTTGGATGACGCCTCGGACACCTCGGCGTGCACCACCATGCCAATGCATTGCCGCTCTGGAGTGTCGCCTTTCTCCGCCGTGTTCCCACCGTCTTCGACCACCTTCAGGAGCAAGAGGATGAGGATCGTCTCTGCCGTGATGAGCTGTGTTGGCTGGACAAGAAGATGGAGGCCGGGAAGCCTCCCAAGGTGTCGTGCCATGCATGTGGTCACGCCAAAGATCCGCCATGGGTGTTGCTGCCCGCGCGGACTCCGCCATGAGTTGAGGTCACCACCGGCGCTGCGGGAATGTGCTGCGTGAACCCAATCGCGCTTCCATGCCTCGAATTGAACTTGGAGTGGCTCAGAGTGAATGTGTCACCGAGCACCACCGCCATCGAGCCACCTTCCACCGTGGAGCGCATCACCGGAAGCCAAGCTGCCGCCTTGAAGCCCACCTCCGTGATCGCCACGACGTCCTGGAGCTGTTGGACAAGTTGATGACGCCAGAGGATCATCGTAGCGCCGGGGATCGAGGTTTTCCTTGCTGCCGATGAGCCCGGGGTCGGGCCGAAGGAGAAAGAGGGAGAGGACGAGTTCGGCCAGAGGAAGATGGACTCAGTGTTCGTGGACCAGAGCCACTGCCAGTGGGGCCAGGAGGAGTTGGTGCACCGTGGAGCCAAGCGGGGGACCGTGTGAACCCGAGGACATATGCGTGCACTCGGTTCACGTAGACTTGAGCCACTGATAGTGGACCCAACAGACGCCAGTGCACTGTAGACCGAGAGCCGTGCATCTAGCCCGGTTTGGATTCAGAGCAGTGACATGGCAGCACCAGAGCGTGCCACGTGGTGGGCCTAGCTCGGCCCAGGTCTGGCCCACTCGGCCCATTAATGGCCCAATAATGGCCCGTTAACGACCCAGTGGGGCCCACCTATTAGTTGACCGTTGACTGCCGACGTCAGCAGTGACGTCACCCCGGAGCCACCTGTCAGGCCACCGTTGACCCGGTCAATGCTGACGTCAGCATGACATCATCTACCTCGTCAGCACCTGATCAGCCGCTGTGTAAACCACCGTGACACGTGGCCCAATCACAGGCTGCCACGTGTCAGCACTGGTTAATCCGACCCATTTTCTTTTTCAGAAAATGGTTAAATCTTTGAAAAATCATAACTAATTCATACGAGCTCCAAAAATTATGATCCACATATCCAAATTTTCTATAAATCGAGCTCTATTTGAGTGCATTTGGATCTTTTATTTGGCATTTGTTCTTTGTGCTAATCTATAGGGGTCACTTCGATGACCATTAATTCTCGTTATAGGCTCGAGCGAGGACAAGTCTGACGACAGTGACTACAAGGAGAAGTTCGACAGCTACGTCAGTGAAGCTGCCACACCTCACCCAACCTCGTAGATCCCATTACACATGGCAAATGTAGTATGGCTAGTGCTATAATTCCTATTGCTATAATGAATTGCCTGTGCTAGGATTGCATGGTAGATTATTACTTGATGAGCCCTACCTTGTTGTAACCTTTCACCTGCTTACCCACTGTTATGTTAGCCACTTGCTTATCTGCTATATTTATATATATATATTTACTTCACTCGCTTACATTTTGATGCGACGTGATGAACCTTGAGAAGGCCTGGAGGGTGCCAGCTGGTGATGTGTGAGTTGATGGATCAGATGGGCATGTGAGCTAATGATGCTATATCTTGGTTTGGGGTGTAGCTTACGGCAGGGAGTAGGGCGAGGGTTGAGTCGAGCGAGCCGGGATCTATGATGAGCTTTCGGAGCAAGTCTTGCCAGGGAATGGATCTGGAAATTCCCACGAAAGGAGCCTGTGGTGGGCTAACTGAGATGTGATGGTGGTCCTTGGGTGTGACCCTCTGAGAGGTGGAGCCCCGGACGAAGGTGCCGTGGTAGCACGTTAAAGATAAACCCTGATGAAGATATCCCGGCTTGGTCAAACTTAGGAACTGTTGCGCTGGTATCCGGACCTTAGGAGTCTCTTGCTTTCCACTCGCTCTCCATGGGGGGGAGACGGCTAAACCGCTGGATAGATCGATGCCACTACTGCTAGGCGAGTAGTGGTAGGGAGGTATATGCATGAGATGGAGCTAACACCCTATCGAGACGATCATGGCACCCCCTTTGGGAGTGGGTACATGGCATGGCATCCTCTACGGGAGCGGATACATGCTCTCTTCACAGTTCCAGTGATCTAGAGCTGGATGGTAGAGTGGCATCATTCTATGGCAGTAGGCACCCGGAATCTGCCTAGGTGATTGCAAGCACTGATGATGGTTATCTAGTGGATTAGTGAAACCTCTACGGAGTGTATGGTTGATCGATCGATACATATGCCGACTTGTTTGGCTATGGACCTTTCCTGTGTTCCACATGCACCGGACTAGTGAGTGGAGTGTTATACCTTCCCCTGAGTATGATTTCCGACTGTGAGCCAGGTTGAGGGCTGCGGGCCGCTGACACAAGGTGAGAGGGAGTTGGCTTGTCGACTTGAGTCTGAGATGGTGTTGGAGGAGTTGGGATGGTTGTTTCGGGGGTGGATGGTGATGGATTTTGTGGGTTTGGGAATGAGTATAAAACTTGACTATTTTATTTATATACCCGATTACTTTCTTAGGAAAACCCCAGCCTTTATAGGTTCCTTTTGATATATCCATATTGCATCTAACTTCCACAAAGCAATGCATAGAGTGGGAGTGTGGCCAGTACAAATCGTACTAAAAATTTGGTTTCAGGTTCAAGGAGTGAGTACTCGTCTGGGGAGTACAGCAAATGAGGGTTTCGTGCGTACGCTCAAGTTGGATCGAAGATGATAGCTTCCGCACCTCAAGCTTTTATTGTTATGCTGCATGAACTCTGATTTCCGCCAAGAGGCGATGTAATAAGTTGTTGTAAACCTCTCTATTTGCACTCTTTTGTTCGATGTATGGATTATGGTAATCAACTGTTATCGGGTAATGTGATTTAAATGATCATATTACACTTCAACTCTGTGGATTTCCCTTCACGGAAATCGAGGTTGTTTCACTCGACATGAGTGTCAGAGCCGCAACACACTACCAAAAGATCAATTTTCCAAGACACCCCCGGTCCCCGGACGACCTCCGAGACGAGCACCTATTTTAGCCTACCATGGTAAATCTTGGGATTTACCAATGCAGACAGTTTTTATTTACCATAGTAGGAAAAAGTGCCTGCCACAATAAATCGATTTACCGTGGCGGACGTCTTGAGACGTCCACCTCAAAAAATAGCAGTTTCCTCTTTTTTTGATGCTTAGATGCCTCGTGCTATGTAAAGGCCTAATAATGCAACCCCTTAGTAACATTTGATAATATTTCATGTTAGATGTATCAACACAAAGAATGTCAGATGATGTATGCTTGACTCGGTATACAATTTGTAACCCTTATAATCCTAAACCGCACTAGCTATTTCTTTAAGCAAGCAAGCTAGCCACCCAAGCAATGCACTAGTACATTCAATTAAAATCCACTAAGCAAAACCCCAATAACTTTTATCATAACATGCAAGTTGTCTAACTAGACAATGCACTACCATAAACAATTAAAATCCACTAGAACATGCAATTGTAATGTCCATATCAAAAAGATAAATAACCTTATCCACCAGGCCGCCCTCCACACTGACGGCTCCACAGAACCCTAGCCGCCGCGCGCCTCACTCTCCTCTCCTCCCCTCCTCCGCCACGCCGTCGCCGGAGCAGGCCGCCGGCAAGGCCGCGCGGCCGGCCGGGATGGCGGCGACGGGGCCCCATTCTTCGAAGCAGGTGTTGTGGCGGCGTGGGTGCTCATGGGCTGGTGGGCGTCGCCCCGTCCGAGCCGCGTGGAGGCTCGACGGGGTCGCCTGTCCGGGGCTGCGCAGTGGAGCGATAGTAGTGACTCCATCCTCGTCCCCTCCTCGCCTTCTCTCGACAGCCGGCCTTCCCTGGGCCTGGGCGGCGGATCCAGCACCACCAGGACTGGGGACGGCACCGGTGGGGTGGCGTGGGGGGGCGGCTGCGGTGACCTCCATCCCCGTCCCCTCCTCCCTGGCGATGTCGGCTTACCTCTCCGGGGACTGGGCTCGCGGCTCCGGTGCCCTGGCGCCCAGATCCAGCGGCCCTAGGACCTAGGGGCGGCACCGGTGGTGCTGGCCTTGGTAGGGGCAGCTGTGCTGCCTGGGGGCACCGGGTTCCTCGCTGTTGCGGCTGGATCCGAGGCCCTTTGGGCTGGGGGCAGCGCCCGACATCGGGATATCAGCGAGTTTTCCCCTCGTCGCGCATCAGCGTCTTCGTCTTGGTGGATCCGATGCCCGGGTGGCCGGATCCAGACCACGGACGGCCAAGTCTGGCCTTGTCCTGGTGATGGTGGCCGGTGGTTGGTGGTCGGCGATGTGATGGTGGTCGGCGGTGTTTGGTGGCCAGCGGTGCGTGTGGTCATGGCTGGGGCCCCTGTGGGCGTTGGGGGCGGTCCTCTTATTTGCTGTCTCCCCATGAGTGGCCTCGGCTGCCGTGATGGTTGATGGTCGTAGAAGCGGTCAAGATGAAGGCGTTGGCGTCGGTGTGCGGCAAGTGGACGAGCGAGGCTTCGGAGCGAAGGCTGGTTCTTTCGGCATGGCGGCTGGGCGGTGGGGGTGGCTGGCGCAGCTTTGCGGCTGCGGCGTGCAGCTGGTGCGCCGATGCCCCCCTGATGAGTTGTCTGCAGGACAGTTGGCAGCGACGATGGTGGCGACATGCAGGGATCCAGAATCTAGGCTGACGTCTGGAGCTAGGGTTATTTGGGCGAAAGCCTTGCGACGGCGATGCCTGTGGGCGCCGTCTTCCCTGTTGGGGGCGTCGCGCCTATAGTTTTCCATGGATGAGAACCCAGTCCGCTTGGACGAGCGACGGCGGCGAATCGATCGTCGTAATCTTCATCAAGGCGTCGCTGTGGAGTTTCGAGTCGGCTCGGATGGTGAGAGGCTATGGTTGGAAATCGGAGCTGTGCTTGTGATTTTGCTCGTGCTGGGCAACGATGATCTACTTGGCCTCTCGGGAGCTCCGGTCTTGTATCTTCTTTGGGTTGTCGTTCTCTCTGTTGTATGGCGTGGGGTTGGTTTTTGGGCCCGGTTTTCCTTAATAAACTTGGTCAATTCTCTTCTGCTTATTAATATATATATGCCAGAACAATCCGTTCTTGGATCTTTCAAAAAAAACATACTTCACATCATCGTACTATGCAACCCATTAATCCGCAATTCACACAAGAACGCACGGGGTATGCTCCTAGTTTCATGAATAGTTGAAGCCTCCAACATTCAGCTGGGCACAGGAGGTGTAAGCTCCATTCAAGTAGTAAACAAAGTAAAGCAAACATTAACCTTGGATCTGGAGAGAATATATACCAGTTGATCTTAAAACCTGGAAAATGTCAATAAAAAAGAAAAAAGCATACCAATCACTTACTCTCGTTACAGTCTGCAATATGGTACTGTTTTTTTTACTAGGATCATGCCCGTGCATTGCAATGGGAATATATAATTCCAAAAAATATCATATCATGATAATTCAAATTTCAGACCATGGACAAAAATTGCACCCATCTTTGTCATGGCGGGTAGGCGTGGGCATTTGTGGCAAAAATTAATGCCATGACAATTCAAATTTAAACGTGAGGACAGGGGTCGCAAACCTCTTCGTCGTGCTTGGTAAACCTGGACATTTATGTTGTTTAGTGAATCTTGATCTAAGTATTAGTGGACCTTATACATTGCAACAGGTTCCAGAGTTTTTCGAATGAATAAGATGAGCACTGAAAGCATCTCCTAGCTACTTCAAGTAGAAAATAATTTTGTAGTATTATGCAAACTGAGGAAGCATACACCAAATGCAACAATTGAGCTAACTGTCAATTTTACAGAAGCATTGCTCCAAACTACAAGCCATGAGAGGGCAAGGAATGTTCATATAATCTATATCTAATTGAATATCGGCAAGGACAACAAATGGACCTGCTCCAGATAGGCCAATGTGCGTAGGACTTGTTTCGAAGCTTTAAACATCTAAACCAGACAATATATATATCCCTAAAAAATAGAGGTGTGTGTAGATACTACAAGTTGACATGGATGGTCTGAATTTTGGTTAAATCGTCACCTGCAAATAGACTGACATGCTACTACTTTTACTTCAGAATTGAGCCAATGTTTAGGCAATATTTTTTCAATGCACTCTAACAACAGTGTAGCAGTCTGAAAATATCAAACACAGCAATATATTTTTTTTGTGAGTAAACACAACAATAGTTACCTATCCCATGTGTTGATTTTATTCTTGAAAGCATAGTGAAGACATCATCTTTCTTGGAGAGTCCACCAACCTTAGACTGGTTGTGTGGTACTCCACTAAATGCACAGTAGTAGTGCTGAATCCCTCCTAAAATACAGAGAGCCTGTGGATCATCCTCCTGCTCTAATAAAACAAAACTGCAAAAGGCACCAGCAGAGTTTTAAGGCAGTGACAAATCCCATACTTCAAGCTTGTACATCAGGCTTATTTGGTTAAAATGTATTTGGTTCATCCGTTTTGTACAGCGGCCTGTCTACTTCCTACCAATGCTTGCAATCTTCGCCACACAATCTCTTCTACCTTTCATCACGACAACACATCTTCTCAACTACTTGCACGAAGCCAGTAATTCTGCACGATCTTTTTCATGAATGCTATCAACACCGATCGGTGATTCATTTTTGTATGCCTGAAACAGAAGTTGTTTGGAAAGCCAAAAATAGAGAGCTCTCAGATAAAATAACAAAGGGTCATAAAAATGTAGCCGCGAGCCGCGAGCTTTCATGCTGGAATTGAGGCACACCTGAAGAACCTTCAAACCCGCGAGGACGTCGGCGACCCTCGGGGCTGGGAGCTCCGCGTCTTGTCTCCGACAGGTGCCCGAGCGCAACGCGATAGTTCCACCCCGACATGGAGAGCTGGGCACGGCAAGGAGCACCAAACCCAGAGTAGAGGTAGTCAACAAACGAAGAAACACGAGTAATAGGTAGGGGTCAGCGTAGAGAACACATGGCTGTCCTCGCCGCCGGCGATGGTGTTGCGGCTGCGGTGGTGGCAGCAGAGGCAGTGGAGGCCTGGAGCACGGGCTGTGGGGCGGCAGTGGTGGCGGCAACGGAGGCCCGGAGCGCAGGTTGCGGGATGCGGAGCGGAGGCCTGGAGCGCGGGACGCGGAGCACCGGCGGTGGTGGTCAGGTGCAGGGATCAGAAGGCGAGGTTGGAGAGCGGGTGTGCGATGGGATTGCGAGGGCAGATGGTACCTTCCATTTTATTTCAGAGCGTTGATCAGGGAGCAACAAGGGGACGCGTGATTGCCGGAGGGGACGATTGTGGCCGTGACGCGAACAACCGGAGGGCCTGGCGCGGGGTGAATCGATGGTAGCGCCAGGCGACGCGATGTCACAGTGACTTGGAATCATCTGAAATGTTTTAGTTGTAGAGATAGAGATAGAGATATACACGAGCCGTGGAAAATGGAACCATCACGGTGACTGCTTGCAGGAAGTGGTACAGAGTCAGCTACACAACTTGCATCTTCTTCCTCATCTCTAGACATCTTACAACAACCTCTTAGGTGCACACTTCCTCCTGCTGTATCATCAGGTTCGGCAGTGTGGTCGCCTATCGTGTTTACCCAATTCCTCCTCGCCTCTTACCCCACTATCGCTGGCCATGTTCCGATATCCCCATGAATAGATCTATCACAAAAGGACAAATAAGATGGTATTATCAGGCGTCAGTCAAGAAATGTAATAACGTAATAGTAATGTAATACAGTATATCTAATCCTGAAATCAATTTATATTCTTAGACCTTTTACTCATGTGGTATAAATCAAAAGATTGGCCCATAATAATTCTTTAAAAATGAAAATGGGCTTGTTTGGCAGCGTTCGATTTCTAAAACGGTTCCAGCTCCGGGGAGCATCTTCTCTAGTGAGCTAAAACACTTTGTAAAAATATTTAGTGAGACGACTTTGGAAAATATTTTCAAGAGGAGCCAGTAGAAGCCAAAAGCTTTGGCTTTGGTTTCCAAAGGAGCTCCGGCTCCTTTGGCCTTCAGGGACGAATAAGCACCAGGATAGAAAACACACCGTGAAACATGACAAGCATTTGGATCGGGAGGCGCCATGGTTGGAGCTTCAGCTTCTCGCGCGCAAGCGCTAGTGTCTAGTGACCACCAGCGAGGAACAGAGAACATGAAAGATCGAGAAGGGGGGTCGCCAGCGAGAGGAGAGGCGGTTGTATGGGGACAGGGGACAGGAGTGGTGGCGATGTTATAGGGCGTCGGAGGAGGTGAAGCATCGACTGCGAGAGCCGAGAGAATCTTTTGGGGGGCGGCGGCCGATTTGCGCGCCGGCGAGGGGAGGCGTGCCTACGGTGGGCGCGGCGGCGCGCCGGAGGCGGCGTGGAGGTCCGAGATCCAATCCAAACGCACGAGAGTTGTTTCTTGGTCTTGGGCCTGCGGCGTGCGTTGCATCCGCTCTGAGAACGGCCCAGCTCCGTTGCTCGCCGGCCGGAGCATCACGCCGCCAGCCACGCACTGACAGTACGTGAAGGAGGGCGCAAATACGCGTGAACGGCCGGATCTCGAAGGTGAGGGCGCACGCTCAGGGTGACCAGTGAGCTAGCTGCCGCCGTTGTCAGTTGTCACGTCTAACTATATGTATATATATATATATATATATATATATATATATATATATATATGGTGCACTTGAACTGGAAACATGGTGCATGCAACTCCTAATCCACCCAGACTTGAGTTTTATCCTTTGCTCAAAACGGCGGGGCAAAGTTCGATCAGTAAGCTTGGAGAAGCTTGTTAATTGTAATTATGACGCATTTTTGCACCATAAGAAGTCCGTCAGCATGCCTCGGAATAAATAAAAAGGAAACGAGCATCTCATGAGCACATTTTATTTAAATAACAAAGTTCCACATGTGTATCGAAGTCTTATATGCGTAGGAAAAAATGGAAGAAATGATTTAAAGTGAGAATGTTTCAAATTAGTGTGTATCTATAACAAAAATTATGCAACGAGAAAAGCTAATTTGGAATGTAGGAGCACTTGTTTGTAGCTCAAGCGTTCAAGAAACAGAGATATGTGTCCTAGGTAGCATAATGCATGTGATGTGGCTGAGAATACCTGAATAGCTTGCTCTTCATTCTTCCATTAACACTGGTTAATTAGCAGACACGAGCCATGGGAGGTGTTAATTTGGTTGGCCCAAAATACTCATGTCCAGCACCCCATGAATGATCTATATATCTATACCACTGTCGCCATGCAACAGCTATATATCCGCCCATTTTAGCATTCTAGGCTTCTAGCAGTAATATATGTTCTTATGTTCTTTCAGTAACATATAGTACGTAACATAGTATCTCATAACGCAGGAGTATTCCTTAATGATCATTGTACCTGATTAATTAATTAGCAGGTCACAATTGTTAGAAAGAATTCATGCTCACCTCTCCACATCAGAAACTGTACACTATCCCTCAAAGGATCACAAAGCATGAATATTTTATTTGTTTATTAAAAAAATACAAAAAAATCACTAAGCATAGTCAAAAGCACGTGTACATCAGGATAATCAAGTCCAATCCAATTCAAAACAAATGAAGAAGAGAACACCTGGAAAGAAATAATAATGAATGAAATGAAGAAACAAACCCCAAAGTAAACTAGAAGTGAATGAACACACAGACACAAATTTGAAGAATATCCAATGATACGGTCTCATATTATGTATATATATGATCGACGTCCAGTGGTAAACATATATATATTTATATTGGTCAGCTGAATGCTCCATTTTTCCAACGAGTAAATAAGCTCGTGTTGCAGTAGTAAACTAGTAATTAGCTTACGAATTTAGTATCTAAGAACCAACTGGGCGTAGCATGGCCGTCACTGGTATCTAGCTGCCCCTATTTATATGTACAGAGAAAATCAAATTAAAGGGGCGTAAGTAAAGAAGAAGAAAAATGGAAATTTGGCCCCTGGATTCCACGGGCGAATGGTCGTCAGGTCAGGTGACATGATGAGATCCAACTGAACGCCACTAGTCTACGCCAGCATGTTGCCGGCGGCAGCGGCCACGACGGCGAGCTGCTTGTCGGCGCCGCATGAGGCGCAGACGGCGGCGCCGAGGCTCGTGGACGATGACGCCGCGGCCCGGCGGAGGTCGGCGAGGTCCCGTCTGAGGCGGGCGTTGTCGTCGGTGAGGCGGTCGCACCAGCGGCGGAGCAGGTCGCAGTCGACCTCCGCCTGCTTGAGCTTGGTCCGCGCCCTCCGATTCTGGAACCACACCTCCACCTGCCGCGCGCTCAGCCCCACTCGCCGCGCTAGCTCCTGCTTCTCCCCCTGCTCGATTGATCGATTCGATTCGTGAGCGACGACAACGAATTTGCATTTGAATAATCGATGAACTGAATTGAGGAATGGAAGAGATGAACGAAGAAATACGGATGCGTACGTGAGAGAGGATGTTGTGGGCGCGGAAGCTGTCCTCAAGCAAGGTAGCCTGCACGGCGGTGAGCCGGAGCTTCTTCCTGCCGCCGCCACCGCCGCCGTCGCCGTCGTCACGGCACGTCGTCTTGGCCTTCTTACTCTGATGCCTATCAGCAGCGGTGGCGGCCGCTGTGTCTCTCTTCTTCTTCCTGCTCGCCGTCGCCACCGCTCCCGTCGGCCGGCCCCGGTGGTGCTGAAGTGCTTGCGGTTCGTCACCATCACGATCGTCATCGTCCTGCACCGACAGCACCTCGCCAAACAGCTGCACCGTCCGCGGCGGCGCCGGCCGCTCGAGCGGCAGGCTCTTAGCTCCTCCTCCGCCACTGCCGATCCCCAGGGACAGGTGCGTGCCGACCTCCCCCGCGGAGAAGGACACGGAGTAGTACTGCTCCTCCATGCTGCTGCCGGCCGTGGTGAGGCTCGACATGGCGATGGCGATGGGTGGAAGTGACGATGATGGGCCTGCAGCAAGCAAAGGCGAAGCAGCGTGGCGGGCGATGAGTGCACAGGGTGCTGGGACGTGCGTTTATATAAGTGGCAGGGGCGACCAGGCGGCCAAGGGCACCATTCTTCCACACCAACCCGATGAAGGATTGGAGGGGACAAGGTCGTAGTACGGTTTCGTGTTTGGGTTAATGAAGAGCAATTAGTAGGTTACTAATGAATGAATGGTGGTAATGACAGGAATTAGTACGCGTTGGTGTATGCGTGGTTGGAGTTGGACTCAATACTCAGCAGGGACCAACCTAACCAACTATCTGATTATTAAAATAATACGAAGTATACTAATACTAATTGGATTGAATGACAATCAAGAACAGGAAACAGCTGCTGCAGGTGGCATGGCAGACAAGGCGTGCATCGGTCTCATTTTTGGAGGTCAAGATCAGGTATGTTACAATTGGTCTTGTTGGGAAACTGATGACAATTTAAGACTAGAAATAATGTGCCAAGTACGTAGTACTACCTTCCAAGTTCCAACTTAATGCACCAATAGTTAACATAGTGTATAAATACTAGTACAATAGTTAACATACTGTATATATACTGTATATATATTAGGATTAAAGAATAGTCAAACTTTGTAGGTTTTGATGAATAGAATCATTACTCAAATTATGATATGCAAGGTCAACATATTGTAAGAGCGTGTAACTCCACAAGAGAAGAGCTGAATCGTTTTGGAAATTAAAGATAAATATGGCTATTACTAGACAAACACGTCTTCAACACAATGTTCAAATGCCTCTACAAATTTAGTAGCCCTTTATCCCGGAAAAATTGCTTATTCGACTCGAGCGGATCCTATGAGCCGCTTCTACGAGACTCGTCGATCTCATCTCGGTTTGTTGATAGGGAACAGGGCTCACGACAAAATTTCGTTGAATCGTGTGCTGAGTGAAAAAAGTAGTAGAAGATAGTCGTTTTTTCTAAGTTTAACGATGCGTGGAGTGGGCCTAGATTAGAAGTTGAGACGTTGAGTACAAATTTATAACCGAGGTTGTTGGAGTAGCTCAATTATTGTGCAATTCTTTTTTATTTAGAGAATAGGTAAATCACTAAATATGTAATATGTTTTTAGCTAATATCTTGGAGTTGCTCTAAGAGTAATTTATTATAAAAGTACACTTATAAACATTTTTTCAAAATCCTAATTACATGTATAAAAGGAAACGAAGGGAGAGCACCCAAGGGAAATATAGCTGGCTCCATCTAGGTTTGTCCTAGATTTTGCTCAAATAAAATCTAGGTTTGTTGTCCTGATGATTTTTGTTCGTTCACCTATATATAAAATTGACAACACACTTTTAATGTTGGTAGAACTTGCTAGGAAAACACTTGCTCAAGTTAATATGTTTTCTGAATCAAGATATATCTATCTATCATATAAAAGAAACGTGCTGGTGTACCGATGTATTAGAGGTAATAGTACTTCACGCGCGTGCGGACACACACACACAAAGAGTGTTCCTTTAGAACAATCTATAATTTTTATACAACTTTGATGTTTTCTTTTTTAATATATACTTTGATTGAAAACATTTGAAGTTTTTGTATGTAGAGCTAGATTAGTAGTTACTAGTACTCTCAAAAAAATTTTAAACATACCCCCTCTCTCACATACCCCCTCTTCTCCATGCCATTCTTTGCTACTTCCACGAACGACCTCTCGTCAGCGGTTTTGGTTGGATCTTTCGAAGAAATCTAGCCTGCTCTCCGTATTTCTTCACCTCAATCTCGCTCGCCGGGAATTGCTCCGCCGAAGGGTCCCAAACCCTAGCGGCGGCTTTCCAGACCCAGCGGCGAGTGAGGGGCTTGCGTCTAGGTCGGGGAGGGATGTAGGAGTGCGAAAACAGATCATCCCAGAGCTGGGGATTGGGCCGGCCCATGGACTGGCGGCCCATGAACTCTCCTTGATGCTGGCTTCTCCTTCCCACTCCCCTGTCCCTGAGCACCTCCGTGTGAACTCTGCTCTAGCAATGGCGGAGCCTGCAATTTCTGCATGATTGCATCCACGGATTTGCCTGGCTCATCCCGAACTCCTTTGCCATTCGTCCAGCAGAATCTAATGGGTATACTTCCCACCGCAATTGAGCTATCACCTACTACTGCGATCGGGGGAACTCTAAGATGCTTGATCCTCTCACCTCCAACCCACCGTGGGATTCCTCGATGAGTGTACCTCACCGCCGGGAAATGCTCTGTGTTCATCCAATCATCCAAACCCATCTCTAATAACTCAATGTCAGAGCTCTGATATGTCTCATGAGAGGCCACCCCTGACGCCCCCGCGCCGCAATCGTCCTAGTTCATCTCAACCGAGGACAACGCGAATGTGAGGGAAGGCAAGCGTCAGACGATGGTTTCCCACCCCCCCTGCACAGAATGGCTGAGGGGTACCTCTAACACCGGCGACCGGTGGCACCAGATCAGCACCGCCCGCAGAACACCTCTAAACTCACCCGCGAAGCAAACGCCGGAGTGCAGAGAGCGAGAAATACCTCGGTGGATCAACGCAACGTCGAATTCCGATCAGGCTCTCCTACTTTTCGTCGGCGATCTCTCTTTGCTTCGCCGGCGATGGGTCGCCGACAGCGCGCCGCCCTGACTCGCCTTTCTCCTCTCTGTCTTCCTCGTTCGTCCGGTGAAGTGCGAGATGATGTCCATCCAAAAAAAAATGAACGTATCAGAATGAACTATTTTTTATTACACAATAAACCTAACAGGTCCGAGCCATCTCAAACAGAGAAGTTTTGAACTCGTCGTCTCGTCGATGTATATATACAATTATATGCACGGGCAGCACAGCTCCAGCGCCGCGCCGTATGGGTGTAGTGCAGCTACCCTTTTGTGTCGCGTAGTACGTAGACCACGCAGGCTGCAAGCTGCTGCACGGGTAGGTAGGGAGCTGCCGGCGACCGGGTGCGCTTGCTCGATCGATCGGATGATCGTCGTGGTCGGGGAGATCCAGGGGCAGTGGTTTTCTATTTTCTTGCAGCTTGACCAACCCGTCATATATGCATGCAGAAAGTTATTCCTCGTACGTGTCACACAGCAAGCCGTGCCTGCTGACCACGTGGATCCGGGTTCAGGACACGTATACATATGTACCTGCAGCTAGTAAGCAAGGAGAGTAGGCCTACCGCCTGCCGGCACACTCTGTTCACACACATGCATGGAGTTAAACGACAAACAAATTAAGCTCTTTTAGTAGATTTGATTTGATCGACTTAATTTATAGAAACAATATTTATAACCACATTTTATATACTACCTCTATTCGAAATATAATTAAATCAATTTTATTTAACTCCTTGGTAACAAACCACTTTTTATATATACTACCTCCATCCTAAATATGATTAAATTTAATTTTAAAGTCCTAGGTACGGTTCTAATGATGTTTTCATGATTATGATTTGCCCTAAATAATTTACCGATGACTGATCACCCTCACGAACGTACACATTCCGTTCTAAACTACAAGTAATGTGCTTTACCTTTTTAAATACATTACGTATTGCATATCCAGAAAAGTTAAAACGTCTTGTGAGATATGAAACACGAAGCGACGGTGTACATATATACGTACGTACTTACGTACGCATGCATATGGTCATTCAGAATGCATGCAACAAGTATACACAGAGCTTATATTATTATTATTATTATTATTATTATTATTATTATTAATATATATATATATATATAATATATATACGTGTGTGCCCCTCAATTGACCAGGCATGTGTGTCCCGATTCCTGAATTAATCCTGACACGTAGTAGGACGAAATGAATGAGGCCGGAGCATTCGATAGATATATGCAGATTCAGATACGCGCGCGTTGTATATTTGCATTGATCCGGATATGCACATGCTTCGGCGCCGTGAAACTGACGACGCCGGCCGGGCTCGTCGTCCACGGATGTAGTAGTCGCCGATGCGATATGATGGGATCGATACGATACGCGAGATGGGACGACCGACGAAGAAACGCTCGGTCGCCTGACCTCACACATGAGGAAACTGTCGCACAGCACACACCAGGTCAACGTCCGTGAGCTACCGCCGCTTTCCGTGTTGACACGGCCGGCCATGCATAACGAGATCGAACGACGTGTCTCTCTGCATTGCCTCTATGACAGATGTTATATATGGTATTCAAATATATATATATATATATATATATGCACAATTGTATTATTAAAAAAAATCTACGATCACACTAGTGTATGACCTCTCGTACGGCCTGCACGTCCTCTAGCTAGCAAGCTAGCCGTCGGGTGTCTTTAGTTTCTCCGAATTTTGAAAGAAAATGTCATATCGTGTCATCTTAGCGTACTGTAGTATTTTGTTTGTATTTGGTAAAATTGTCCAAACTTTGAGTAACTAGACTCAAAGTATTCGTCTCGTAAAGTACAACAAAACTGTGTAATTAGTTTTTGATTTTATCTACATTTAGTACTCCATGCATGTGCCGGTATTTTAATGTAACGGATGATAGGAATTCTACGTAGTGAATTTTAAGGTGATTTCATGGGATCTAAACACAGCCGTCGTCGTCTGTACTATAGCGTTTACTAGTTTGGATCAAGATATATATAGAAGATCGAAACAAACGAACCTGGACGACGTACGTGACGTGATTCGTTCTTTGTGACGTGATTCGTTTGAAAATAATTAAAAGCACGTGACTTCTCGTGTACACATGCATGTTCCCATGGACAGGACAGGCGACCTGCCGCAGCCGGACATGGAGTATATCACACACGTTCAGTGGTCTTCGCAGGTGCACACATGCGTGCTGACACGCACATTAACGTAAACATGGCACATATTGCATTGCAGTCTTGCAGATATGGTCTTAGTCCCGATCTTAGACCAGGATTATATTGCACATGAATTAGTTAGGACGAAATAATATTAAAATTTCATATGGTTAAAACATTTCTTAAAAAGTTAACTACATAACTTAGTTTGACCATCGAAAACTCTGTCATATTTTTATCGTCTCTTTTTTTCGATTAAAGAAGAATTATATTATATGATAGCGAGGTACATCAAGAGATTACAAGCACTCAATTAAAAAAATGCTCACGTTGTGAATAGCACAACCCAAAACCTAACCACAACAAAACGGAGAAGAGACTAGAGAAAATTATTCCATTGCGACAACAACATCTCCGCCTAGATGTCATCGTCCGAAAATAAAAGTCTTCATGTCGTCATGTCGATGAAGATGCTGACATCGAAGTTATCGTCCTCATCTTCAACGGAGCCGCCATGAAGAAGACGCTTCCACCCTTCGCCTCCACCGTCACCGCAGAGGAGGAGATAGAACTCCACTACCAAAAAATTTGGCATGGAAAAACACTAACCCTAACAACTCGATCTATTAGGAAAAACTTATTAAAAACAATGGATCCCCACTCCCTTCAACCCCCGGCAAGATGCCGGGGGGAAGGGAGGGGACCAGCGGTGGAGGACGGCGAGGGGCGGCGGTGGCGGCGCTAGGGCAGCCAAGGCTGAGTCCCTCCCTCGCCGTTGTTGTCATCTCTTTGAATTCATTTAGGCTCATTAGAAGAGCCCTTGTTGGCCATGGGAGAGGTGTAGGGGGAGTGCCTAATGCCCAACTGTGTCATTTTGGGTGGAAGGGATGATGTTAGCGGAGTTTTTTTTTTGACAAATTCACAAATTTATTAATTGCAGCAAACTGCTGCAATGATGGAGATGGTCTCCCATGATAGAGTTTAGCGCCTCCTTCAGAGGGCAGTTGATTACATGATTAGGATTCATACAATTAACGCACTCATTTGAAGAACTATATATCTAAACCCCTTTGAAGTGCTTGAGTAAACTATGGGATGTGATATTATCTTCTCTACTTATTTTGTGCACTTTCCAGTTACAGCCATGAACAGCTTGGAGAAAGCTTTAGGCAGAGGGTCTGATAGACCAGTGAGGTATCACATCATGACTTCTGGCTTTGAAGAAATTCACTAGGGTCTTGTTTAGTTTACCCCAAAAGTTAGAATTTTTTCACTCTTTCTCCATCACATCAATATTTAGCTGCTTGCATAGAGCATTAAATGTAGGTAAAAAATAACTAATTATACAGTTTAGTTGAAAATCACGAGATGAATCTTTTGAGCCTAGTTAGTCCACGATCGAACAATATTTATTAAATAAGACGAAAGTGATACTATTTATCGGGTTTATTTTTTTTTGCAATCTAAACAAGACCTCGAAGCTGATTATCTGTGATGAAGGAAGCTTCTTTGATCCCTGCCAAACGAGTAGAACTGGAGCAGCTTGGGCCCACCTACCTTTGTGATTCGTTGCATGACATGACGATGTGACTTTGCCGATCATAATGAGATATAGGCCTCGTTTAGGTTGCAAAATTTTTTTAACCTGATAAATAGTAACTTTTTTGTCTTATTTGATAAATATTGTCTAACTGCGGATCAACTAGGCTTAAAAAATTCATCTCATGATTTCAAACTAAACTGTGTAATTAGTTATTTTTTACCTATATTTAATACTTCATGCATGAGTCTAAAAATTGATGTGATGGAGAAAGAGTAAAAAAATTTAGCAATCTAAACAAGGCCATAGTTACTTTTTTTTAATTACACGGTACAATAGACAGAGCACCCGACAGATCTAAAGATTACTGTAGTCACCACTGACGCCTCGTTGTCGACAAAAATGTCGCTTACCATAACACCAAAAAATCCTTAAAAAAATCTTAAAAAACATACGAACATTAGTATTTAAACTCTGATGAGTAGCGTCATACTAGACCGTCCTATCGTTAGACTGCAAACCAATTCGTAAGCCATAGTTAACTACGTGAACATACAAAGTCAAGCCCTGCCGAGACGTCGACGCGACGACCTTCTTGTCGCTATATATATATATGTATATATCACGAATAGATGCTAGTACATCATGAGCGTTGCAATTGCATTGCTGCATAGATAGATCATCCAGATGCTAAAGTCCATACATGTGCGATTCTATTTCATTCCAACACGTACATGTGCCACACGCTGGTCAATGCCCCAACTCTGAAGCAGCTTATAGCTCTGGCGTGACATCACCTGCACATATATGCATGCTGCGGCTCTTTATTTTCCAGTCTACATTCTTGCTGCAGCTAGCAGAGATTGTTGAACGGAAAAATATCACATAACAATATAACCATTTATTGAAGAAAAAATTAAAATGCATTTATACTTGGAACGAAAACTTTCTCCCGTTCCCGTTCACATATAATTTTCCAACGATGACGCGCGGGTCCGCCGGTCACCACAGCAGTGGCGGAGCCAGGATTCGAAAGTTGGGTATTCCCACCAATAATTACAGTCACAAACTATTCAGCTAATCGACTCTAAAAAGACTAAAATTGCAATCAAGAATTCAAGATCCAAGAACTGGAGTATCAAGAATAGAACTGATCTGGTGTTGGGGCGTTGCCTGCTGCTCAGCTGCTGTCTTGCGGGGTTGCGGCTTGTGCTGGCCACGCTCAGCGAGCTCCACCGGCCGCAGCCCGCAGCCTGCTCCACGCTGGCGCGCCAGTTGCCTCCTCACCAGTCCTTGCCAGCTCGATGCCGGCCGCCGCCTAGACGGCGTCTGTGTCGGGAGCTAGTGAGCAGGCCACCTGACCACCCCGGCCCTCGGACGCAGCCGCGGGCCACCCGCCGCGTCTGCTGCTGCCGCGCTCACACCTAGGCCAGCCGCTGCCGCGCGACCGCCTGCCCACGTGCGCCTTGCCGCTGCGGCGCTGCCTCGCCGCGCGCGCGCCTTTGCTGCCACCCGCGCCCCGTCACCGACTCGCCACCGCCGTCTAGGGTTGCTGGATTGGCCAATTGGGGAATGGGGAAGGGAAGAACGAAGGACGGAAGGAGACGACAGGTGGGGGATTTCTTCGACGTGGTGCCGTGCGGGATGCAAGCGATGGGCCTCATGGGCCGGCCTGGGATGCGAACCTGGGATGGGAGAAGGGAGGTAGGATGTTTTTGGGCCATTTGGGCGGAAATAGCGAACAGATGACACAAATACATACATACATTTATATATGATTATACATACTATCTATTAAAACTTGTACAAAAAAGTTGGGTATTCCTAGGAATACCCAGGCATCAATGTAGCTCCGCCAGTGCACCACAGTCGATCAAAGGAGGTACAGTCAAGGAAGACGACGACGTGTCTGGGGACGTGCGTGGTCCTTGGAGTCCGGAGTGGCAGCGATCGATGGGCGATCGGGAGAAAGTATATACACATTTTGACGTCCCCATCTCGTGAAGATCTCGATTGTTTCTCGATGATTTTGACATTGTTCACTATGTCCTTCATGAAAACTACGTGTGATCGCAATGTTATCGATCACGATCATAGGCCCAAGCAGCAAAGGTTTTCCTTTTTTTCCCCAAGGATGTGGTAAAAGAAATTCATGGATTGGCTGCGACCTAATTAGCTATCTAGCTAGCTGATGCTATTAGTTGGAAGACATGGCCGTCCATCATAAAGCTATGGACCAAGACTCCAAGAGCAACATTCACTATAGGAAACAGGTTCTTTATCGACTGCGGGAGCAGTCGGCAAAGGCCTGAAAGCAGTTGGCGAAGACTGTGCCGACTGCTTTTTACGCTGTCAGTCGGTAAAGGTCCGTCAGCAAAGAAAGCCTCGGCAAAGAATTCTTTGCCGACTGCCACGTGGAGGACAGTCGGCAAAGTCTTTGCCGACTGTCAAACCAGGAGTCAGCAAAGGAAGCGGCCCCCGTGTCGTCTGGCGTCTTCTTTGCCGACTGCCATGTCGGCAGTCGGCAAAGATTTTTTATTTTTTTAAAAAAAGTATTTGCCGACTGCCTGAGCTGGCAGTCGACAAAGATATTTTATTTATTTTTTTAAAAAACAGCCTTTGTCGACTGCCAGGCATGGCAGTCGGCAAAGCTGGTGCATGTGTAGCTCGGTGCCCAGCTTTGCTGACTGCCTTGGTCTTTTTTTCTGGTTTTCCATATATATCACAGCATACAAATCACACACACATATATATATAACATAAATTCACACACATATAACACAAATCCACATATATATATAACATGTCATCCATAACAAACACATCTAACAAGTCTAACATCCAACAAAGTCTCACAAATCCATACAAAGGCCCTCACTCGTGCTGCAACCCGTCGTCCCTATGCCCATCATGGTGTGAAGGTCACGAAGACCACGAGGACTGTCCTGGCTTGAGCTCGTGCGGCGTCGACTGGTACTGGTGCCCCCACCCGGAGTGCGCATGCTGGGTAGTCGGAGGAGGGCAGCTCGCCCACGCGGAGGTCCCGTGCTACGTAGGCCCAGAAAGGACGCCACCCGGAGGCCACAGGAAGTGTGGCTGAGGGGCAAGAACCGGCCACCCATGGCCTGGAGAAGGGCCATCTCAAGGAGTCGGGTTCAAACCCGCCGACTGTGCCTGCATAAAGGAGGAGCGATCTCATTAGTACCTGCATGATGGTCGCACAAGCCAAAACAATAGACAAACATAATACTCACCGGAGTCCCTATAGGGCCAAGAGGTGGTGGTGGAGCGAACATCGAGGCAGGCAACGGAAGCACGACAACACCTGGGATCTGAATGCTCTAAAAGTAGCTGGCAAACTCCTGCATCTGACGTTGCGTTTGCTATCAGACAGCCTCAAGCTGGCGCGCCATCTCGTGCAGATGGGCCTCCTCTCGGGCCGCCATCTCCCGCCGATAGGCCTTCTGCGAGGCCTCCTGCGCGGCCCGTAACTCGGCCAGCTTGGATTGCAATGTTACACCCTCGATGTTTAAATAATACAAAAGAAAAGGTACATATGTAAAACCAATGAACGACGAATAAAACTAAAGTTACCTGAACCGCCGCCAACGCCTGCGTGTGGCTCGGCTGCCGAGGTCGTATGGGGATGTCGGAGAAGGTCGTGCTGTCGGATCGATGAACCTGACAAAGGGTGGGAACGGCGGCCGGGTCGATTGCGCTGTGGGAAATAAAGTACCGATCGTGCTGTTTTCCTCCTTCCATCCTCATCAGAACGTCTGTATCCAGGGGCTGGTTGGCAGGACTGAAGGTCAGACCATAGCACGTGCGAGCCACCTCGGTGTACTGGACCATCTTCTCGTAGGCGTTTGGGTTGGTGTACGCCTCGGGCCCATCCGCCGAGCTGTAGACGTTGTCTAGATCTATCGCTTTGCCCTAGTGAGAGGGCGTAGCCCTCGTACTCATTGATCACCTGCCCATCATGCGCCTGGGACTGCGAGGAAAACACTAGGATGATTACACGTAATGGGATTGAATAAATAAATAAGTAAATAAACAAATCGACAGAAGCGTACCCATGTGTCCCTGAACCCTCCGAGGGAGCGGCTCCCTTGGTGGTGTGCCGTCCCTGTCCTCGCCTTGGCATATGCACTTTTACTGCGATGCTCCACGTACGACTCCGGCTTTCTCCAGTCATCCACAATGGCCTCCCAGCAGTCCATGTGCATTTTGCACCAATTAGCAGAAAACTACATGATATTTTAGAAGATGAATCAGAATTAATATTTCCTACTTATTTTTGGAATCAGAATTAATGTTTCCTACTTACCTGGATGTAGAACTCCCTGACAATGTCGGTCTCAGGGTAGAGGATCATCTTCCTAGCTTTCGGCTTCGGCAGCGACTGGCGAAGCACATCGGCGTAGTAGGTGATGAGGACATGGATGTGCGCCTCGTGGTACATGTCCTTGAGTCGGTCCTTGGCGGCCTTGTCCTGCACCGCCGATGCCTGGACCTCATGCCCCGGCTCGCATGTGAACCACTCCTGCATACAGATATGCACCTTCCGAACAAGGTGAAAACACCGATTACTCACACCCATTCCCAAGGATGCATACTACCCAACAAGTCGCCAGAAGACGACACCCACACATGGGGTACCTTCATATAAACATGTGTAAACATGTATATAGTTTAGCACCATATAAGCACTCCCCTAGATCGGCAGTGTATCCGATCATGCTCTCACAACTCACACTTACCTTAGCGTCGAACCAACCTTACCTTGGCGTAGAGGCAAAATGATCCATACATAACCATTCAAGTGAATGGCCCCCATACATATCCATCGTGTATGAGCACGACAAACAGAAACTATCATGCAATCTCTAAGTTAGTACCTAAATAAGCCACCTGGAGTCCTTAACTGGGCATAAAGGATATGACCATTGGCACACTCTTAAGTTCGAAATCACCTATATAACTATAAGTTGGCAAATAGTTTTGTAAAACAAATTCTTGTTTCGTAAATACCAAAATGAACAATAATAGCTGAACCATAGCTCTGATGCCAGCTGTAACAGAACCGTTCAATTAATATAAACCCAAGGCACTAAGTAAATCATCGAGGAAATTTAGTTAGCACATTGTGCTCATATTAACCCGGTAGTCCGTGAAATCTCGAAGGATTTCAAACTTTTCCAACGACACACCCAGATCGCACAGTTCAGCAGGTACCATTCACCTGTTCTTACTTTTCACACGTAGCATAATTACATCACCGGTTATTATATAAATTCCTTTTTGAATCAAAGTTGTAAATAAATAGAGGAAGTAAATATATTTTTGACATATACTCACACCTATAATTTAAATATAGTGCCAGTTCAAGGTCGACATCCCACAACAACAAGTAGACGAGATATAAGAGGTGACCTTACCTAAGGTATAATCCTCCCATAGTGGGATACAAGTCCATCTTGTCTCTACAGCAAAAGTCTTATGATCTACAACAAGTGAGAATAAAACCCTGAGTACGAGAATGTACTCAGCTAGACTTACCCGTCATAAACCAAAAATAAAGTGACTCCAAGGAGTGTGCAAGGCTTTATAAGGCAGTTAGCTGACTCATTTCTTTGCATAAAAGCTTGAGCTTATTAAGAACAATTATTATAACCTTCTAGCTTTGCATTTTAAAGTCATTAACCTGATCACCTGATCTAACAGTCATGGTGTAATTAACAAGCAAGAATAGTAACCACTTCCAGTTGAGCATCTTTCAGCATCAACATCATAACCATCTCATCTCTTTGTTTAAGTTTTTACAACGATGCCGGTGCTCAAGTCAAGTGCTCACTGTTCAGGAGCGATGGTGATTCGAATCGATTCCTAACCACCTGGTGAAATATTCCCCACACAAACCCAGACATGCCTGCGCTAAGGCACCTTGGGTCACCGTTTGCATTGTTTGGGTAAAAGATAGTCACGGGATCAACAGAAACCATCGTACCCAGGGGCCGCCCGGTAGCATACTAGTCGGACGCCGCCCTCAGGCTTACTATCCGTGCCCCTGTAATCACCCACGCCATCTCCAATATGATGCATTCAGCAGGTCGAAACCCAGCCCAAATAGGCTACTAGGCTTCATGGTTTCCATAATGCCAACTAAGTGTGGGGCTGCGTTCAACATGACAAGAGGGCCGAGACATCGGACGGGGCCTTAGTTCAACATAGATGGGATAAACAACATAGAACTTCCTGTTCTGTCCATAACACCAATCTCGCCCGATCTCGATTTATTACTCCACATGGTTATTCCAAGATAACAATATAGCTCATCATTATGAGTCACCACCTATAACTCACGGATGACAGGAAATCACTCGAGTTCTACCGATCTAAGTTAAGCATGTCTAAGCATATAAGAGAACCTAAACTTAACAGGGTGTATGGGTAACTCAGGTGGACAAGGGTAATCATAATGCATCAACGGTATCGATCAGAGCCTATAAACTTAATGCATCATAAATAATAAAGGACGCAAGTTAAGTTATTTGGAAAACTATAGGGAGAAATGCTCCGGGGCTTGCCTTCCTCTGACGAGCGAGGTTGAAGCTCCAAGCACTTGATCACTCCAAGTCTGGCTCCTGGTTCTCGATCACCTCCTGGGCAGAAGCTTCCTTCTTCCGAAATTCCTCTTCTGGATTCCCGTTTCACGTTATGTTCTGTTCTTCTAGCGATCCTGTATCATGCATGTGCACGTATGAATATGAAGGATGCACATGGTATGATGATGGAGTATGATGTTGATAAATGCTTGCTGTCGATACCCTGGAAACAGGTATCCCAGACCCCTTGCTTAACAAACTAAAGCCCCGCAGGATCAGCATCTTGAACCCTCCGATAAACTCCCGCGCTAAAGGCCTATAGGCTGAGGCGTATCGGACTGACCCGCGAACGAACAACAACGGCCCAAAACCGAAGCCTGCTCGAGAGGCTACCGAACGGACCAGTACTGTATACGCGAGGGTACGATTCGAGCTACCCCTCAATGACGTAACTTCGCCTAGCGAACGAGCCCCCCTCGAGGACAGAACTTCGCCCAGCGAACGAGCCGGCCCTCGATGACGTAACTTCGCCCAGCGAACGAGCCGGCCCTCGATGACGTAACTTCGCTCAGCGAACGAGCCCCCCTCGAGGATGGAACTTCGCCTGGCGAATGGGCGGCCCTCGAGGAGAGTGCGCCCCTCGGCCACCAACTCCCCCGTACGAATCCGCGCGCATTTAATGCGACCTATCTACCCCCGCCTAACCGTATGGCCACAGTTGCGGTAACAGTCACGGACGTGGCGGTCAATTCTACTTTCACTGCCCATGCCCCGGAATCCCGCAAGTCATGATACGCTGTTGCGCCATACCGAGCGCTGTGCCACGACCTGCACCATCTCGAAACGAATAAACTGACCTGTTTACCGTGTTTTCCGGGATTCGATCTTATCCAGCGAAGCTCGACCACCTCGACGATCCCCTCGGCTCCGGCCAGGACCCTCGACCGTCGCCCCTCGGCTTCACCGAGCGGACCCTCGAGCTGAACTCCAACAACTCCCGATGCGACGGCAGCAGGGCCTCCCATACCGACGTACATCACCACAGCAGCATCGACATGATCGGCCTCAACGTCGTACGTCATCAGCGTCATGAGAGCTCGAAATACGTGTACACCTGTGCCCCTCCTTCGTCTATAAAAGGAGGCGCCAGGGCGTTAGAGAGAGAGACCGGACTCAGACATAGAGGATCTGGAGCATAGAAACATTAAGTCCCAAGATCACTGAACGACACCGTGAGCCTGTGGAGGTCGTGAGCAAGGCGCCCGCACGCCCCAACTTCGCCTTTCACTCCTCACACCAGCTTGTATTTTCCCCTGTACTAGCACTTCGGTGCAAGATAACACGAATCATCCTCCCCCCGCTGGACGTAGGGCCTTCTTTGCCCGAACCAGGATAAACCGTCGTGTCATTCTTGCATCACCCACCGGATTAGGGAGCACGCGGACACGATATTACTCGTTGGTGTTAGCCCCTCGAGGGTCAGAACACCGACACTTGCATACTCTTTCTACAATGTAGTCAACATCATCCAAGAGCATGTACTATAATCACATATCATCTACTACATGCTCTACTACAAACAATACAAGCCTATCGGTGAAACCTTCTTTCTACTTATCGCCAGTAAACAAGCCAGTAAAGCAACTAACCCTCCTACTTACCACTAGCAAGCAAGCCAGTAAAACCAATGGCATGTATAAAAGCTGAACCACTCATCTACCATACAAGGCATATACACACATTACTAGTGGATTCTATAAAAAGGCAGTGCATCCTAACATCAACCAAAGCTACATACTTGCACAAACAGATTATACCCTCTACATAATTATAAAGAAACACTGTCAAGGGCATGACATAATAAGACAAGGTATAAATAAAGCAGTTATAGTCATAGGGTATAACTGCAACACCTATTTGTGCTTAACAGAAAAATCTACAAAAATTACAGAAGACATCACATGACAAAACTAGCTTACCATCCAAATTTTACCTCATTTGGATGTGCCTACTATCCTACATAAAAATAACAAGGCAGCACATAAAAGGGGACCTAAAAATACTTTGTACTATGAAGTTGTTAGCGGTCCTTAACGATGAATTTATACCGCCAATATAGAACTAAAAAAGGAGAAATTATATATTTTTACACACATATACCTTTATACTAACGGAATTCCACATGTACTGGAAGATTTGTCACTATGCAGGAAATACACCAAGTATAGGGAATATTTGTAATAAAAAGGTGCTTTCCAAAATACGTATTTACCAACCCAAAGGAAGTCAGCCCAACCGAAGTGTGCACGGGCCAAATCCACCATGACACAGCAGTCCAGGCCCGAGCCAGAAGCCACCGACCGAGGCTGGGCGCGAACCGACCCACGGGTGGGCTGGCCGACGCACCTAGGCCGGCCGACGCACCAGTGAGGCGGTTTAGGCCCAGCCAGCTCATGTTGGTACAATCAATGCAGAGGAGGACGATGTGCTACTCGGATTTCCAATCCTACCCCTGAACCGCCTTCCACCTGTTACAAAAGAAGAGGAGGAGCACCCCCCACAACACACTCTCATTTTGGAGCACTACCTCACTCTCTAGACTTGTTCTTTAGGCTTAGCTACTTAGAATATTTTGGAGCAAGGTTGAGCTACTTGGAGGGCTTTTCTCCTAGGAAGAAGTGCTACTCTCTTGGTAATATACTATGAAGAGTTCTTCCTTATTTAAGTTCCCTATTCTTATTTATATTCTTGCATATGAACTAGAGTATAGTCTTCAACATGATATATTCTATGATTATGAACTAGACTATAGTCCATATGAGAGTTGTTCATCATTCTCATACTTGTTCTTCATTGTTCATATGATTTACAAACTTAGAGAAGATGATAGGAATAGAGTAACGGTTCGTTATTCCTTTGGGTTTGCTTATATCCTAGCTCATCCATCCATAGGGTGGGAGCCCTGGGGGCATATAGGTAGTTCCTTAGTATACGGATGTGGTGTCCAGATGCGAGGAAGCCTTCGGATATGACGGCATGCCATGATTGTGGGGTAGGCGGCAGGTGGTGATAACCCTGTCCGTCCTTCGTAATCCCCATGTTCGTATGTTGTGTAGAAGTTCATAAATATCCCCATCGGCTGACAAATCAGCTGTCGGGATCTCCCTGTTGCTCTTGACCTTGACTTGTATCTTAACCTATTTATCATATGACACTAACTTGTTCTATGCAGATGTATAACATATACCTGCTCCGCTTAGGTTATTCTTTTATTCTTTATTTTACCTTTATCCTTGAGGTTGCTCTATGTGTATCCACTATCTATAAATCATATTGTTTAACCCCTGCATAGCTATGGGCCATATTTCAATGATATGAAGTCATAACATATCTGTTCTTGAGGTATTTGTAGCCCCGCCACTTACGGGAAAATATAAATAACGATACCCAGAACTATTTCCTGGTGAAATGCTACAAGGATAGATCCGTGCGCTTGCAGATATCATCTCTAAAAGGTTACGATCTATCACATAGGCACAACTTACATTGTTGCTATAGTACAATTCTAGTAGCTTTGCTATGAGTCGCCAACAACAAGCATTTCTGGCGTGGTTGCCAGAATAGTTATCTTGCCTATTTTGGTGATTGCGTTAAGAAATGCCAACAAGCATTTCTGGCGTCGTTGCCGGGGAGGCATTGGTAAAAATAACTCTAGCAAGAGGAAATGATAAATATGACTTCATTAAAAAATGTCCATTGTTTATGCAGGCTAACTTGTATGTTTTCTCCTATTGTGGATGAAAACAGGATAGTGCATGACTGGTTTCTTCTTGCTGGAAAACTTCATCGCTGATCCGGAGGCCCTCCTAACAAAGAACAGGTCTCGTGCCGCTTCTTCTTCTGCTACTCCGTCGACAAATGAACCAATCACCGCGGCATCATCTGAACAGAACAACATGGCCCAGAAGTCACTCCGCGAGTTCTCCGTTCCCTCTGTTGCCAACGTGCCCACCGGGCCGTTGTCAATGTTGGGGACAGGAATGTAACACCCCTGGTGTTATATTAACTAAAACCTGCCATGTCATCATATGCACTGCAAAGCATTCATGTTTAGGTCAACCTTGATATGCATCAACTCAAACAAGTTTACATTTCATAGGTTGATTGTGTTTCTGGAATGTTTTGTCACATGAAATCATAAAACCCTACTTTCGAATGTAATCTAAAATACTTAGTTTATATTCGATGTAGTTGAGGTGTAAACCATGTTTACACTAGTGTCAAGCATAGTGTATAAGTCTAAGTCCAACCCTTAAAAGTGATTTCCATATTTGAAGTTGAATTTGGATTTCAAAGCTTATTCCCAAGTCTTGCAATTCAAATTTAAATTCAAATTAGAAAGCTATAAAATGTTTTCAAAAGTCAACTTGGTCAACCATGGGTTTCATTGGGTCTTTGACCTAAAAATGTCGTTGGATGATGTTTGTGATCACTAATAAACAACCAATTAATTTAGAAACCAAATCGAGTTTGAATTCAGTTTCAAAAACCCTATATTTCAGAAGCTGGTTTTATCCCCTTTTTGATAATTCAAAATCTATATAGAATTTGGAGATACTCAAAAAATATGGTTTGTAGATCTTTATAAGAGCTACAAAGTTGGTATTCAAAGTTTTTCAAGTTTCCAAAAAGAAATTCAAATGAATTTAAAAATACAGTTTTCTAGCATTTGTCCCTTTTAATTTTAAAACCATAATTCAAACTTTATGCATAATTTGGGAAAACTTTGTATATGAAAAATGTTTAGTTTGAAAATTTGAACATTTCATAGTTTTAAAGATTTTCAAGTGTTGTTGAAAAATCAAAAGTAATTTCAAATATTTTTTTCTAGGGTTTTATTCCCCTTTTGGGTTTGAATTCATATTTCAAAATCTAAGCAGAATATCAAAATGTTTGTTAAATGAAATATGTAGCTCTTGAAAAGTTATGAAAATGATGTTTTTGGAGATTTTCAAGTTGTTATGTCTTGTTAAAAGTACTTTGGAAATTTTGATTTAGAGTTTAAAAGAAAGGGGGGATGAACAGTATCGAGACCTATAGGCTACCGCCATTATCGGCTTTTCAAGCCGTGCCGCCGTCTACCGCCGCACATGCCAGCGTACTACGGCCGCCAGCTTGCCTCTACGTGCAAAGCTTTGCTGTCCGCGTGTCATCAGCTTGCACCTCGCCCCTGCCCTATAAATATGCGCGGTCGGTCGTCGTCTTCTTTTCTTCTTTCTGCTCACCGCCGACGACCTCGATCCGCCGCCCAAATTCGCCACCGTCGCTCCATCTCTACCTCGCTCCGTCTTACCTAAAGCTCCACCTTGACCTTGCACTTCTTCTGAGCCAGTTCATGCCCGCTCTCGCCGCCTGCGCCGCCTGCACGACATCATCTTCCTCGCGAACGTCATCTTCCTTGCTCATCGTGCACTCGTTGGTCGGCTTGATGGTGCACAGGGACCGCCGAAACGCTCACCTTGCCGCCGGAGCACCGCCACCGCCATCACAGCCGTCGTCTGTAGCTCGTATCCATTCACCACCGAGCCCGATAGCGTGCGCACCAGACCCGCGGTGAGCTCCAGCGCCTGCCCTTGCCCTCAATTTCATCCTTGCCGTGTTTTAGCCACCGGTCACCGTACCTCGCCACCGGCATGACCATGCTGCTCCGTCGCGCACGTAGCCATCTTGGCTGGGGGCCAGGAACGGCTCCATCCTGTGGATTAGCATGTTTGCCTGAGTGCCCCGCGTATGCCCATGCACTCACCATCGCCGGAAATAGCTCCGGTGAGCTTTGTCGCCACGCCGCCGTGCCGCCATGGTCGCCGGCCAGTGCACCGCCGTATGCCGGCCGCTCCATTATCTACCCTAATGGACTCCCCGTCTCGAGCTGAGCCTGTAGGGCCAAGCCCAGACGCCGGAGACCTCACCGCCGGTGAGATATCGTCGGTCAACCGTCGAGCCGCCATCGGTTAGTGCGGGGACACTGTTCCCATTTTCTTTTTCTATTTTCAGAAAATGATTTAAATGCTATTTTTTTGGAAAATCATAGTAATTCATGTATAACTCCAAAAATTTTGAAAATTTTTGTGTATGTTATTTATGATGTCCTCTACCTAGTAAAAATATGAAATGCCAAATTTATGTAATTTTTGCATAAGTTAAAATTAGCTCTTTTAATTAAAAATACACATTCAATGATTTTTAATAAATAAAATAATAGGCTTTTAATTCTGAAATTTGTTTTACCATCTAATTAGACTAAGATCTTTTCAAAACAAAATTTTGAGCTTAGTTAGACAACTTTAATTTTATGCCTTGAGTTTATGTTTTTAATTAATTAATTAACCCCTTTAATCAAGAGTAATTATTATAGGGTTGTTTGACTTTAGGATTGATTGATGACCTTGGGTCATTAACCTTAATGACCCTTGGCATTTTAATTAATTGTTTGCGCTTACCTGGATCATGCCATTAGTGTTTAATCAACATTATTTGATGTGTTTAATGAACTTCTTTATTAAATAGTTAACCCTAACGAACTTAGTAAGTAAGTTTTGTTGGCTTGCAACTTTATCGTGAAGAAAAGTTGTACTCAAGCCCTTAATCTAGTCATGCATTCATCAAGCATCATGTTTACTTTTTCATCATGTTGAGACATATCATGTTATCGTGTAATTTCCGTTAACGAAGAGTTTAACGTTGTCACACCAGATCCTAAGGAAGAGCAGACTCAAGAGTTGGGCGTTGATCCAGAGCTCGAGACCGTCTACCCCGAATATCAAGGCAAGCCCCGGATGCATTTAAACCCTTTCTTGATTTTTATAAAAGTTTTATTGCTTTATTGATGAAATATTGCATTAAGTAATAAGAGTTAAGTGATAACCCACCAATTGCATTACCTGTCGTACTTTCATATTCCTTGTTACCTGTTAATTAGAAAATGCGTATTAATGCTTAGCCCTACTTAATTAGTTAGGTTTTCGAAGAGCTAAAGGAATGAAAAAGATGAGATTGGTTTTACCTGTTGGAATCATGATGATAGTTAATAAATCGAGTCCGGGCAGGTAACATGCATTGGGAAAGGAGTCCCTCTATAGTGTTTCCGTCTGTTGATGCCCTAGGTCCCATGTCGATGGTGAACTGGTGATATCGAGAAACTAGAAATCCACATGCATGAAGTGATATACCGAGGGTTGGAGCCCAGGTATATCATGGAGTGATATATAGTGGGCTAGAGTCCCCACATATATCATAGTGTGGTATACCGTGGGTTTAAGTTCCCATGTATATCGGTACACTGGGTCTAGGTGCTCACGTGTATCATGTGGTGATATATGACTGTGGTTGTTATCCTGGTATATCTGTGGTCTGGCATGCATTTTAGTTGGAGCCTCATGCATATCAAGATCTAGGTCCCAGCTGGGTATGAAAATGGATTCGAATCACCGTTGCTTCTCGGAGAAGAAGACTCGATCGTTGTTCATCGTCGTAGTAACAACTTGAATGATGATAAGTTATAAAAATGATTTTGGTTGGTAATCTGGAGCTAGATCAAGACAACCTTTACTTTCTGTCAAGCTTTTCTACAAAAAAATCCTTATCCCTTGCAAGCCTTACCTTGTCCCTCTAGCCTGCATTTCCTGAGTCTTCACCCCTCTTTGTCATCGGGTCAGTCTTGTTGAGTACTTTTGTACTCAGGGTTTGTTGAACCCTTGTTGCAGGTGAGCCTCATGGGCAGGAGTGCTTTGCATCCTGCTTCATGACAGTCGTTGCGGAGAGTGACGACAAATAGGCTGTCTCGCTCTTGGGAAGAGCGTGTTTTCAAGGTTTTGTAATAAGTTATATTACTATTCCACTGCTCCTATGGTTGTAATAATTAAAAACATATGGTTTATAAGTTTAAACTAAACGGTTTGTAAACTTATGTTATTGTAACTCTTTCGCTGTTTACTCTGATGTATATTATTTGTATAAAACTGTTGTAATACTACATTGTCTCTTTGTAATGATTGATCCTGCTTGGAGAATCATGGATAATTCAGGATTTATCCGACAGATCTTTTAAGTCTTATGGAACACATTCATGGTTATTTGGAGTCTGTTTAGACAATAATAATGCATGTGGGCCATATGATTTAGGAGATTCTGCCACAGCTGGTATCGGAGTCGTATCGTTATTAAAAAGAGTTGTTGTAGTATTCTTTTGTGAAAACTTCAAAAGTTTTTGAATCAAATAATTTTAACTTGACTATTTTGGGTCCAAATTGCTTATTCCTTATCTTTGATTCTTTATATCGACCCTTATTCTTATTTCCAAAGTTTGGTGGTGGAATAGCATATTAAATTTCCCTATGTTATGAAAGTTACTTTTATGTATGTGTGTGGATTTAAAAACCTTTTATGCTTAAATCATAAGTTCAATTCATGCATCATGTTTAATTAACTTGTTTAATTACCTCCCCCTTTAAAGTGGTTTGGGTTAAGTAGTATCAATCCTTTTTCATGCTAACCTTCAGAGTCCTACCTATCTATCCTTATCTCTTATGACCTATCTTTCTTCAGGATGGCCCTTACTAAGCAGACTCCCCATAAGAGCACTGCACCGAAGGGGGTATCTCGACATCAACTAGCTCCCCGATATGAGATTGGCGAAAGCAGTAACAATCCTAATCCAAATCCGCAAGCTGAAATAGCAAGACTTAGGGCCGAGTTAAAGAGGGCTGAAGCCGATAGGATCAAAGAGGCCGCTGAGATTACTCAGTTGAGGCAATCCCAGAGGCATATGAAGCACCAAAGGAATGATGCTTGGGAACGAAAAGATGCAGCGAATGATCGTGTCCACGAACTTGAGGAATACGTGGAAGAATTAGAGGAATATGCGGAGGAAGCTGATGACGAGTGTGTGAGGCTGATTAACCTGTTGGATCCTGAATATCAACGACAGGCAGTCCAAGATGATCTTGGTCTTGTAATGGGTCAGGATGAGGAAGAGGAAGACCCTGAGGAAGTAGTGCCCGTCGATGAGGATGTCATTGATGAGGAAGAAGAAAATCTTATGGATGCAGAAAATGAGGATGAAGATGATCTTGTGGAAGAGGAAGATCCTGAGATAGTAGAGGAGGAAGAAGAGGAGGATGTATTTCCAGTGGATGATAGTGAGGAGGATAAGGAGTTGGAATGGTGGGTTGTGTAACATATCCTTTCCTTGTATTCTAAACCCTAGAAGGGATGGGAATTCTTGCCGAAGTGCAGACTTTTGTAACAAAAATAATATATCATAAGTGTGTTACACGTTTGTAATATCCACTTATGAAATCCAATAAAGTTTTATGAATAAAGTATAGTTTGTTTATCAACAGATGCCTGCTCATACTCATTCCCGTGATACTGTCGGTACATCTCATGACGGAGGTGATGTTCTGAATCCTCCACCAGTTCCGCCTACCTTGGCCGATGCAGTTGCGACCTTAGTCAATGCCACCACCATGATGGCCCAAAATCAGAACCAGAATACACATCAAGGGAATCATGGTCAAAATAATAGAAATGAGACCACGTAAGTGGACTTCACCGATACACGTCCTCTAATTTTCAAACGGGTAGATGAACCAATGAAAGCAGATATTGGCTCCATACCATGGAACAAAAATTTGGACTAATTGAGTGCACCAAATATCAGAAGCCCATGTTTGCAGCCCAGCTGTTGAGAGGAACTGCAGGAGCCTGGGTGGGCTAACTTTGTTGCTGCTCAGCCCAAAGGTCATCGTATTACTTGGGCTGAATTTCATGAAGGTTTTCGTGCACACTTTATCCCTAAGGGAATTATGGTCATCAAACTTGAAGAGTTTCTTTCTTTGCAACAAGGTTATATGTCAGTTATGCAGTACTTTGGTAAATTCAATCACTTGTCTCAATATGCTCCTGACCATGTTAGTACTGACCGTAAGAAGGAGTGTTTCCTTAGGGGTTTGAATAGCAAAATTCAGAGGATGATGACTGGGAATCCAAATGCTACCTTCCATGAGACGGTAAATATTGCTATATCTTATGAAGAAAAGAACTGTCAACACATGGAGGCTAAGAAAAAGAAAACTATAACATCAGGATTTTCTGGTCGCAATCCAAAGCACCAGAAAGTAATTTATCATCCTCAAAACAATTTCTGTCCTTCTTACTGTCCACCACAATACCAAGCCCAGCAACAGACATTTGTTCGTCCTGCTACTACTCTTTCTTATCCACGACAGCCGAATGCCCCTGGTATTCGTAACCCTAATTTCTAGCCACAAAATCTCCCATGCTTCAATTGTGGTAAGCCTGGTCACTTTGCAAAATACTACTCGCATCCGAGGCAGAATAATCCTTATGCTCCCAGGGCTTCTGCACCACAATAGCAACCACAGAATCAGAATAAGGCAGGAAATCCGAAGATGCAGAGCAGTAAGAATGAGAAGAAGTCTGGAAGGGTGTTCTACACTCAAGTTGGGGAGATTCCAGAAGGAGAGCCCGTCATGATGGGTACGTTTCCTATTGTTGATCATCCTGCTATTCTGCCTTTTAATTCTGGTGCATCTCAGACATTCATCAATGGTACATTTGTTAAGACACATGAAATACCAACAATGGGGACAAAAGAATAATTTTTTATACAATCGCCTGGGGGGCGTATGTGTACTAAAGAAATGGTACATGGCGTGCCTATAAATTTGGGTGGGTGTATTTTTCCCACTGATATGATAATATTAAAGGATCAAGATATAGATGTGATCCTAGGTATGAATTGGATGAAAAGGCATGGTGCTGTGATAGACATCCTGAATAGAATAGTGAGAGTGAACATACCTAATTATAAAACTCAACTTCTATCCAACTTCCAACACTTAAGAGGACTGTCGAAAAGGTATGTGCAACTTCTATGAAAGAGATCGAGAATATACCCGTGGTTTGTGAGTTTCCTGATGTGTTTCTTGATGAGTTACCGGGTTTACCTCCTGATAGAAAGGTGAAGTTTAGAATTGATTTGAAGCCTGGTACTGCTCTAATATCCAGAAGAGCTTATCGGATGGCGCCACCTGAGTTAGCAGAGCTCAAGACTCAATTGCAAGAATTATAGGATAAAGGTTTTATTCAACCTAGTTCGTCACCAGCAATCTTTGTGAAAAAGAAAGATAAAAGTTTGAGATTATGTGTGGATTATCGTCCTTTGAATGAGGTAACTATCAAGAATAAGTATCCTCTACCCTGCATTGATCTGCTTTTTGATCAATTGGCAGAGGCAAAGGTGTTTTCCGAGATTGATCTTCGATTCGGGTATCATCAAATCAAGATTCGCCCGGAAGACATTCCAAAGACTGCCTTTACCACTCGATATGGTCTATATGAATATTTGGTCATGTCTTTTGGACTGAACTCAATGTTCATGTCAGAACTTGATAGGTTTGTGGTTGTCTTCATTGATGATATTTTGATATATTCCAAGAATGAAGAAGAACATGCTGAACACCTCCGAATTGTTCTACAACGTTTGAGAGGACATCAATTATATGCTAAGTTTAGTAAGTGTGAGTTTTGGCTGAAAGAAGTGAAATTTCTTGGACATGTTTTATCAGATAAGGGAGTTGATGTTGATCCTAGCAAGGTACAAGATATACTTGATTGGGAACCACCAAAGACTGTGCATCAAGTTCATAGTTTTCTAGGAATGGCGGGTTATTATCGTCGTTTCATACCTGATTTCTCAAAGATATCAAAGCCATAACTGAGTTGTTAAAGAATGATGTTAAGTTTGTTTGGTCACCCGAATGTGAAGAGGCATTTTAGAAATTAAAGAAATTAATGACTACTGCCCCTATCCAAGCCCAACCAAACATTGAGAAGCCGTTTGATGTTTATTGTGATGCTTCTGGTATTGGTATTGGATTTGTATTAATGCAAGAAGGGAGAGTTATTGCTTATGCTTCTTGACAACTGAAGAAACATGAAGAGGATTATCCAACACATGATTTAGAGTTAGCAGCTGTTCTCCATGCATTGAAGATATGGCAACATTATTTGATAGGTAATAAATGTAATATGTATAGTGATCACAAAAGTTTAAAATAAATTTTTACTCAGGATGAGTTGAATATGAGGCAAAGAAGGTGGTTAGAACTACTCAATGATTATGACTTGGACATATATTATCATCCTGGTAAAGCAAATGTGGTTGCTGATGCACTTAGATAAAAAGGTCATTGTCATTGTTTAACAGTGAAGCCTTTGGACATTTCTTTATGTCATGAGATAGAAAAGTTGGGAATAGTAATGGTGCAACAAGAAAGTTTGTCTAATATTACCATTGAGTCAACACTCAAAGATCAAATTATTGCTGCTCAGAGATGTAATAAGGGACTTAAGTATATAAAAAATAAAGTAAAAAAAGAAAAGGTTTCTTGTTTCACAATTGATGAAGCAGATGTCTTATGGTATAAGAATCATCTGGTCATACCAAAAGTACCTGAGTTACATCAAAAGATCCTCAATGAAGCACATCTCTCAAAATTTTCTATTCATCCAGGAAGTAATAAGATGTATCATGATTTGAAACAGAAATTTTGGTGGACTAAGATGAAGATTGAAATTGCTAGATATGTGGCTCAATGTGATACCTGTCAGAAAGTCAAAGTTGTGCATTTGAAGTCAACAGGAGAACTTCAACCATTATCCATTCCAGCTTAGAAGTGGGAAGATATCAGTATGGATTTTATAGTAGGTTTACCCAGAACCTCAAATGGTTTTGACTCCATCTGGGTCATAGTGGACCGACTCACAAAATCTGCACATTTTCTTCTAGTCTCGAACACATATACAGCCACACAATATGCCAAATTGTATTTTGCATGTATCATCAGTCTTCATGGTGTACCAAAGACTATTGTGTCGGATAGAGGCACGCAATTCATCAACAAATTTTGAAAACAATTACATAATTCACTAGGTACTGATCTTTTGCATAGTACAGCCTATCATCCTCAAACTGGAGGGCAGACTGAAAGAGTCAATCAAATACTTGAAGATATGTTAAGAGCTTGTGTTCTAAATTTTCCAGAGAAATAGGATGAGTGTTTACTTTAGCAGAGTTCTCCTACAATGATAGCTATCAAGAAAGTATCAAAATGGCACCATTTGAAGCATTATATGATCGCAGATGTAGAACCCCATTGAACTGGTCAGAACCTAGAGAAAGAAGATTCTTTGGAGTTGATCTAGTAAAAGAAACAGAAGAAAAGGTTAAGCAAATACAACAAAACTTAAAAGTGGCACAGTCTCGTCAAAAGAGTTATGCGGACAAAAGGCGTCGACCATTGTGGTTCAATAAGGGAAATTATGTGTATTTAAAGGTGTCACCCATGAAGGGAGTTACTCGGTTTGGAGTCAAAGGTAAGCTAGCACCTCGTTACATTGGACCATTTCAGGTTTTGGCACAAATGGGAAGGTATCATATCGTTTGCAACTACCTAAACAATTGTCGGCTGTACACAATGTATTCCATGTATCACAACTCAAGAAGTGTCTTTGAGTGTCGGATAAGGTTGTTGATGTTGAAGGAATTGAACTTGAACCTGATTTGACTAACTCTGAGTATCCAATTCAAGTATTGGATCAGAAAGACCATGTCACTAGAAGCAGAACCATTAAGTGGTACAAGATACAATGGGATCAACATTCAGAAGAAGAAGCTACTTGGGAATCAGAAGATTACCTGTTGGAGAACTTCCCAGAATTCTATGCTTCTATCTAAGTTATAATTCCCTCTATGAGTTGTAACTCCTTTAGTGTGAGTTGTAAAACCTCTTTCCCTTATGTATTTAGTTGAAGTGTGTTTTTTGACATATTTTCTTTTCCATTACTTTACCTACATCTTTAAATCTCAGGACGAGATTTCTTTAAGGGGGAAGGGTTGTAACACCCCTGGTGTTATATTAACTACTGCCATGTCATCATATGCACTACAAAGCATTCATGTTTAGGTCAACCTTGATACGCATCAACTAAAACAAGTTTACATTTCATAGGTTGATTGTGTTTCTAGAATGTTTTGTCACATGAAATTATAAAACCCTACTTTCGAATGTAATCTAAAATACTTGAGGTGTAAACCGTGTTTACACTAGTGTCAAGCATAGTGTATAAGTCTAAGTCCAACCCTTAAAAGTGATTTCCATATTTGAAGTTGAATTTGGATTTCAAAGCTTATTCCCAAGTCTTGCAATTCAAATTTAAATTCAAATTAGAAAGCTATAAAATGTTTTTCAAAAGTCAACTTGGTCAACCAAGGGTGTCATTGGGTCTTTGACCTAAAAATATCCTTGGATGATGTTTGTGATCATTAATAAACAACCAATTAATTTAGAAACCAAATCGAGTTTGAATTCAGTTTCAAAAACCCTATATTTCAGAAGCTAGGTTTATCCCCTTTATGATAATTCAAAATCTATATAGAATTTGGAGATATTCTAAAAATATGGTTTGTAGATCTTTACAAGAGCTACAAAGTTGGTATTCAATTTTTTTCAATTTTCCAAAAAGAAATTCAAATGAATTTAAAAATACAGTTTTCTAGCATTTGTCCCCTTTTGATTTTAAAACCATAATTCAAAATTTATGCATAATTTGGGAAAACTTTGTATAAAAAATGTTTGACAGTTGAACATTTCATAGTTTTGAAGATTTTCAAGTTTTATTGAAAAATCAAAAGTAATTTCAAATATTTGTTTCTAGGGTTTTATTCCCCTTTTGAGTTTGAATTCATATTTCAAAATCTAAGCAAAATTTCAAAATGTTTGTTAAATGAAATGTGTAGCTCTTGAAAAGTTATGCAAATGATGTTTTTGGAGATTTTCAAGTTGTTATGTTCTTTTAAAAGTAATTTGGAAATTTTAATTCAGAGTTTAAAAGAAAGGGGGATGAATAGTATCGAGACCTATAGGCTACCGCCATTGCCGGCTTTTCAAGCTGCGCCGCCGTCCACCGCCGCACATGCCGGTGTACCGCAGCTGCCAGCCTGCCTCCGTTTGCAAAGCTTCGCCGTCCGTGTGTCATTAGCTTGCACCTCGCCCCTGCCCTATAAATATGCGTGGTCGGTCGTCGTCTTCTTTTCTTCTTTCTGCTCGCCGCCAACGACCTTGCTCCGCCGCCCAAATTTGCCACCGTCACTCCATCTCTTCCCGCTTTGTCTTACCTAAAGCTTCGCCTTGACCTTGCGCTTCTTCTGAGCCAGTTTGTGCCCACTCTCGCGGCCTGAGCCACCAACACGACGTCATCTTCCTCGCGAACGACAGCTGCGCCGCCGTGAGATTTTTCACCGTCGACCACCGCCGTGGTTGGTTATATATATTCATCAACCCCGCTATCATGTTCTCCATTCTTTTCTGCTCATCGTGCACTCGTTGGTCGGCTTGATGGTGCACAGGGACCGCCGGAACGCTCACCTTGCCGCCGAAGCACCGCCGCCGCCATCACCGCCGCCGTCTGTAGCTCGTCTCCGTTCACCACCGAGCCCGATGGCGTGCACACTAGACCTGTGGTGAGCTCCTGTGCCTGCCCTTGCCCTCAATTTCATCCTTGCCGCGTTTTAGCCACCGGTCACCGTAGCTCGCCACCGGCATGACCATGCCGCTCCGCCACGCGCGTAGCCATCTTAGCTGGGGGCTAGGAACGGCTCCATCCTATGGCTTAGCATGTTCGCCTGAGTGCCCCGCGTATGCCCATGCACTCGCCGTCGCCGGAAATAGCTCCGGTGAGCTTTGTCGCCACGCCGCCACACCGCCGTGCCGCCATGGTCGTCGGCTAGTGCACCGCCGTACGCCCGTCGCTCCATTATCTACCCTAATCGACTCCCCGTCTCGAGCTAGGCCTGTAGGGCCAAGCCCCGACGCCGGAGACCTCACCACCGGTGAGATATCGCCGGTCAACCGTCGAGCCGCCGTCGGTTAGTGCGGGGACACTGTTCCTATTTTCTTTTTCTATTTTCAGAAAATGATTTAAATGCTATTTTTTGGAAAATCATAGTAATTCATGTATAACTCCAAAAATTCTAACAATTTTTGTGTATGTTATTTATGATGTCCTCTACCTAGTAAAAATATGAAATGCCAAATTTGAATAATTTTGTATAAGTTAAAATTAGCTCTTTTAATTGAAAAATACACATTCAATGATTTTTAATAAATAAAATAATTGGCTTTTAATTCTGAAATTTGTTTTACCATCTGATTAGACTAAGATCTTTTCAAAACAAAATTTTGAGCTTAGTTAGACAACTTTAATTTTATGCCTTTAGTTTATGTTTTTAATTAATTAATTAACCCCTTTAATCATGATTAATTATTATAGGGTTGTTTGACTGGGATTGATTGATGACCTTGGGTCATTAACCTTAATGACCCTTGGCACTTACCTGGATCATGCCATTTGTCGTTACCCAGGAAATGGGTACCCCAAACCCTTGGTTTACTGGGCTAAACCCCGCAAAACCAGCAACACAAACCCTCCAGTAACCTCCCACGTTAACGTTCGAAGGCCCGCAGGCTGAAGCGTATTGGGTTGACCCGCGAACGGACTACGACGGCCCAAAGACAAAGCCTGCTCGAGGGGCTACCGAGCGGACTGGGACTGTACACTCGAGGGTACAATTCGGGGGACCCCTCTAGGACGGAACTTCGCCCGACGAACGAGCCTGCCCTCGAGAGCGAAACTTCGCCCGGCGAATGAGCCTGCCCTCGAGGACGGAACTTCGTTCGGCGAACGAGCCTGCCCTCGAGGACGGAATTTCATTCGCACGAATGGGCAGCCCTCGAGGACAGTGCACCCCTCGGCTACCGACTCTCCCGTACGGATCCGGGCGCATTTAATGCGTTTTACCTACCCCCGCCTAACCGTATGGCCACAGTCACGGTAACAGTTGTGGGAGTGGCGGTCAAATCTTGCTTTTACCGCCCATGCCTCGGAATCTCGCGGATCGTACTTCGCTGTTGCGCCATGCCGAGCACTGTGCCTGTCTGACACCCCCTTGAGACGCATAAATCAGCATGTTTCCCGCATTTCTCGGGATTCGACCTTATCCGGTGAGGCTCGATCCCTTCAACTCGACCCCCTCGACTCGAGCCAAGTCCTCGACCGCTGACCCTCGACTTCATCGGACGAACCCTCGAGCGAGACTCCAACGACTCCGGGCTGCACTTCAACAACTCCCGACGCGACGGCTGCAGGGCCTCCCATACCGACGTACATCTCTACAGCAGCACCGACGTGATCGGCCTCAACGCCATGCGTCACCGGCCATACGAATTCTAAATATATGTACTCCTGTGCCCCTCCTTCACCTATAAAAGGAGGCGCCAGGGCGTTAGGAAGGAGAGGATCTAGAGCATAGAAAAGCTAAGTCTTTAGATCACAAAACGACACCGTGAGCCAGCGTAAGGTCGAGCGCTAGGCGTCCGAAATGCCCGAGCTCCAACTCACGCTCCTCACACCTGCTTGTATTTTCCCCTGTACTAGCACTTCGGTGCAAGATAACACGAACTATCCTCCCCCCGCTGGACGTAGGGCCTTCTTTGCCCGAACCAGGAAAAATCACCGTGTCCTTCTTGCATCACCCACCGGATTAAGGGAGCACGCAATCACAAATATTACTCGTTGGTGTTAACCCCTTGAGGGTCAGAACACCGACACCATTAGTATTTAATCAACATTATTTGATGCATTTAATGAACTTCTTTATTAAATAGTTAACCCTAATGAACTCAGTAAGTAAGTTTGGTTGGCTTGCAACTTTATCGTGAAGAAAAGTTGTACTCAAGCCCTTAATCTGGTCATGCATTCATCAAGCATCATGTTTACTTTTCCATCATGTTGAAACATATCATGTTATCGTGTAATTTCCGTTAACGAAGAGTTTAACGTTGTCGCACCAGATCCTAAGGAAGAGCAGACTCAAGAGTTGGGCGTTGATCCAGAGCTCGAGACCGTCTACCCCAAATATCAAGGCAAGCCCGGGATGCATTTAAACCCTTTCTCGATTTTTATAAAAGTTTTATCGCTTTATTGATGAAATGTTGCATTAAGTAATAGGAGTTAAGTGATAACCCACCAATTGCATTACCTGTCGTACTTTCATATTCCTTGTTACCTGTTAATTGGAAAATGCGTATTAATGCTTAGCCCTGCTTAATTAGTTAGGTTTTCGAAGAGCTAAAGGAATGAAAAAGATGAGATTGGTTTTACCTGTTGGAATCATGATGATAGTTAATAAATCGAGTCCGGGCGGGTAACATGCATTGAGAAAGGAGTCCCTCTGTAGTGTTTCCGTCTGTTGATGCCCTAGGTCCCATGTCGATGGTGAACTGGTGATATCGAGAAACTAGAAATCCTCATGCATGAAGTGATATACCGAGGGTTGGAGCCCAGGTATATCATGGAGTGATATATAGTGGGCTAGAGTCCCCACATATATCATAGTGTGGTATACCGTGGGTTTAAGTTCCCATGTATATCGGTACACTGGGTCTAGGTGCTCACGTGTATCATGTGGTGATATATGACTGCGGTTGTTATCCCGGTATATCTGTGGTCTGGCATGCATTTTGGTTGGAGCCTCATGCATATCAAGATCTAGGTCCCAGCTGGGTATGAAAATGGATTCGAATCACCGTTGCTTCTTGGAGAAGAAGACTCGATCGTTGTTCATCGTCGTAGTAACAACTTGAATGATGATAAGTTATAAAAATGATTTTGGTTGGTAATCTGGAGCTAGATCAAGACAACCTTTACTTTCTGTTAAGCTTTTCTGCAAAAAAATCCTTATCCCTTGCAAGCCTTACCTTGTCCCTCTAACCTGCATTTCTTGAGTCTTCACCCCTCTTTGTCATCGGGTCAGTCTTGTTGAGTACTTTTGTACTCAGGGTTTGTTGAACCCTTGTTGCAGGTGAGCCTCATGGGCAGGAGTGCTTTGCATCCTGCTTCATGACAGTCGTTGTGGAGAGTGATGACGAATAGGCTGTCTCGCTCTTGGGCAGAGCGTGTTTTCAAGGTTTTGTAATAAGTTATATTACTATTCCACTGCTCCTATGGTTGTAATAATTAAAAACATATGGTTTATAAGTTTAAACTAAATGGTTTGTAAACTTATGTTATTGTAACTCTTCCACTGTTTACTCTGATGTATATTATTTGTATAAAACTGTTGTAATACTACAATGTCTCTTTGTAATGATTGATCCTGCTTGGAGAATCATGGATAATTCGGGATTTATCCGATAGATCTTTTAAATCTTATGGAACACATTCATGGTTATTTGAAGTCTGTTTAGACAATAATAATGCATGTGGGCCATATGATTTAGGAGATTCTACCACAAGGAATTTTGAACTTAGGACCGGGTTGATCACCATGGTGCAGAAGAGTCCATTCTGTGAACTACCTAATGAGGACGCCAACTCCCATCTTTAACATTTCCTTGAGCTGTGCAACACAATCGTCATCAAAGATGTCGCACCAGACGCTATCAGGCTCTGTCTGTTTCCTTTCTCCCTTGTGGGGAAGGCGAAGCAGTGGTTCTACAAGGACAAGGAAGCTGTTGACAGATGGAGCAAGTGTTCCACGGCGTTCCTCACCAAATTCTTCCCCATGGGCAAAACCAACGCCCTGAGGGGAAGAATTGCCAATTTCCAGCGGAACTCAATGGAACCCATTCCGGAGCCTTGGGAGAGGCTGCAAGAGTACATACAAGCATGCCCCTACCTCGGTATGGAGAATTGGCTGGTCCTCTAGAACTTCTACAGTGGGTTAACACCCATGTCGAAGGGGCACCTCGATGCCACTGCTGGTGTGCCTTTCTATCACTCATTGTTGAGAGCGCTACGACGCTAATCGACAAGATGGTAGAAAACCAAGCTTGGGGGAAGGAAGGAGCTCCCGCTAAAGCATAAAAAGGCATGCACACCATGAAGGAGATGGATATGCTTGCCACAAAAATAGATCTACTCCTCAAGAAGTTTGACGAATGTGCCCCTGAAGACACATTCGGCATCGTCAATGCCATGGACTCTCACATGACATGCGAGGTCTGTGGTAATGTTAGCCATTCGAGGAACGATTGCAGACACTGCTTACATCAACAACGGGTTCCGCCAGCAACAAGGAGGTAGTAACGGCTGGAATAACCAATCTCTTCCTCCATTCCAAGGTAATTCAAACTATCACTTTAATTACAATTCGAATCAACCTTTGCTTAAGGATTTGGTTTTAGGACAAGCTAAAATAAATGAAAATCTTACCAAAAAGATGCTTAATAACGATAAAATTTTGGAAAGTTTAAGCACAAATATAGGGGGTTTATCTTCTGCTATTAAGAACCAGTTGAGCTTTAACAAAATGATAGAAACCCAGTTAGCTCCGATTGCTGCTGCTATTCCTGTTAATCCTAATGCCCAACATGCAAATGTTGTTGAAAATGTAAACTCGGTAACCACGAGGGGTGGTAAGTCCACTCATGATCCACCGAACCCTAACCATGCAGCAGGAAAGCAAAGAGCAAGGCAAGAATAGCCATCATCTTCAATAGTAGAACAAGAAAGTTCAGAAGAAAGGGCAATGCCACTCGAGTTTCCAGACACATCCTACTTGCCATTTCCCACAGGAACGTGGAAACAAGCTATGGATGAACAGTTTGCATGCTTCATTGAGATGGTAGAGAAAGTACATGTGAGCGTCCCACTCATGGACGTCTTGCATGTGCCTTCCTATGCCAAGTACATAAAAGATATCATCAACAACAAATGCCCTCTGCCATCCACAGAAGTGGTGAAGCTGACGAAAGAGTGTAGCACAGCTATACTCAACCGTCTGCCCAAAAAGAAGAAAGATCCAAGGTGTCCAACTATCACATGCTCAACTGGAACGCAGCAGTTTGACCACGCCCTGTGTGATCTTGAGGCCAGTGTTAGTGTCATGCCCAAGATGGTCTTCGACAAGCTAAACTATACACATTTAGCACCCACGACCATGACACTCCAGCTGGCCGACTCCTCCATCTGCTACCTAGCAGGGATCGCTGAAGATGTCCCTGTCAAAATCAGAGGATACTTTGTGCCGGTTGACTTCGTGGTGCTGGACATGGAACTCACCAAGGAGACACCACTCATCCTTGGGCGGCCATTCTTGAGCACTGCGGAGCACAGATTGATGTCGGAGCAGGAGAAATCTGCTTCAACATCAATGGGAAAGAAGAGAAATTCAAATTCAGGCCCTGCAGGGAAAAAGAATGCAACATGATTCACATCAAGTATGGGCCAAACAGTCAAAGCATTATTGAAGTGGAAATACAACCACAAGGCACTAGTTTCGCTCCAAGGATTACAAAAGAAACAAAACAAAAGCTGGAGAAAAAGAAAAAGGAAGCTCCTAGGAAAACCAAGGAGCAGAAGAATAAAATAGCTCCTGCACAAAAGAAAGAGCAAAAGAAGCCTCTGCCACAGGATAAGAAAAAGCAAAACAAGGCTCCTCCCCAGAAGAAGAAGGAGCAGAAGGGCAAAACCATCCCTAAGAACAAGGGGGCAAAAAAGGAGGAGATCCCCACACCGTCAAAGAAAATGATGCAGCAGAACCAAAAACAAACTACACCACGACCTGTTGTACCTCTGAAGACCAACAAGATGGTATGGAGGCCTAAATAGGTGCAATCGTCTACCACTCCTAAGACGGACGTACCACCATCCATCAAACAATGAAATGGGAGAAGGTCTTGCTCAACGGACTTTAAAAGGTGAGCCCTGACCGACAGGTAAACCGGTAAGTTATCTTTTAACAATTCTTCCCACATATAGATAAATAAAATAAAAATATATTCTAAAACAAAAATGTTTAGCTTAAGGGAGTGATGATTGATCCATCTTGACCTTATAGGCCTTATAACGCAAACATGGTGTTTGGGTTATTTAGCCTGCTATGATCTAATTAGAGTTTCTGGTTTGATCATTGAGCTAAACAAAAATAAAAAACATATTTCTTTAAAAATAAATAAAACTTACCAATGTATCATCTAGTTCTATCATGTCACCTTGTTTATGCTATTTACACGTTGTTTTAGGATATGATGAGTGTACCATCATATTTCTATAAGTTAAAAATGCAAGCATGGTGCTTGGGTTCTTAACTTACCTTGGTCAACCCTCTAGAAGTTGATCGTTGAAATAACCTGCTAGCATAGACTTGATATATTTCTATGGACTAACCTTTGCAGAACAAACATTCGAACATCACAAAGAAAGTCCTAGCAATGATGACAACAAACGGTAAGCCAAAAAGAAGAATAAGCACCCTAGCAATAAGCTAGCTTGGGGGAGGGACCCCGCAAAGGTATGTGCATTGCATATTTAAAATTCCAAGAAATTTTATTTTTCTTTTTAGCATATTTAATTTTTAGCATTCATGCATTCCAAAAAAAATGCTAAAAAACCAAAAATATTTATTCCACTTTATATATATGTGTTGTATAAATTTATAATTCAACCCTTGTTGATATGATGAATAGTTGCTTTGTTTTATGTTTCTCTTATACTTGCTTTATAATCGAGCTTTCCCCAAGGTTTGGGTTTATCAGCCAAAAATGTCTGATCCCAAAAACTTGAACTAGTGGGTTGCACATGCTTGATATTGTCTAAGTTATTGCCTAATCTGATATAGTGATATGGGCTGCGCTATGACTTTGTTCTAAGTGAGACTTGACATCCGGAGTTTTATTTTTCAAAAAAAAAATCAAAACAATAGTTCCTAAATGATTATAAAATACCTACCAAGGCCATATGACATGTTTTAATTCTGCAAAACCTTTAGTCATATGCTGCTTGTGGAACATTGAGTTGAGTCAAACTATTGTGACCTTAGTGAGATTATGGTCATATACCCACGATTGAGATTCACTTGCACTCACCAAATAAAGCCAACTCTCACCCTGAGAGTTGCACACAACATGCAATTTTGCTTCCACCCAAATATATGCCAATTCTTACACTGAGAGTTGCGCACCACTCTCCACCAAATAAAAATGCCGACTCTTACCCTGAGAGCCGCGCATTTCTTATCCAGAAAAAATTACTCCTTGCATTTTCATCATGATATCTCTCCATTCAAAAAATTCTTTATATGCCAAATAAAGGATATGGGCTATGCTAAAAAATCATACCAAGGGGCATGAGAGATCAATAAACAACGGGAAGATCCAAAATTCCCCGTTCAAAAAAAAGAAAAGGAACGAAAACAAGTGTGTACTTTTATAGCCCATGTCCCTCCAAAAATATCATTCATCCAATAAAGAGAGTCATGATGCATGGAGTACCAAAAATATTTAGAGATAGGATCCACCTTTATCCTCCACACACTTGCACATCTCAATCATAGCGTATGACTTGTATCTCCTTGTGGTTTGGTTTTTGACTTAGCAATACATGTGATACAAGTATGCCCACCTCATACCTGCCTATAACTCCACTCAAAAGCTTTAGCAGTAGGTTATGAAAGAAAGGCAACATTACAATGCCTTTGGTGAGGTAAACATACACATTGAGCGATTGAGAGAATCATTTGAGGAACTTGGCTTTCTTTGTAAATAATTTTCAAAACCTCTGGATAGATATTTAATTTTGGGATGAACGATAAGCAATGCCTGTGAATCTGTTCTATCTTGCAATCGCCCAAGACTTGAGATAGCTAATAAGCCCCATTTTCCAAGATAATAACAGGGTGGATAGTATGCTGATTTATTCAAACTAAGGTAGAAAAATTTGTTATAAATCTTGTACACTTGAAATATAATCGGCATAGAAGCAACTCCTGATCAACAACCAAAGCCTAGCTTTGCTTGGGGACGAGCAAAGGGTAAGCTTGGGGGGTCTTGTTGGTGGTCCTTAATGACAAATTTATACCGCCAATATAGAACCAAAAAGGGAAGAATTATATATTTTTACACACATAAACCTTTACTACTAACGGAATTCCACATGTACTGGAAGATTTGTTACTATGCAGGAAATACACCAAGTACAGGGAATATTTGTAATAAAAAGGCGCTTTCCAGAAGACGTATTTGTCAACCCAAAGGAAGTCAGCCCTACCAAAGTGATCACAGGCCAAATCCACCATGACACAGCAGTCCAGGCCCGAGCGAGAAGCCACCGACCAAGGCTGGGCGCGAACCGACCCACGGGTGGGCCGGCTGGCGCACCAGTGAGGCGGTTCATGCCCAGCTAGCTCGTGTCGATACAATCAATACAGAGGAGGATGGTGCGCTGCTCGGATTTCCAATCCTACCCCAAACCGCCTCCTACTGTTACAAAAGGAGAGGAGGAGCACCACCCACAACACACACTCATTTTGGAGCACTACCTCACTCACAACACTTGTTCTTTAGGCTTACAAAAGGAGAGGAGGAGCACCTTCTATCTTTGCATTTTAAAGTTATTAACCTGATCATGCTAGATTAGCACCTAATCTAACAGTCATGATGTAATTAACAAGCAAGAATAGTAATCATTTCCAGTTGAGCATCTTTCAGCATCAACATCATAACCATCTCATCTCTTTGTTCAAGTTTTTACTATGATGCCGGTGCTCAAGTCAATTGCTCATTATCCAGGAGTGATGGCAATTTGAATCGATTCCTAACCAGCTGGTGAAATATTCCCCACACAAACCCAGACATGCCAGCACTAAGGCACCTTAGGTCACCGTTCGCACTGTTCGGGTAAAAGATAATTACGGGATCAAATAAACCATCGTACCCATGGGCAGCTCGACTGCATACTAGTTAGACGCCGACCTCAGGCTTACTCTCCGCGCCCCTATAATCACCCACGTCATCTCCAATACGATGCATTCAGCAGGTCAAAACCCAGCCCAAACAGGCCACTAGGCTTCGTGGTTTCCATAATGCCAACTAAGTGTGGGGCTGCTGAAACGACCTTGATTTCCACGAAGGGAAATCCACAGTGTCGGAG
>CM041645.1:116182-151186 GCA_023333625.1 Bothriochloa decipiens | reverse complement strand
TAATATTTATTTGTGAAAATAAATATTATGTTGTCATTTTTAATAATCAACACATAAACCAAATAAAAATCCAACTCACTCTTTTAATGCAACATGATGATTGAACTATTGAAACATTAAAATGTAACATGTGATCATAGAGCATTGTTATGAGATGTTAATTAATTTGAAACATATGAATGCCATGCATGACATGCTAGGGTTGATGCATATGTAAGGGGTAGATGATGACATGTCGCACCACATCTCTCAAGGTTTTGTCGAAAAATTTTGTAGTTCGAATTTTTGGGTTGTTACAGCTGCATTCAACATGACAAGACGGACGAGACATCGGACGGGGCCCTAGTTTGACATAGACAGGATAAACAACACAAAACCTCCTATTTTATCCACAACACTAATCCCGCCCAGTCTTGATTTATTACTCCACATGGTTATTCCAAGTTAAAAATATAGCTCATCATTATGAGTCATCACCTATAACTCGCGGATGACAGAAAATCACCCGACTTCTACCGATGTAAGTTAAGCAGGGCTAAGGATATAAGCGAACCTAAACTTAACAGGGTGTACGGGTGACTTAGGTGGACAAGGGTAATCATAATGCATCAACGGTATCGATCAACGCCAATAAACTTAATGCATCATAAACAATAATTGATGCAAGTTAAGTTATTTGGAAAACTGTAGGGAGAAATTCTCTGGGGCTTGCCTTCCTCTGACGAGCGAGGTTGAAGCTCCAAGCACTTGATCACTCCACGTCTGGCTCCTGGTTCTCAATCACCTCCTGGGCAGAAGCTTCCTTCTCTTCTGGAAATCCTCGTCTGGATTCCCGTTTCACGTTATGTTCTATTCTCCTAGCGATCCTGTATGATGCATATGCACGTATGAATATGAAGGATGCACATGGTATGATGATGGAGTATGATGTTGATGAATGCTTGCATATTTTTTGTACAAGGTAGTCAACATCATCCAAGAGCATGTACTATAATCACATGTCATCTACTGTATGCTCTACTATAAACAATACAAGCCTATCGGTGAAACCTTCTTTCTACTTATCGCCAGTAAACAAGCCAGTAAAGCAACTAACCCTCCTACTTACCACTAGCAAGCAAGCCAGTAAAACCAATGGCATGTATAAAAGCCGAACCACTCATCTACCGTACAAGGCATATAGTGGATTCTATAAAAAGGCAGTGCATCCTAACATCAACCAAAGCTACATACTTGCACAAACAGATTATACCCTCTACAGACATTACTAGTGGATTCTATAAAAAGGCAGTGCATCCTAACATCAACCAAAACATACTAGAGGTATTTTTACCCCCGCCTCTTAGGGAAAATATAAATAATGATACCCTGAACTATTTCCGTGTGAAATGCTACAATGATAGATCTGTGCGCTTGCGGATATCATCTCTAAAAGGTTACGATCTATCACATGGGCACATCTTACATTGTTGCTAGAGTACAATTCTAGTAGTGTTGCTAAGAGTCGCCAACAACAGGCATTTCTGGCGTGGTTGCCAGAATAGGTATCTAGCCTATTTTGGTGATTGTGTTAAGAAATGCCAACAGAAGTATGCCAAACTTTATGTTTCACCACATCCAGGGCTACCTTATAGCATATAAGTAGTCTACAAAAATTATCAACCCTAAACTAGGTCCAGACAATGCATATATGAATTATTCCCAGTATAACCTTAAAATCCCACTTAAACTACAACTTTATATTTTTACATTGCAAGCATGCATAAAATATTTTTCATAGATAGAGCATCACCAAAGAAGACTAACAAAACTGGAATCACATTTTTCTAAGCAACCTAGAATTAGTTATGTATTTTCAAAGATATCAAGCATTCAATGTAAATAAATCAACTTAAATAAAACTATGCAGAAAAGTATCCTAAACATGGTATATAATATTTTAAAGATAGAATACATCATAACAAAAGTATGGAAACTCAAATCACACCAAAAGGAGCTATAAAACTCAAGTTATGAATTTCACAAGCTTTAAATCCTTTTCTAGAAATTATTTTTCTTTAAAAACAATAACCTAAACCGCTACGGGTACCCACATCTGCACCACTAAAGGCGCTGGCAACTAGGTCCCGGGGTCAAACCGACCCCACACATCATATACACATAGATGGGGCGACGTTTGACTGGTCGTAGGTTCGCCGGCGGTGAACTTTTCGGCAACGAGACCAGCACCATCGGACTCGTCTCGTCAAGACACATCCATCGGGATAGGTTACCATAAAATATTTTAACGTTTGGGTAGCGGCGATGGAAAGGGCGGCTCTGGCATGCTGTATGTACGAATGGCGACGCTCGGTAGCGTCTGGCTCGCCATCTCCGACAAAGAAGACGGCCGGGACACGTGCGCGTGAGCACCAAGATGCTAAGGCAATCCTAAAGCTATGAAAATGGAGTATGATGCCATGGTGGGGGTTGGGGCCACAGTGAGATCGAGCTCGTGGCCATGGCTGTCAGGGCGGCGGCACGATGGGAGGGCTCACCTCGCAACGGCGTAGAGCACGGCTTGGTCGGGGAGGAAGAGCAGCTTGTGGAGAAGCTGTGGGCACGGTTGATTGAAGAATGAGCGAGTAGTGTGGGTGAATTGAGGGGCGAAAATGGCAGCTTTTCTGCGGCCACGGCTGTGAGCAAGAAGAGGAGTGGTGGGGTGGCGAGGGAGTGAGGAGAGAGGCGAGTGATAATATAGGCGACCCGGTGTTCTCCAATTTGAACTGAATGGCCATGGTCATGGGCGAGCAGGAGGACGGGACAGAGCGGCAGCAGCGGCGCTCAACGCTGCAAGGGCAGCCGTGCTCATGGGTGCTCAAGTGCGTGCGGCTCGCGTGCGCGTCGGGTAGTGCTTGGCCTGGCTCGGCGTGATGATGGGGCAGCGGCAGCAGCGGCGCTGCGGCAGCCATCGCTACGGCCGGCTCAGCGACGGGAACAGGGGAGGAGATAAGGAGGAGTGACGGAGGAGGATGACAGGTGGGGTCAGGTGGGTCCCACCACTAATTCAATGAACTACAAATATTTTTGGCCTGTAGCTTGCAAACGAAGCCAAATCGAGAAAAACTCTAAACACGACAAATGTTCCTCTCGACGAGTAGAACATTTCATATATAGGAAATCTGGCTAATTCGGCCTAGATTTTAAAATATGAATTTGGGTCAAAAAATCCATGTTGAAATCGTAATTTATATATATGCTCATGTGCAACTATTTAGGGAGAATTTATATATATACGCAATGTAAATAACACTTTTGAAGAGGGATTGAAATCACATTTTAGGGAGAATTAATTTATATTTCAAACTAAATCTTTTTGGGTCAAATGACCAACACATGAACTGATCCTAGCAATATTATAAACATATTTCAAATCAATCCAAGCATCAATTACATAGCAAACCACAACCTAGAATTCAAATATTCTATTTGAAATATAAACAAGCAAGCATCAAACATCATGGACTAATTATGTGATCACCATGCAAATGATATGATTAAGCTCACGATATGTAGTGCAAAGATGTGGTCAACACCAGGGGTGTTACAGCCTACCCCCTTAAAGAAATCTTGTCCTGAGATTTGAAGCAAGAAGTGGGAAAGTGGAGAAACATAATTTTTATTCCACAGATTTGGAATTACATCGAGGATTACATGGCTTCAACTACTAAGTCATTCAGGATTTAGCGGGACATGGCTATGAACAACACCCAATGACCAGTAGCTTAATCCAGATATCGACTAAGGTGGGGACAGAGGAGGAACAACAAGAAAATGATGATCTAGAACATGAAAAATGTTCACAGGTCTAGAACACAGCGAGTGTGAACTCGATCATCATGAACCCAACCATCAAAATCAATCCAAAGCAGATTAGAACTTCTTCCATGAAATACATATCTTTCCTTCTCTTTGAGATGGCGATACTAGCTCCACTAGCAATCACCAGATCTTGCAACTTTGCTCTGGATTGCTCTTTCTTTCTATCTGGATTGCTTCTCAGGTTTCTCTTCTCTGAGCACTGCTTCAGATTTTTGAGATGGGAAGAAGAAGAGATGCGCAAAACGGCATCCACAACGGAGTGGTAAAGGTGGTGATGTAGTATTTTGGGAGGAAAGGCTGGCGTAAGGGGATTGATGATGAGTCACCGAGCAAGCAGAAGATAGGCCATGGCAGGTTTCTGATGCTCGAGATCGGGCGTGGGGAAGATAAACGGGAAATGGATTCGCTCGATGGGGAAGCATGTGAGCGACTGGGTCCGTAGCTGAGAAGAAGAAATAGAAGGGGCTCGGTATGGGGACGAGGATGAGGTGCGAGGATCGATAGGGCTGCAAAGAAAAGGAGGAGGGCACACTGTGCAGGTGCTGCAAGTGTCGCACCATGGTCACACGGGAACAGTGCACAGGTAGGCCCCCCAAGGATGCAGCGGTCCTCACCTGGGTTGACTTGATGCAACAATTTAAGCTTCAGTAGGATTTTAAAATGCTGAGTAAGCAAGGCAATCGGCTTTCAAACCTGAGTTGTTGATCGACACTTGAAAAGCTTAGTTGCCCGTATAATCATTTTCCTCCTTACATGTCCATCCAAGGATATTTTTCAAATTATACCCATACTTCCAAAATGATGTCAAATCTTTTTCGTCAATCTGAAGTATGAAGATGATAAGAATAGTATGATATACTCTCTCATTAAACCCAAGACTACAACTCACTAGGGCAGGTTATCACAAAATATGACCGACTACTACCCTTTCGGAGGCGTCGAAGGGTTGAATGTGAGGAAATCTGCTATTCACATCATTAAATACATCAAAAGTTGCTTCAAAATCCTAAAGGATTCATCACTGAGAAGCAGAGCAAGAAGAGGTTTGAACACCAGCCAAACTAAATCCAAATCAAGTTTGCTGTCAATAAGGATAGTACCTGCAATACTTTCTACAGTATCACCTAGAACCTATGTGGGAGAAGACAAGGTGAAATGTGTGACAGCATAGGATTCCATGAAGCGAGTTCAATATTGGCATAGCCCTTCAAAGGAACACTGGCTAATAAAATGCCGATATGAGCAAGATGGACTAAGAGAGTCCAAACTTTTACATGTAGAAGTCAAAGTTCTTAGGTCAGAGAAATCCAAATCTTCTCATGTAGAAGTCAAAGTTCTTAGGTCAATGACTCTCTAACTTAGTAGAATCCTCCAATTTTGTTTCCACTAAGTAGAAGTGATAACCGAGTAAATACTTTGAGAAAAGGGCTTACGATTACCGATCTAGCATAAGACCTATATTCTTGTAATATGGTCTCGCTGACTTTTGTTGTCTAGTACTTTTCCAAAAATAATTATGCCAATCTCTCATTCCAAAGGTACCTCAACTAAACCAAATTCTCATGTTCAAAGGATGATGTCTAGACATTGGAAACCAGGCACTTTGGTAAACCCATGGTTATACCAAATCATGCATATAATGTGTACCCAACGCACAATCGAATTTAGCATATAGGCGTTTTGATACAATCTAGGTACAATCCCAATAGTGCTGCCAACCTCCCACCCATATAGAAGACCTAGTGCCTTGGAAGCAAGGCACGTTAGATGCTCATATAGGGACAGGAGTAATGGTCAAACACTACTGAGTTGTAAGCACAAGGTCATGACATTAGTCAGGACAATTCTCGAGAATGTCTAAGTAAAGGTTTTTGTCTGAAAATTTTCCTTCATTGATTCCCATGAATCATGGATACTCCACAAGGCATTAGAAGATCTAACGGTTATAGGGAAATTCTAAGTCCTTTCAAAGAAGCACCATGGAATAGGGTATCATTCCACTGATCAGACGAAACCCATAATCCAATTAACACTGATTTAGATGCTCCAAAGACTCCAGCGTTCATACTGATAAAGCGCTTCAGAGATGAGTAGATAGAATGAACAGACAGCAATGAGAATTCAACTAGTCTTATTCATATTCCAGTCCAAAGGTTCTCACCTAGCTCGATGTTCATCCGTGGCTCATCCAACATAAATATGGTGTATCTCTAGTCAAACCATAGAGAAGGACACACATTCTACAAGAGATGGTGCAATTTCAGGAGAAACACTGGGTAGAGTCCTTGTCTACCATCTCTCATAGTCAGAGTAATGTTAATGTTAACGACCTATTCTATTTGAGTTGACTTCTATCGCACTTTAGGAGAAAATGTCATCATTGATAAGCCATCATTGATTGGTCAACGAGTATCAAAGATAACCAAGGTGGGGTCATGCAATATGGCACATCGAGGTAATCTCTATATTGGGTCGAGATCAACAACCGTGATACCTGCGCATGTCGAGCAGGGCAACCATGTGTCGGCCGCCCACAGGAGGCTCGCGGATTCATCACGGCACCTTTAGTGATCAATCAAGACACCCCTACAAATCTTACTTTCGAGACGCTACTTCACATGATATAGGGGGTTCCTACATGAAAAGGCATTACGTGCAAGATAAGAGTGAAATAGACAAGGATAGTCGTAAGATCACAAGATAACAAGGAAGGGTCAACTAGATGGATTTGGCATAACATATATTTGGATGCATCTTGTACCTACTGTATCAATTTCCCCGATACGAAGGCTTAACTAGAAAAACTCAACATAGTTAGGTGTAAATCTCTCATACCGAAGTCGATCGATGTCACACGGGCTAGTGGGACAACGGTTGGAAATCTACAACGCAAGGTTAAGCTATTAACAACATCTTGCTTAATGCATGACTAAAAATCATGGAAACTGTCCTATCGAGAAACTAATAGTCACCTTTGAGGAGGTGTCTCCCTATACACCTATGTCCTAGAATCAGAAAGGATTCACAAGCACAATTCATTGCCAATGGAGTGACAAGGATTCACCACCATTGACTACAATATCATCAAACTTCCGATTGCGTGGGTTGTGGGTTGGTGGATTATCTCAAGGAGATACATATACGCAATCATTCAAGGAAAGTTGAACCTTGGATTAGTTCAGGGGTAGTTGAAATAACAGGTCATGATCAAAGATTACAATACCTGCGTGTTCCCTAGAAAAGCAGCCATGTGCTGATCAATTCACAAGGGTAATCCTAGGTTCCTTCGCGGCCCTATAAAACTCTTTAATCGGAACTGCATTATTGTACTACGATCCATAAAATAATCCACTAGATTAATTGAGTCATATCTAGATGTCTTACATAGCTAAGCTTAGTGCACAAGACAGGGTAAAGGAATTACCAGGGATTTCAAAATTGAGGATAGCAAGGGCAGTTTGGGAACGATCATGGCAATTACCATGCATTCTATCATCAGGTCGTTCACCGAGGTCAATCAAAAGTAATCTTCGCTTAGAGATTTGGTCTAGGCATGTGACAACAAGGAACCAACATCGACATATCATCATAGACCGAGAGGAATATATAGGAGCGAATTGGCAGGGACAAAGATTGAACCAAATTGGAGCACAACGTAGTTCTAGTTCACAATATTAGAGGCACATAGTATTTGCTCTTGCTGGCTACACAGGACAGATACATCATCGAAGCACGCTACATCATACACGTTCACTGACCCTCATACCATTGTACCAACTGCTTGGTATTACAGGCCATTACATAAAGGTCCAACAAAATAAGGCATCAATCCTATAGAGATGCATCATCAGGCCTACTCCTCATGGTCATGGTCCATGTTCTCCACACCACCTGCAGTTCCAGCATTAGCACCATCAATGTCAGGCACTACTTGAGGTCCTTCCTCAGCAGCTTCAGGAGGATTGTGGTGAAGTTGATTGTAGACCCATTACAGTTCTCCTTATATAGCACCATTAATGATTCCCAGTGCGATCACCAGATCCCTCAGGCGAATTCCTCATTCCAGGCATCATTCTATTGCTGCAAAACTATATCAAAGGCCTGCTGCCACTGGCCAAGTAGGGCAAGCAATTCCAAAAACTATCTTTGCACTACAAAGATCTCATGGACAGTAGCATTTTCTCGCTGAATAGTCTAATCTTTAGAAAGCGTCATCTGCTCAAGCAACATGGTCACCCTTTTTACTTCCTCCTCATATTCTTCCTTTATCTCACGCTTCTCCCAGGTGACACAGATGAAGTCACAATTAAGGGACTCGAATGCATTCTCCAGGCAAGAGTATCTCTTCATCACAGCAAACATGGCGCTACTAGTAGGGCCATTGCTGTTCTCAGCCTCATCCTTACCACCAACAAGTGCAGTCTCACTAAGCTGACTCCACACAACATGGTATGGGTCACCCTTAGGAAACACACCAGAAGTGGCATGAGCAACCTCGTCTAGACATCTTTCAAGCAAATCCCTCAGGGCCTTGTACACAACCACATTCGCACCTTCCTGAGGATTCCTACCTCGAGCAATGAACCGACGTCCACACCAGAGTGTCGCATCTTCACTCTTGGCGGGCTCTATAGTTCCTTACTCCACTGGTAGCAAGGTTCTTTACTCATGGGATAGCCCATAGAGTGCAGAATTTGCCATAGCAAAGAAGGCATTCCATATTCCTTCAAAAACTTTTTGGCACCACGTGGCTCACGGGTGGCAAGCTGTTGATGTGAAACCTTTCCTTTGGATGTCTTGGACTTGATGTGCTTCAGACATGGCATCTGTACAACCGAATTACAACTCTCATGAGACGGAGATTAAGTTGGGGATTTTTATCAGAGGAGAAATATTCTTTTATAAGGAGAGAAGTGATGCAGTTGACATAAGATGAGCTTATGCCATGATGCATGCACATTTTGTACATCCTCACAAACCTAAAATATAATGAATGCTAGCGTTATAGACGATGGCATACCTACGTGCTCTCATATAACTAAATCTAGTCAGGCTACATGATCTTGCGTAGTTAGTGTACCTGCAGAAAATTCCATTTCAGTCCAAACCCCTAATGAATACAAGCGACGAAAAATCCATTCACCTTCCGAACAAGGTGAAAATACTGATTACTCGCACCCATTCCCAAGGATGCATACTACCCAACAAGTCGCTAAAAGATGACACCCACACATGGGGTACCTTCATATAAACATGTGTAAACATGTATATAGTTCAGCACCATATAAGCACTCCCCTAGATCGACGGTGTATCCGATTATGCTCTCACAACTCACACTTACCTTAGCATCGAACCAACCTTACCTTGGCGTAGTGTAACACCTCTGGTGTTATATTAACTAAAACATGCCATGTCATCATATGCATTGCAAAGCATTCATGTTTAAGTCAACCTTGATATGCATCAACTAAAACAAGTTTACATTTCATAGGTTGACTGTGTTTCTGGGATGTTTTGTCACATGAAATAATAAAACCCTACTTTTGAATGTAATCTAAAATACTTAGTTTATATTTATGTACTTGAGGTGTAAACTGTGTTTACACTAGTGTCAAGTATAGTGTATAAATCTAAGTTCAACCCTTAAAAATGATTTCCATATTAAGGTTGAATTTGGATTTCAAAGCTTATTCCCGAGTCTTGAATTCAAATTTAAATTCAAATTGGAAAGCCATAAAAATGTTTTTCAAAAGTCAACTTAGTCAACCAAGGGTGTCATTGGGTCATTGACCTAAAAATATCCTTGGATGATGTTTGTGATCACTAATAACCAACCAATTAAATTAGAAACCAAATCGAGTTTGAATTTGCTTTGAAAAACCCTTTATTTCAAAAGTTTGTTTTATCCCCTTTTGTATAATTCAAAATCTATATAGAATTTGGAGATACTCTAAAAATCTAGTTTGTAGATCTTGACAACAGCTACAAAGTTGGTATTCAAAGTTTTTTCAAGTTTCCAAAAATAATTTCAAATGAATTTGAAAATACAGTTTTCCAGCAATTGTCCCCTTTTGATTTTAAAACCATAATTCAAAAATTATGCATTATCTGAGAAAACTTTGCATATGCACAATGTTTGGTTTGAAAAATTGAGCATTCCATAGTTTTGGAGATTTTCAAGTTTTATTAAAAATCAAAAGTAATTTTAAATATTTGTTTCTAGGATTTTATTCCCTTTTTAAATTTGAATTCATATTTCAAAAACTAAGCAGAATTTCAAAATGTTTGTTAAATGAATAGTGCAGCTTTTGAAAAGTTATGCAAACTTTATTTTTGAAGATTTTTATGTTCCTATATAAATTCTAGAGTAATTTGTAAAATTTCAAAATCACATCTTCTGCTACAGTATATGCTGACGTCATCATCATCGTTTCACCTCACTGCTCACCATCGCCGCCGTGTCCATGGCTGCCATACCGGCTTGCCGCGGCTGCCAGCTCGCGCCTCCTGCTCAAAGGATCGCCGCCTGCGTGTCGGCCGCCCATTCCTCGCCCCTGCACTATAAATGAAGTTCGGCCATCGCCGTTTCCCTTCTTTCCTCTCCTGCCACCACCGCCGATGACCGTCCTCCGCCGTAAAATGGCGCCCGATTGCTCTTGCCAGCAGCTTCGCAATGCCCTTGCGCTTTGCTTGAGCCAGCTCGCATCGTCTTTCGCCGCCCGAATCACCCAGGCCGCCACCTTCTACCTCGCGGCCTGTAGCAACGCCGCCGTGAAATCGCGACCGTCCACCACCGCCGAGGTCGGTTATTTATCTTCTTAAACCCTACTATCGTGTTCTCCATGTAATCCTGCTCCTCATGCGCACTTTGATTCATTCGTCGGTGCACAGAAACCACTGTGACGCCGTTCTTGCCATCGGAGCACCGCCGCCGCCATCAGCGCCACCGACCGCAGCTTGCCTCCGATCGTCTTCCAGTTAACCAACGTGCGCACCGTTCCCGCGCTGAGCTCCTGCGCCCCACCATGCCTTCATTTTCACCTGTTTTGCACCGTAGTGGCCGGCCGTCGTAGCTCGCCGTCGACACGACCTTGCTAGCGCCGCCGCGCGCGTAGCCTTCGGGGCCTGGGGGCCGAGTACCCTGCGTATGCCCGTGCACTCGCCGTCGCCGAAAATAGCTCCGGTGAGCCGAGCCGCCGCGTCGGAGCTCCGCCGTGCCGCCATGACCGCCAGCGTAGGTATCGCCGTCGTTCCGCCGCCACATTAGCTAGCTCAACTTGCTCGCCGTGTCGAGGTGATCGTGTAGGTGCCAACACCGTGGCCGGAGACCTCGCCGTCGGCGAGAAATCGCCGATTAATCGCCGGCGGGCCGTCAGTCAGCGCGGAGACACTGTTCCATTTTCTTTTTCTATTTCTAAAAATCATTTAAATGTTATTTTCTTTGAAAAATCATAGTAATTCATGTATAGCTTCAAAAATTCTGAAAATATTTGTGTATGCTCTTTAAGATGTCATCTACCTAGGAAAAATATGAAATTCCAATTTTGAGTACTTTTTGCATAAATTAAAATTAGCTCTTTTAATTAAAAAATACATATTCTATGATTTTTAATAAATAAAATAATGGGCTTTTATTTCTGAAATTTATTTTTCCATCTAATTAGGCCAAGAGCTTTTCAAAATAAAATTTTGATCTCAATTAGACAAATTTAATTTTTATGCCTTTATTTTATGCTTTTAAATAGTTAATTAATCCCTTTAATCATGTTTAATCATTATAGGATTTGTTTGACTTTGGGATTGATTGATGACCTTGGGTCATTAACCTTAATAACCCTTGGCACTTTAATTAATTGTTTGCGCTTACCTGGACCATGTCATTAGGGTTTAATTAACGTTATTTTATGTGTTTAATGAACTTCTTTAATGATGTAGTTAACCCTAATAAACTTAGTAAGTAAGTTTTGTTGGCTTGCAACTTTATCGTGAAGGAAAGTTATACTCAAGCCCTTAATCTGGTCATGCATCCATCAAGCATCATGTTTACTATTCCATCATGTTAAAGCATATCATTTTATTGTATAGTTTTCGTTGATGGAGAGTTTAACATTATCGCACCAGATCCCAAGGAAGAGCAGATTTAGGAATCGGGAGTTGATCTAGAGCTCGAAACCGTCTACCCCGAATACCAAGGCAAGCCCCGGATATATTTAAACCCTTCCTTGATTTTATAAAAAGTTTTATCGCTTAAGTTATGCAATGTTGCATTAAGTGATAGAATTTGAGTGAAAACCCACCAACTGCATTACTTCTTACTTCCATATTCCTTGTTATTTGTTAATTGAAAAATGCGTAGTAACGCTTAGCCCTGCTTAATTAGTAGGTTTTCAAAAACAAAAAGAATGAAAAAGATGAGGATGGCTTTTCTTGTCGGAATCATGATAATAGTTAATAAACCAAGTCCGGACGGGTAATTTGCATTGGGAATGGAGTCCTCTGTAGTGTTTCCGTCTGTTGATGCCCTAGGTCCCATGTCGATGGTGATCTGGTGATATTGAGAACTAGAAATCCACATGCATGAAGTGACATCCTTAGGGTTGGAGCCCAGGTATGTCATGGAGTGATATATAGTGGGGCCAGAGTCCCCACATATGTCATAGTGTGGTATACCATGGGTTTAAGTTCCCATGTATATTGGTACACTGGGTCTGAGTGGTCACGTGTATCATGTGGTGATATATGGCTGCGGTTGTTATCCCGGTATATCTTTGGTCTGGTATGCATTTTGGTTGGAGCCTCATGCATATCAAAATCTAGGTCCCAGCTGGGTATGAAAATAGATTCGAATCGCCATTGCTTCTCGGAGAAGAAGACTCGATCGTTGTTCATCATTGTAGTAACAACTTGAATAATACTTAAGGTTTAAGAATGAATTTGGTTGGTAATCTTGATCTAGAGCAAGACAACTTTACTTTCTGTCGAGCTTTTCTGTAAAAATTCTTATCTTTTGCAAGCCTTACCTTGTCCCTCTAGCCTGCATTTCTAAGTCTTCACCCCTCTTTTTCGTCGGGTCAGTCTTGTTGAGTACTTTTGTACTCAGGGTTTGTTGAACCCTTGTTGCAGGTGAGTTTCATGGGCAGGAGTGCTTCGCATCCTGCTGCATGACAGTCATTGCGGAAAGTGACGACGAGTAGGATGTTTGGCTCTTCGGCAGAGCTTATCGCCTGGTATTGTAATAAAGTTATCTATCGCTACTCCACTACTACTATGGTTTGTAATAATCAAACTTATGGTTTGTAAGTTTTGAACTAAATGGTTTGTAAATTTATGTTATTGTAATCCTTCCACTATTTTACTCTGGCATATCTTATTTGTATAAAACTGTTGTAATACTGCAATGTCTCTTTGTAATGATTGATCCTGCTCGGAGAATCATGGATGATTCGGGATTCACCCGACAGACCTTTTAAGTCTCATGGCACACATTCATGGTTATTAGGAGCCTGTTGAGACAATAATGATGCATGTGGGCCATATGATTTAGGAGGTTCTGCCACACGTAGAGGCAAAATGATCCATACATAACCATTCAAGTGAATGGTCCCCATACATATCCATCGTGTATGAGCACGACAAACAGAAAGCATGATGCAATCCCCACGTTAGTACCTAAATAAGCCACCTGGAATCCTTAACTGGGCATAAAGGATATGACCACTGGCACACTCTTAAGTTCAAAATCATAGTTTTTTCAAACACTTATATAACTATAAGTTGGCAAATAGTTTTGTAAAACAAATTCTTGTTTCGTAAATACCAAAATGAACAGTAATAGGTGAACCATGGCTCTGATGCCAACTGTAACAGAACCGCCCAATTAATATAAACCCAAGGTACCAAGTAAATCATCGAGGCAATTTAGTTAGCACATTGAGCTCATATTAACCCGGTAGTCCGTGAAATATTGAAGGATTTCAAACTTTTCCAACGACACACCCAGATCGCACAGTTCAGCAGTTACCATTCACTTGTTCTTACTTTTCACACATAGCATAATTACATCATCGGTTATTATATAAATTCCTTTTTGAATCAGAGTTGCAAATAAATAGAGGAAGTAAACATCGGACGAGGCCCTAGTTCGACACAGACAGGATAAACAACACAAAACCTCCTATTCTGTCCACAACACTAATTCCGCCCGGTCTCGATTTATTACTCCACATGGTTATTCCAAGCTAACAATATAGCTCATCATTATGAGTCACCACTATAACTCACGGATGACAGGAAATCACCCGACTTCTACTGATCTAAGTTAAGCAGGGCTAAGCATATAAGCGAACCTAAACTTAACAGGGTGTACAGGTAACTCAGGTGGACAAGGGTAATCATAAGGCATCAACAGTGTTGATCAGAGCCTATAAACTTAATGCATCATAAACAATAAAGGATGCAAGTTAAGTTATTTGAAAAACTGTAGGGAGAAATGCTCTGGGGCTTGCCTTCCTCTGATGAGCGAGGTTGAGGCTCCAAGCACTCAATCACTCCAAGTCTGGCTCCTGGTTCTCGATCACCTCCTGGGTAGAAGCTTCCTTCTCTTCATGCATACTCTTTCTACAATGTAGTCAACATCATCCAAGAACATGTACTATAATCACATGTCATCTACTGCATGCTCTACTACAAACAATACAAGCCTATCAGTGAAACCTTCTTTCTACTTATCGCCAGTAAACAAGCCAATAAAGCAACTAACCCTCCTACTTACCACTAGCAAGCAAGCCAGTAAAACCAATGGCATGTATAAAAGCCAAACCACTCATCTACCATACAAGGCATATACACACATTACTAGTGGATTCTATAAAAAGGTAGTGCATCCTAACATCAACCAAAGCTACATACTTGCAAAAACAGATTATACCCTCTACACAATTATAACGAAATACTGTCAAGGGAATGACATAATAAGACAAGACATAAATAAAGCAGTTATAGTCATAGGGTATAACTACAACACCTATTTGTGCTTAACAGAAAAATCCACAAAAATTATAGAAGACATCACATAGCAAAACTAGCTTACCATCCAAATTTTACTTCATTTGGATGTGCCTACTATCCTACATAAAAATAACAAGGTAGCACAAAAAAGGGGACCTAAAAATACTTTGTACTATGAAGTATGCCAAACTTTATGTTTCACCACACCCAGGGCTACCTTATAGCATATAAGTAGTACGTCTACAAAAATTATCAACCTGAAACTAGGTCCACACAATGCATTTATGAATTATTCCCAGAATAACCCTAAGATCCTACTTAAACTACAACTTTATATTTTAAACCACAAGCATGCATAAAATATTTTTCATAGATAGAGCATCACCAAAGAAGACTAACAAAACTAGAATCATATTTTTCTAAGCAACCTAAAATTATTTATGTATTTTTAAAGATATCAAGCATTTAATGTAAATAAATCAACCTAGATAAAAATATACAGAAAAGTATCCCAAACATGGCATATAAAATTTTTAAATATAGAATACATCATAAGAAAAATATGGAAACTCGAATCACACCAAAAGGACCTATAAAACTCAAGTTATGAATTTCCCAAACTTTAAATCCTTTTCTAGAAATTATTTTCTTTAAAAACACTACTCTAAACCACTACGGGTACCCACATCTGCACCATTAAAGACGCTGGCAACTAGGCCCCGGGGTCAAACCAACTCCACACGTCATATACACAGAGCTGGTGCAGCGTTTGACTGGCCGTAGATTCGCCGACGGTGAACTTTCCGATGACGAGACCAGCACCATCGGACTCGTCTCGAAAAGACGCATCCATCGGGATAGGTTACCGTAAAATATTTCAATGTTTGGGTAGCGACGACGGAAAGGGCGTCTCCGGCGTGCTGTACGTATGAACGGCGGTGCTCGGTAGCGTCTGGCTCGCCGTCTCCGGCGAAGAAGACGGCTGGGATGCGTGCGCGTGAGCACCAAGATGCTAAGGCAATCCTAAAGCTACGAAAATGGAGTACGATGCCATGGTGGGGAGTTGGGGCCACGGCGAGACCGAGCTCGCGGCCATGGCGGTCATGGCGGTGGCGCGGCGGGAGGGCTCACCTCGTAACCGCAAAGAGCACGGCTGGGTCGGGGGAGGAAGAGCGGCTTGTGGAGAAGCTGTGGGCATGGTTGATTGAAGAATGAGTGAGCAGTGTGGGTGAATTGAGGGGGCGGCAATGGCGGCTTTTCCACGGCCATGGCTGTGAGCGAGAAGAGGAGTGGTGGGGTGGCGAGGGAGCGAGTAGAGAGGCGAGTGATAATATAGGCGACCGGGTGTTCTCCAATTTGAACCGGATGGCCACGGTCACGGGCGAGCAGGAGGAGGGGACAGAGCGGTGGCGGCGGCACTCGGTGCAACGACGGCAGCCATGCGCGTGGGTGCTCAAGTGCGTGCGACTCGCGTGCGCGTCGGGTAGTGCTTGGCCTGGCTCGGTGTGATGATGGGGCAGCGGCAGCAGCGGCGCTACAACGGCCATCGCTGCGGCCAGCCCAGCGACGGGAACAAGGGAGGAGATAAGGAGGAGTGAGGGAGGAGGATGACAGGTGGGGTCAGGTGGGTCCTACCACTAATTCAATGAACTGCAAACATTTTTGGCCTGTAGCTTGCAAACGAAGCAAAATCAAGAAAACTCTAATCACAAAAATTGTTTCGCTCAACGAGTAGAACATTTCATATATAGGAGTTTTGGCTAATTCGGCCTAGATTTGAAAATATGAACTTGGGTCAAAAATCCATGTAGAAATCATAATTTATATATATACATGTGCAACTATTTTTGGCATTTTTGAAGACCTTAAAAGCATTTTCATGAGATCCACATTAAATAACTTTTGTTCCACACAAAAAGTTCTACAAACCATATTAAAGGTCAACTTGAGATAAGCAATGTAAATAACACTTTTGAAGAGGGATTGAAATCACACTTTAAGGAGAATTAATTTAGATTTCAAACTAAATCGTTTTGGGTCAAATTACCAACACATGAATTGATCCTAGCAACATTATAAACATATTTCAAATCAATCCAAGCGTCAATTACATAGAAAACCACAACCTAGCATTCAAATATTCTATTTGAAATATAAACAAGCAAGCATCAAACATCATGGCCTAATTAAGTGATCACCATGAAAATGATATGATTAAGCTCATGATATGCAGTGCACAGCATTGAGGGCCAAGTCCTGGTGCGCCTTGGTGCACACGTCAGCGGGGTCGAGGTGCCTGAACGGTCCCGCCGTCGGGTCGTCGTTGAACATCCCGAACCGCATCTATACAGTAACAGTGTTGATGACCGCGTTGTCGACGTCGACATCGGAGACCTTTCGTCCGAGGACGGCAGAATCGGTGTAGAGTGCGAGGAATGGCCCGCAGTCGAGGTCGAGCCCTTCTCTCAGCGTGACGGCGATGGCATCCTCGGTGGTGCGGGTGTAGTGCTGGTCCTCAGTGGTGCAGGTGTAGTGCAGGTGGGCACGCCATTGAACTGGTTGTACGAGCACATGACGCTTGTCGCATGGCCCTTGGAGATGCAAGCGTGTGTAAGGTCCTAGATGGCTAGAGGGGGTGAATAGCCTATTAAAAAATCTACAAACCACTAGATAAAACTTATTAGTAGAACAAATGGCGTAATGAGCGGTTTTGCCTAGCGTAGATGGTGAGCAAGCCTCCTATTGACAATTCTAGTATATCTTATGATCTCTATGTCACACAAAGGCTATGTCACTACTTTCTATTCTATTGAGCTAGCAAGAGAACTAATTCTACACAAGCTACACAATATAAACTAGAAAGTAAATACAAGGTAGAGAGGTCATTTCAATACCGATGGTGAAGAGAAGATGTTGCCAATCACCAAGATGATATTCATTCAATCACAAAGACAACAATATATATCAATGAAGAACCAATCACCGGGAGACAAGATGACACAATTGTTTTGTTCACCCGGTGCTCACTTGTGCACCGACAAACTATGTCACCGGTTGTGTCGACCAACACTGAGATGGTTCCTCGGGGTGACTCGCAAGCCACTTGCCTCGCAAGGCACTCCCTCGCAAGGGAACCGCAAGACACCACTCTCAAGTGAGGTAGCTCAATGACACATGCATTCCACTAGAGTTGATTTTGGCTCTCCACCGAGGAGAAGCACAAGAACCTCTTACAAATCAACACCGAAGGTGGGCAAGAACAATCACCAACTCTTTCCAATGCCTCGAACAATCTCCAAGCCGGCTAGGAGCTGTACTCTCCAAGAGTAACAAGAAATCCACCAGCCAAACGACTCGCAAGTGCCACTAGATGAATCAACTCACTCAAATGCACTTCGAATCACTCAATCTCACTTATGATGTGCAACCAAGCAAGAGAGAATGAGTAGGAGGGAGTTTTTCAGCTCAAAGGATGCTCAAGAATGAAAGAATGGGCGACGGGCCTCCCCAAGGGCCGGCCACCACTTATTTATAAGACATCCCTTTGAAACTAGCCGTTATCCCTCAAAACATAGGATTTCAGGACCATTGAACGCGTACAACGCCCTGTGTCGGACGCGTCTGACGCTATACAAATTCACGTGCCACCTGTGGCAGAACCTCCTAAATTATATGGCCCACACACACCTATCATTGTCCCCAAGACCACTGACAGCCATGCATGTGTTCCATACAACCTAGAAGGCTCGATCGGGTGCCCTGAAAGGACCCCGATTAAACCACATTTGACTCATACCAGGATCAACAAAGGAGTAGCTGCAACATTACAACATTTATTATAAAATATACATCAGAGTGCGAAAGAATAATAAAAGTAAATTTACAAAATATATGAATAAGTTAAATTTTTACAAACTTAACTTCAATTGCGAAAGCAGAGTAGAACTATAGAAGACAACTTAGGTAGTGTGCCTAAGTCAGGAGAGGACAACCAGATCACGTCGAGCCCACCGACGTGAACTTGATTTGAACACTAATTAGCACCTGCAACAGGGGTTCAACAAACCCTGAGTACAAAAGTACTCAACAAGACTGACCCGACGAAAAAGAGGGGTGAAGACTCAGGAATGCAGGCTGGTGGGATAAGGTAAGGCTTGAAGGAATTTTTACAGAAAAACTTTTGTGGATCAAGTTTTAACTTAACATTGATTATAACAGAAAGTAAAGTTGTTTTGCGCTAGCTCAAGATTAACAAGCAACTTCACTTTAAAACCTTATCATTGTTCAAGTTGTTACCACGATGATGAACACTGATCAAGTCTTCTTCTCTGAGAAGCAATGACGATTCAAATCCATTTTTATACCCAGCTGGGACCTAGGTTACTGATATGCAAGAGACTCTAACTCCTAAGCATAGCAGGTGAACCGATATACCGGGACAACAACCGCAGCCATATATCACCACATGATACACGTGAGTACTTCAACCCAGTGTACCGATATACATGGGAAATTAAACCCACAGTATACCACACTATGACATATGTGGAGACTCTGGCCCCACCATATATATCACTCCATGACATACCTGGGCTCCAACCCTCAGTATATCACTTCATGCATGTGGATTTTCTAATTTCTCGATATCACCAGTTCACCATTGACACGGGACCTAGGGCATCAACAGATGAAAACACTACAGAGGGACTCCATTCCCAATGCAAGTTACCCGTCTGGACTCGATTTATTAACTATCATCATGATTTCGCAGATAAAGCCATTCTCATTTTTCATTCTTTTATTCTTTGAAAACCTAACTAAATAAGCAGGCTAAGCATTACTACGCATTTTCCAACGTCAGGTAACAAGGAATATGGAAAAAGATAGGTAATGCAATTGGTGGGTTATCATTCAACTCCTATTACTTAATGCAACACTTTATAACTGAAGTGATAAAACTTTTATAAAATAAGAGTAGGGTTTGAATGCATCCGGGGCTTGCCTGTGTTGCAGAGAAGTTAGTTTCCAATTGTCAGACTTGGCATTGACACCACGAATCGATGATATCGGCACCATGGATGGATGATCATTTCCAATACTTGTTCAACACGAACCTTCTCACTCTCGTAGACACTACATGTATATAAAAGATGAATGCTTTAGTATGATGGAATGTATGACATGATGCATGATGATACATGGATGAAAGCATAACAACTTAATTAACATGAGTACAACTTTCCTTCACGATAAAGTTGCGAGCCAACAGAACTTATTTACTAAGTTCATTAGGGTTAACTACTTCATTAATGAAATTCATTAAGCACATAAAATAACGTTAATTAAGCCCTAATGACATGATCTAGATAGGCGCAAATAACTAATTAAGGTGCCAAAGGTCATTAGGGTTAATAACCCAAGGTCAACAATCAATCCCAAAGTCAAACAACCCTATAATGATTAAGCATGATTAAAAGGATTAATTAATTAATTCAAAAGCATAAAATAAAGACATAAAATAAAATTGGTCAAATTGATCTCAAAATTTTATCTTAGGTTAAACATGGTCTAAATAGGCTGCAAAACAAATTTTAGAATTTTTGATTAATTCTATGATTTATTAAAAATCATAGAAGATCCATTTATTAATTAATTGGGCTAATTAATTAACCAACAAAATTTGCTCAAAATTAACATCCAATATTTTTAATAAATTAATCTCATCAAAAAGTACATATAAATATTTTTTATAATTTTTGGAGCTATAAATAATTACTTATGAATTTTTAAAGAATAAGCATTTAAATCTATTTTCTAAAAATAGAAAAATCAAATCCTTTTCTTTTTCCCCGAGTTGACCATGGCGGCAGCGGGGTTAACCGCGGCGAACTTCGTCGACGGCGAGGTCTTGTAGTGCGGCAAGGGCACCAACGTGACCTACTCAACCTCGTGAACACGATGGGGTAGCCTATGCGGTAGCTAAGGCATGGCAACGAGCTCATCGCCGGCCACGGCGGCCACGGCGGCGCTGCGCGCGACACGCCGGTGGCGAGGATCCGGTAGATCCCAAACGGAGGACGGGGTTAGCGCCAGGAGCTCACCATGGTGCTTCTGTGCTAGAAGATGAGGCCTGAGACGGGGCAGAGCAAGTTCGATGGCGTGCAGTGGTCAGCGGCGGTGATTTCCATCCGCGGCGAGGATGACTGGCGCCTCCGCGACATTGAGACTACAAAGAGATGATGTGTGAGCTGAAGCATGATGCGGTGAAGCCAACGCACGCAAGAGATGAGGCCTGAGCTCACCGGAAGTGGACTCGTGACGGCGATAGCGATGATGGCGGCGGCGCTGGGTCGCCGGAGATGAAGGAGAAGGCGACGTGCGGGCGCCCTGGGCAAAATTGTGCGATGAGAGTGGGCTCAAAATCTTCGCAACGACTATGTGGAGCTAAGGACAAGATCAAGAGGGTGGTGGTGTCACGATGGTGGCGAATTTTGTCGGCGACGAAGAACACGGCAGTGGCAGAAAAACAGAGGAGAAGGAGAACTCGGCCAAGGCGTCCCAACTTGTAGCCAAGGCTCGATGAAGGGGATGGCGACACGACGACGATGAAGTTTCACACGTGGGAGGTGTGCTGGCGACCGCGGCAAGCCGGTATAGCGGCCATGGACACGGCATCGCAGGTGAACAGAGGGGGAGATCGATGGAGATGACGTCATCTTTACAGTAGCAGGTGATGTAACGATAGTAAATTGAAAATTACTCCAGATTTCACATAAGAACTTGAAAATCTCCAAAAATATCATTTGCATAACTTTTTAAGAGCTACACTTTTCATTTCACAAATATTTTCAAATTCTGCATAGTTTTTGAAATATGAATTCAAATTCAAAAGGGGAGCAAAACCCTAGAAACAAATATTTGAAATTACATTTGATTTTTCAAAAAAACTTGAAAATCTTCAAATCTATGAAATTCTCAATTTTTCAAACCAAACATTTTACATATACTAAGTTTTCCCAAAATATGCATAATTTTTAAATCATGAGTTTAAAATCAAAAAGGGACAAATGCAGAAAAACTGTATTTTCAAATTCATTTGAGATTATTTTTAGAAACTTGAAAAACTTTGAATAACAACTTTGTAGCTCTTGTCAAGATCTACAAACTATATTTTTAGATCATTTCCAAATTCTATATATTTTTTGAATTATCAAAAAGGGGTAAAACCAGCTTTTGAAATAAAGGGTTCTTAAAACCTAATTCAAACTCGATTTGGTTTCTAAATTAATTGGTGATTAATTAGTGATCACAAACATCATCCAAGGACATTTTTGGGTCAATGTCCCAATGACACCCTTGGTTGACCAAGTTGACTTTTGAAAATCATTTTATAGCTTTCCAACTTGACTTAAAATTTGAATTGCAAGACTAGAGAGCAAGCTTTGGAATTCAAATTCATGTTCAAATATGAAAATCATTTTTAAGGGTTGTACTTAGATTTATACACTATGCTTGAGTGTAAACACAGTTTACACCTCAAGTACATAGAATTAGGGTTTTATGATTTCATGTGACACAACAGTTTAGATACACAAGCAACCTATGAAATGTAAACTTATTTTATTTGATACATATCAAGGTTGACCTAACATAAACATCAAGCAAAGCACAAGGTAACAAGATAAATTTTAGGTTATTTTATAAACATGCAGAAATACATAAAATAACAAGGAACTTTAAAACTAACCCTAAGCATCATCATTTCATGTATAAAACTAAGCATCACATAAAAGATATTATCAAAACATGAATGCATTTATGCCATGATGCTCGATTATTATGCTTGATAAAGCACATGATTAAGATTTTAATTTCTTATTAACATCTAGGATGTTACAGCCCCGAACAACCCAAAAATACACACATTGGACACGTCCAACAGTCATCGCAGGACATGTCCGACGCCATACAAAATCATGTGCGTTTAAAATCCGACCGTTGGACACCGTTGGACGCGGAGTCGGGCGTCCGACGCACACCATTGGACGCGCCCTCCCAGCGTCCGACGCTCACTCGCCCATGCAGTTAGCTCTGAGTAGCAGACCACCCCACGCCAAAACGGGCATATCTCTTAGCTTACTTAGAGGACTACACAACCCACATATCCTCTTGATCCCAATCATTAAGGATCAAAGCAGTTTTCCAAACCTTTCTCTCTTCTTCAAGTTGATCACAATCAACTTCAACATCGCTTCTCTTGCAAATGTGCCAACAACACCAAGTGTACATCTCCATATGCTTGTGTGTTAGCATTTTCACAATCATTTTCAAGGATATTCAATTAGCACACTAGATCCTAATGCATCAACATGAAATGATAGACCTAGTGGCACTCATGAACTGAATTACCAAAGATCTCCCCTCTTCATAGTTCGGCTATCAATCCTAAACCACTCACACCCTCTATGGTGTCTTGAGTGCAAAACAAAATGGCCCTACAGGTTACACCTTTGCCTTGAGCCCATTTTGCTTTTCCATCAACCGCCAAGTCTTCACATGACACGTGACACTCCATGTCATCATGTAACCGTCTTGGTCCATCGATCTTGATCTTACTTGCTCTTCGTCGTTGGTCGGTCCATCGGCGCCAAGTCTTGCCTAAGCTTCACCACGCATGGTCCCTCGCTTCAAGCCTCAACTTGTCCTTCACACTTCCACATGGTCCATCAAGCCAAGCCCCATCTTCATCTTCACCTTCTAGTTACACAACTCCATGTCATGACCCATTTACAATGAGCCCCACTTAGCAAGGACCACCTTATCTAAATCATCCACTTAGATCAAAAGTTATTCCTAGGTTTTATCAATTATCCAAAACCAAACTAGGGACTTTCAGTGCGGAACAACACGTTGAAGGTGTCATCGAGGTCTTGCGCGCCTACGACGGCATTGAAGTGCAACCGGTCCATGCCGCCCCAGTTGTCCAGGTCGTACATTGTGAAGTGCTTGCAGCACGCGGCAAGCTTCAGACGGTTGCGGTCGTGGGGCTGCTGCAGGCCGCGCACGTACGCGCGGTGTGGCGCGCCGAGATGGCCGAGTCCTCGCTAGGGTCTCCTTGCCGCCAGGCCACCGCATTCTGCGCGCAAGCCGCGAGTGCGGGGAGTCCGCCGCCCGGCCGTCGCGGGCCAGGAGGGATTTAGGGGTGAGATGGGCGATGGGCGAGGGGCATTTTTGTTAAATGATGCAGCAAAACTGGTCCGGTTTTAGCCTTTGGACCTGTAGTGAATCGATTTCAAAGTTTTCGAGGCCAAATAACCGGTTTCGTAGTTGACGGACATATGTGGGACAATGCTACAAGTTAATGGACCTACGGTGCAATTAACTCTTAAAAAAAGCAATCACATCCAGTAAGCAAAAATTCAAAAGGGTCCCATTGCAGTGCTATGCACTATCCCAGAGGCATCACCAAAATTACCTGCTCTTATGGTTCATGTGACAGAACCGACCAATTTATTAGAGCACAAGCACATAATTCGCCATTAAGACGGCAAACTACATGATTGAGACCTAATAAACCCGGTAGTCATACCGAAATCTCGAAGGATTTCAAACATTTCCAGCACGACCAAGATCGTAATGAGTTTAGCATTCACCATTCACAACGTACATAGTTCGTACATAGTTTAAAACATCGGAGTTCAAAATAAGTTATTACAACCCAGTTCAAATTTGAAATAAAGCGGAAGAGATTTAGTTTAAATTCACACACACACTTAGTTCAAATACAGTGCCAGGTCCTTAGTCAATATCCAGCAAAAGCATAAGGTAGAGTAGAGTGACCATGCCCAAGGTCTAGTCATCTCCCAAGGCGGGATAGAAGCAGTGCTGACAATAGCCATAAAACATCTCACCATCTGCAACAACATGGGAAATAAAACCCTGAGTACGAGAATGTACTCAGCTAGACTTACCCGTCATAAACTAAAGGTAAATTGACTTCAAGGAGTATGCAAGGCTATATAAGTAGGATAGCTGACTCATCAGTTGCGAAAAAGCTTGCATTTAAGAAACAATTAATAAGAACCTTCTAGCAATGTATTTTAATCTGTTTAACCTTATCATGCTACATTAGCACCTGTACTAAACAAGCATGGTATTAATTATTCAACAACCAAAGTAACCAATTTCGGTTGAGTAACTTTCAATCTCAACAGCTCAACCATCTCATCTCTTGGTTCAAGTTCTTACTACGATGCTGCTGCTAAAGTCAAGTGTTCACTGTCCAGGAACGATGGCGATTATAATCGATTACTAACCAGCTGACGGGTATTCCTCACACAAACCACACTCACCCGCTAAGGTGAGCTACAGATCACCAAAAATTCAATTCGAGAAAAGTCGCGGGATCAACAGGTACCATCGTATCCAGGAACCGCCCGGCTGCCTTATTCAGGGCGACCCTGACCTCGGACTTACTCTCCGCGCAACCCGTGGTCTCCCATCTTCTCCAATACGATGCGTACAGCAGGTCGACTCTCGGCCCAAACCAAATCCAGGCTTCGCGGTCGGAACGACTTATCCTTCCAGATAAATGTGAGGCATAAATTCAATATGACTTGAGTACGTACAACGGACGGGGTCCTAGTTTGACACAGACGGAATAACCTCACCGAACCTCCAGTTCAGTCCCAACACCAATCCTGCCCGGTCTCGATTTATTATCTCCACATGGTTATCCAAGATAACAATGTATTCAACCATTCTGAGTCACCACCTATAACTCACGGATGACAGGAAATCACCCGACTTCTATCGATCTAGTTAAAGCAGGGCTAAGCAGATAATCATACCTGAACCTAACAGGGTTAAAGTATAAGCAGTGGCAAGGAATATAAGTAATGCAGCAACGGTATAAAACAATGCCTATAACTTAATGCATCAAACAAGTAAAGGACTCAAGTTAGATATTTTGCAAACCACAGGGAGAATGCTCCGGGGCTTGCCTTTCAGGAAAGAGCTTGGCTGGTGGTCGGGACACTCGGAAAGATCAGCTTCGGGATCCTCTTCTGCTGCTATCTCCCGCACCAGATCTTCCTGCTGGCCTTCCTCTTCTGGTGCTCCGAAAAACTATCGTTTCGAGCTCTGACGATCCTGTATGATGCATAGTGCGTATGAATACCATTATACATAGAAATACAATGCTGATGCTGATGGTGAATGAATGCTCAGCTAAGATAAATGATATGATTTTGAAACATGTAAGATAAGCACATGTCATCTGCATTCTCTTCTACCGACAAATCTTAAACAAGCCTCACATTACAATTTACTCGCATGCTATAAGGAATTATAAGCAACCATTGTTTTGCATACTACCCTCTACTGAACCAAAACCAATAACAGATCACACACATCACAAATATCATAAAAAGCATTTTTACACACATGAAATGATAGCTTTAAAGCATTATTACTAATTAAAAGAAATCAGGGTAGAACTGCAATATGACTTTAGACTACTCAAAAAATTCTGTAAAAATTGCAGGATCTTAAGCATGTCTAAAGTAGACTACCATAAAAATTTCAGGTCAAAACAGTAAGTACTTTATCCTCCACAAAAATGACAAGGCAGCACAATTTAATGGGGCTAAAATACTTTATACATAGGAATATGTCAAACAACAGATCTCAGAATATTCTTAGCTCTAGATTGACATAAAAATATCCTCCAAAAAGTTTCATGCACAAATTCCTTATATATTATTTATTATGAATTATTTATCATCTAATGGAAATAGGCACCATAACTAGACAAAGCAAACTTACCACAGGACATAGCCTCACAACATTTTTCACAGATAGAGCATGACATAAGAAGACTAACAAACTTGGTCTCACATTTTTTTGAGCAACAGAGAATTACTTATGCATTTTCTAAGATAAAAGCAATTAATAGAGGTAAATAAATCTATACAGAAAAGTATAATAAATTGAATATTTCATATTTTTCATGCATAGATCTTCTCATAAGAAAAATACTGCAAGTTGAATCAACTCATTTGGATGAAAAATGAAGAAGTTATGATTTTTCAAAGATTTAACAAAAATCTGGAATCAGATTCTTTAAAAGAAAAAAAAAACGCTTTTGCACCGAAGACCCTGGGTTTACCAGAAATCCACTAAGCCCGATAAAGAAATATCCTGTGTCTGGCAGATATGCACTAAGCACCCCGGCCTTCGTCGTATTCAAGCACGAGATCCCTGCACAGAGAAAGGGTTGGGTCGACGGCGTCGGCGCGGCTTCGCCGGCCGTTGCAGGGGCTCTCCGGCCAAATTGGCTCGAGGAAAAGCTAGAGCGGTTCAAGGCGAGTCGGTTGAGGGTCAAAGCGCGGCCAGAGCGAGGCCGTGGCGGCTTGGCCACGTGCGCAGGTGGACGGCGGCTTCCCGTCGGCGGCGCAGCCGAAAATCTGGCAGGGATAAACCCTAACTGGCTCCATTGACTACGGTTACAGCTTCTACAAGTCAAAGCGCAGCTAGAGCTCGAGTCAGAGAGAGAAAATGGCAGCCAGGTCAATCGGAACGCGGCGGCGGCGGTCACCGGCTCGCCGGCCGAGGGAATGAAGAATGCGATTGCGGCCTTACCCTCGGCGAGGCTGGCTTCTGGCAGGCGCACGAGCACAAGCAAGATGAGGCAAGTCTGGTGGCATGCTCAGAGAAGAAAATGAGCGGCGGAGGTGGCTCGGCGACGGCAGCGCAGTCGGCGGCGACGACGGCGAGCTCGCGGAGTGGGGAGAGAAGGCAGGGAGAGCAGGCAAAAAGGAGGGGGACAGGATGGAGGCAGCGGCCCGCACCCGCCTTAACGCGGTCGGGATGGTCGTGGCCGCCCCGGACCGCCGGTGTACGCACGCCACGCGGAGCGCGCGGGCTGGGCGCGATGGGCGGTGGCCGGCTATTTCCCTGACGGCTTTGACCAACCGTCACTGAAATGCTATTTCTATGATCTCTAATACAAACTTTTCTGCCCTATAACCCCCAAACCAAGACGAATTAGCCAACACTTATATTGAAGAAAATGTAGCTCTAGAAGAGTAGAACATTTCATCTATACAAAGTATGGCCAGATTCTGCATAGATTTTGAAATACAAAAGTCCAAATGAAAATACCCTTAAAAACCCCTAAAATGGAAAAACAGCCCCCAAATCTGTCTTTTTCAATATTTTTGAACATCTTTCAAGAATTTTCATGAAAAGTGATAATAACAACTTTTGTTCCTTATGAAATTCTCTACAAACTTTATTTAGGGTGCACATACATGCAAACACTCTAGCTACCACTTTCAAATCAATCAAACAAAACCACTTTTATGGTCCACCTTGGTCAACCATGACATCAAAGCTTAATTAACCAAAACCATGAACATAAACCTAGGTTCATTTGGTGTCCTAATCATGTCTAGGTTACTTTAGAGGTCATCAAACACCAAACACTCATACCACTTACCCAAGTCATGTGAAATGCAAGATTTTGCCCCTGGTTTTTGCCCCTGGTTTTTACAATTTTGCCCCTGTTTTGACCATCGACTTAGGACAAGATTGCATTGACTTGCTTGTAAAGGACAAAATCACAAAGTTAAAAAAAAAAAGCAAATTCATAAACGCACTTCAAAACAGTAGTAGTTTTGACCTTCCCATTTTTGTACAATTTGATAGGTCGCCTCCGTCCCGGCTTGGTAGCAGTCAGGTACGTGACAGCATAACACCACAAGGCGAATGTAGGGACATTTAATTGTTACATACTGCAGTGTACAACTTTCGTTCAAATAGTTCGACAGTTCTACATGCACTTACGCCAGGAAAATCTCTAGCATGATTTCAAGAATCAACAGCACGGACAGCTACATCACAGAGCTTAACGGAAAGAAAGGGACAATACTGTAACAACACCAGCCCTATTCGCCATTCTGCGGCAGTTCCCGTCTAGGCCAGCTAGGAGCACGAGCAGCATCAGGACGATGGTCGGGGGAGTCAGTTTCCTTGCGGAACACCAGCAGAAAACACACGGAGCATCTACTTTGAGCATCAGATACAACAGCCAGAAGAACACACATGATGGATCCCTGGAGGAGAGAACTAGGAGTTTTGGTCATTGGTGGTTTCTTCGTCTTCGCCCGATTTATCACCAGTAGTTCCATCTAGGAAGCGGACGATGACAACTGTGATGTTATCGGAGCTTCCCCTACGGGAAGCTTCTTCGAGAAGTTTGTTTGCTGCTTCCTGCGGGTCCTGAATTGGCTTGACCATGGCAACAGCTTCCTGGAAAATACAATTAAATCATGTAGAGAGAGACAGACCAATTGCACTCGAACGAAATATTTAGTAACATTTGCAGGTACCTCATTAGTGACAACATCCCAGAGTCCATCGCTAGCAAGGATGAGGAATTCGAGGGAGCTGTCAACCCGCTCCTCCTGATTGTAATAACAGAAGTAATTTTCAGATAGCTACGGTGAGGGAGTTGATGTATGACATTTCTTATGATAGAATCTCCATTTTTTTGGCACTTATTACAAATGCACCATACTCCCTCAAACTATGACATGTTTGGAGAACTATCTAGATAATCCATAAGAAAACAAAAGTACATGACGAACCTTGATTTCAGGGTCAGCAACAACATACTGCTTCAAGAGTTTGTCACCAAATGCTCGAGAGACAGCGAGAACACCACCCACGCGCCATGTCCCTACAAATTACGAATAATCAAACAGTAGAAATAACAGTAATGGGGCGTATTAAGATAGGTGGTTTCTTTTTTTCATAGATGGATCCAGAGGAATCACTACCAGCCCACATAACAAAGCCCCCTGCATCCTCAATTCTTTGTCTCTCATCTGTCTGATCAGGCTTGTGATCCCTTGAAACCGCAATTGCTACAGGTCGAGATGGGGAAAACATTATTACAAAATTATCGAGTATAAGTGGAATGCGATTAGCTTGGAATCCTGATATTCAGTTTATCCATTCTGCATGGGGAAACACTCCTTCAGAAATAATTTGAAAGCTTCTGATACATTTTCAACAAGCTTCAGATACAACAGCATACAATAATTTGAAAGCTTCTGATACATGTTGAAGTATAAGAACAGACACTTAGATATGTCATGTTACGGATGATAAACTTACCCTGTCCTCCTTTAGAAATAACAGCTCTAGAATCTCCAACATTTGCAACAAGCAAACGGTCACGTACAATAATAGCTGTTGAGGCAGTTGAGCCAGCATCTCGAGTTTGACTGCTATCAGCTTTCAGAAATTCTGAATCTGTCTGGTTGTAAGTTTCAGCTGCAGAAAAACAATAGAAGGACATCAAGACCACCATATCTAAGTGTACAAGTAAAAAGCCCACGATAGTTAAGTTAATATGAATGTACCGATAGCAGCCTTGGTATCAGTAATGAACTTTGGGTGTTGGATTAAATTGCTGAAAAGATGCTGCTTAACATACTCAGCTGCTCTGACTCCTCCATGACCTACAGAAACAGAAAAACATGCTCAGCTTAGTACAACTCAAAATACCAACATCATCATATAATGCTGGCAATACATACCATCATATACACCGAACATTCCAACTTTCTCTCCGTCAACGTCGTCTATCCTTGCCTCATAGAAGTCCTCCATCGATGCTCTCTTCCCAGGAGAACTCGCAACTCCATAACTGAACCGCCCAGTTTCACTATTACTGCAAGGGGAAACGTTGTGTCAAACAAGTGCGGATGGGGACTGAAGTTTTGTGTTCTTTATATTCCGAAGAGAGAAAAATAACATCCAACTTCCATCAAGTTCATCAGAGTAAAAGAAACTTTCTATTTCTGTTTTAGTTACCTTGGAATACCATCTAACATTTAGTATAACACACGAGTTATGTTAGGCTAAAAAACAAACATAAGCTTGTCAACAATCGGATACCAAATATAGGGAGACTTGCAGACAAACACATCTAGTTAGTGTGGACTTCTATGTCTTACTAGTATTCAAAGAGCATCCTATTTGCAAAGGGTACATTCGGGTGACCCAATAGATCGGCAAGTCCAATATTATTAAGGGCTCTATGATTAATTAGCACATGAAATCCTGGAGAATCCTCATCATCAGTTAAACAAGGACGAGTTTAAGTTAGTGGAGCTTAGATGAGCCATGTATGACCCATATCTTAAGAGATCCTGACGCTTTAGCACCCCAACATGAAAACTAGCAAAAAAAAATGTGATTTCTGATCCCAGGGCAGGCAGGCAGTAACCCGCCATCGTTGGACCCTCGTCATCAATCAACATGATGACCAAACAAGTGAAACAAGTCAAGTTATTATCCTGTAAATAATAATTGGGCAGATCGATCCAATAGATAGGCTGGGGGCGGTGGCGCTCGAGTCCGGCGCCTGGTAATTCCGGTGCCCCGAATCCACAGCCACAGCGTCCCCAAACAACAAGAGGGATTGTGGTACAGCACAGCATATAATTCGTCCCCGCTGCCATGGATCTCGGCTGAAAAGGTAGCCCTCTCGTCCCACGGCGAAGTCAACCAGATGGATGGGGGCGAAAGCGAAAGGTGAGAGAGGGGGGAAAAGTTAACCTGAGGTGGGCGGTGTCCGCCGACCCGTCCCCGGCGAGCCCCATGCGCGCCACCTCCGCGCCGCCCTCCCGGCCCTGGCACCAGCAGGAGGAGGATGGCCCCGCGAGCAGGAGCAGGAGGACGAGGAGGAGCACCACCAGCAAGGACAGCGAGAGGCGCGGGGACGGAGGTGCTGCTGGTGGTGGTGGTCCCCACGGCCCCTCCTCGCGCATGAAAAGAGGCGCACCGCTGGTGAGGGGGAGCCGGGAAGGAAGGAAGGAGGAGAAACGGATGGACGAGAGGTGTGCAAGGGAAGGAAGGCAAGCCAGAAGGGAAGCGAGGAGAGGAAAGGCAAGGCAAGGAGGAGTGGATGAGAATGATCGGCGGGGGGATGACGTGGCGGGGGCGCCGCGACTGGGACCTGGTCAACGCCCCCCCGGCCCCGCCTCTTTCTTCTTCTTCGCCTTCTTGTGTCCTGTCCCTCACGGTCCGGTCACGACTCACGACTCGCTACACAAACACCACGGCCTATAACTTTAGTTCGCTAAATTCATCTTTAAATTTTATTATGCAGAATTTTTATTCCTCAACATATTAAAATACTGATAAAATACACGAAGTATTAAATATAGATAAAATTAAAAACTAATTATTACGAGACAAATATTTTAAACTAATTAATTAAAATTTAAATAATTATTATCAAATACAAATAAAATACTAGTGTATAACAGTGTACAACAGTGATTCCGCGGCGCCGAATCCGTCGAACTAAACAAGCCGTAGGCAAGGCAGACTGTCAAAGGCAGGGGGCGTGACGCGACGCCGCCCGCCCTTGGTTTTCCATGCACTCCATTGGATCTCGCTCCCGCCTCCCGGCCGGCAAGGCAGGCAATGATGAGCCGGTGCCCTCGAGATGCGCACGCACGCGTCGTGGGCACGTGTGCGCAGCGTGGGCGACGACGGACGTGACGCGGGTATGGTATGGTATGCCTGCCAGGATCGCGCCAGGCAACTGCATGCAGTTGCTACACAGGTTCGAGGAAGGCCTCGTTGAGAGGTCTGAATTGGGCTCCAGTTTCGGCATTTGGAATTATAAAAAAAAAATTATCACATTATAATATTAAGTATATATATGAAATACTAAATATATATAAAATTAAAATCTAATTGTACAGTTTGATTGTACTTTGCGAGATAAATATTTTAATTCTAATTAATTAAAGTTTAAAAATTTTTACTAAATCCAAACAAAATGCTATAAAAATTTTATTATAGGAATTCTAACCCCAGTTAAGCAAACTAAACAAGGTTGAAAAAATAGGCAGGCATGGGCAAAGGCAAGCTTAACGAACTGAGGATGAGACGCTCTGCCATTTTCGTGCTACGTGCACATGCACGGGATCGGAGTGCTCCTCTGCGTCAGCGTTCAGTCGTCGTCACGTGTACTCTAGCGTTTTGTATCTCTTTGGCACCCAAAAAGTTGTGATGATGGCTTTAAAAAAAAGGGTCCTTTCCACATAAGAAAAAGAGAAACAAAAGGGCCGATAATCTTATTTGGGAACGATCGAATTTCTGTTCTGGTACTACAGCGCATTTTAGTATTTCATTTATATTTAATAAAAAAGTCTAAACATTAACTAATTAGGCTTAAAACGTTCGTCTCGCAAAGTATAACCAAACTGTACAATTAGTTTTTAATTTTATCTACATTTAGTACTCCATGCATGTGCCGATATTTTGATGTGATGGAGAAATTTTTTTTTTATAGTAAATATGGATCCAAAATTTGAAAACTAAACAAGGCAGGGGATGTTTTTACCCAAGACAAGATAATCTCCGAAATTCTATCGCACAAGGTGGTCGAGCATCATCAGCCATGGGCCAAAGCGTGTGGGACTCTTTGATATCTCGAAAAAAATTATCATCATGTTCCTAACCCCTCTTTACATTAGGCACCTGTATGTTTGCAATTTACAGTCCTGTAAAATTGCCATGCTAGCTAGGGTGCAAAATTTATGGGACAAGAAGCACACTGTGTTCTAATAAAAAAAGGTTTATTGCTTAAGTTCTTCACTTTCAACACTGTAGCACCGGCTTCCACAAAGCCACTTGGTTTCTAGTTGTTTTGAAATGAGGAAAAAAGAAAAACAACTCCATAAATAGTAATACTAGTACATAAATAGTGTCACCACCAGAGAAGATAACCGTTTAAGAGCTATGTCAAAGAAGGCGTAAATCAGATTCATATGCCACAGTGTGATAGGGACCCAAAGTCCAAGTTCATGTGCGCTGCTTCACAGTGATTTCAGTTTTGTTGTTTGGAGGACAAATGCTAAGGATCTTGTTGCGGAGATTATCTGTTCCTCCACTTTGACAGACGGTAATGGCCACCTTTTTGCGAAATCTTGTGCTGCATCGGCAAAATAGCCTCACAAGTTCGGCTTTATGCTCATCCAATCCATGGTCGTTTATTACAACTTCTTCAAGTGAATCCAACACAACATTCTGTGTCCTGCAGTTCTCTAGTCGGCTACATGGGCATCCCGATGACACCTTGCAGCACCGCACTACCGCTTCGTTGCACATGTATGTATTTTAAAATTAGCACAGGTATGTATTTTAAAATTTTGAAAAGCTATTCACTTGAAGTAAATATTGGTAGCTACTTCTGAACAAACCATATTTTATACTTCCTCCATTCTTAATTGTAAGTTGTTCTAATTTTTTTATATACATAGCTTTTATGTAACTAGATATGTATACAACATCTAGGCACATAATGAAAACTATGAATCTTAAAAAGCTAGAATGACTCAAAATTTGAAATTGAGGGAGTATATCTATCTAGACAAAAGGAGACCTTTTATTGGAATGCACGTACCATATTGTTCCTCAACTGCACCACAAACCTTCGTATGCCAGCACATTTTCGGAGAAGATGCAGCATAGCTGGCTGCAAGCCATGCTCTATCACCACAAACTTTACCAGCAAAACCTTACACCTAGAAAGTGTATCCGTGCATTTCAGAAATCTCTCGTATTCTTCTATGCCCTGCAAAGACAAGAAATAACATGTGGAAAAAAGGTAGAAGCAAAAGGATATCTTGTACATAGGTTGTATATAAGAACTAATTTGGGTTGTGGGCATGAGAAACAGGCCAAGCCAAGTCAGGGCCAAGATACAAACGATCCTTGTGATCACGGTCAACCAGTAAAGGTTGACCTACCTCCTTGTAGGCTCCTCATCCAAACACGCAATGACCAGATTTTTTTTTTGTTTGAAAGTTGTGGAATTTATCTACTTTTTTAAGCCTCTTAGAACATCTCCGAGAGGTTCAATAGGTGCCTTTTTATTACAAAAGATAGAAAATAAACCAGAAAAAATAAAGCTTTTCAAATAGACTTAGTCCCTATTTGGATCCATAAAGTTTAGCTAGTTAAAATTTTAAAGTTAAACTTTAGTCAGCCGTAGTTGTAAACTTTAGAGCTAACTAATAGACTCAGGTAAACTTTAGTTGAGT
>CM041645.1:81242-109358 GCA_023333625.1 Bothriochloa decipiens | reverse complement strand
CCCTTTGGGCTTGTAAGCCTTGTAGTGCTCTTGTATTTTCTAATCCATTCTTTCATTTAAAAAATGGAAAAAAAAATAGGTAGGGGCTCCGTGGGGGTTCGGTCAAGGTAGATCCATTCAATCACGACCTTCTCGAGGCATGGGCAGCGAAACAACGATAGGGTGCGATCGCTCAGGTCGAGGCTAATGGACGTGGCCCTCTCGCACAGGGGAAGAAGGACCTCGCTGTCGTCCTTGGCGCTGAGGCGGCAGAAGAACGACAGCCTGATCCGGAGCTCCCCCGCCAGGCGCTCGCGGCGACGTGCAGCCACGCAGCGACGCGGTCCGCGCGCAGGTGTAGACAGCTATCGAACGGCAGGCTGATCTCGAGGCGGTTGAGGCTGACCGTCGACGTCGTCGTCGTCTCCCCGGTCCCGGCAGCGTGCGCGGCCAGAGCGCGGCGTCGACACGGTCGGCCGCGCGGCCGCCCGGGTACACCGGCTGGGCCGAACTCGCCCCCGCAGTCGAGGGAGATCACGGAGGTGTGAGTCTAGACGCGGCGCCAGCGCCGGGAGAGGATGCTCGACCGCGCCGCGTCCACGGTGCCCGGGAGGTGGATCAGGATGTTGTGGAGGAGGTGGCCAGTCGGGAAGGCCGCTGATGCGGTCAGGATCAGACGCCCCGGCTCCGGCTCCGGGATCGACGTCGCCGTGATCTGTGCCCATGATTGGTGTTGGTGATCCTGCGACTCGTCGTCGTGTTCCTGGCCGCGGGCGGTTCTTATGCATCGTGAGCGCAGATGCATCCGTTACCAACTCGGATGCTTAATGAGCCTACTTATTATTGTCAACGTGGGCCTCATGACCTAAATCAGCAAGTTCTAATCTGAACAGCAACATTTTTAAAAAAATTATTATTTAGTCGGAACAGCATATTGTAGACAGCCTCATGGCAAAATTGCCTTTACTACCACTTAGATATAGTGTACAGTGATGGGACCAAATTACATATTCAACAGGAATGGTTAAACCAAAAGAACAAATTCGTTTGGTGCCATACATGTAATTCTCGGGGGTTTCCCACATCAATGTCGAACAATTATTTTATACATGTTCAAAGTTTTTTTTCATGACCATACCTAGCCACGTTTTTCATTATGAAAATGTAGAGTGATAGTTGGTCAAAGTGGCAAGGACGAAAACAAAATACTCTATTCCTGACCCCACTCATAACAAATGACTTTGTTGTACAAAGTACATAACACCGGTGGTGCACTCTTGTCCGGAGTGGGAGATGCTCATAGAGCCCTTGGCCTTGCGCGGACCAGCAGAGAGTGTTGACTCTCTAATATCTCGAAAAGACATCAACACGTATATTCGATCCTAAATCTTCTTTACATTATTACATATTTATATTTCTGTAATTTACATTCGTCGAATTGCCACGCTATTGTAGGGTTAGAACTAGGATCAAAACTTACGAGACAGGAAACACATTGTGAGCTGATGAAACCAATTGGTTTCTAGTTGTTTTAAAAGGAGAATGAAAAACAACTCAATGATACTAAAGTGTGCGAATAGTGCCACCACAGAGAAGATGAAAACGTTGCGAGCTATGCCAAAGAATGTGTACTAAATCGGATTCACAAACCATAGTGTCGTGGTAGAGACCCGAAGTTTCAGTTCCACGCGCACTGCTGTATAGTGATTTCAGTATTGTTGTTTGGACGACAAAGACTAAGGATCCTGTTTCGGAGACTATCTGTTCGTCCAGTAATGGCCACCTTTTTGTGAAATCTTGTGCTGCATCGGCACAATAGCCTCACAAATTCATCTTTATGTTCAACATATCCATGGTTGGTTATTACAACTTCTTCAAGTGAGTCCAGCACAACATTCTGCGTCTTGCAGTTCTCTAGTCGCCTACATGAACATCCCGATGACACCTTGCACAGGAAGGGGTAGCCATCCTAAGGAAACGAATTATATTAAAATATGTACGTATTTTCAAATTTTGAAAAGGCTACTAACTTGAAGTAAATATTGGTAACCTCTGAGCAAACCATATTTTGTACTCCCTCCATTTTAAATTGCAAGTTGTTTTAACTTTTTGTTTAGATACACACAGATTTTATTATGTAACCAGATATACATTTCATCTAGGTACATAATAAATATTATGAATCTTAAGAAGCTAAAATGACTTATAATTTAAAATTAAGAGAGTATTATTTATCTTGATAAAAGAAGAGACTTTTTATTGGAATGCACATACGTACCATAATGTCCAGCTGCACCACAAGCCTTCGTATGCCAGCACATTTTGGAAGAAGATGTAGCATAGCTGGTTGAAAGTCATACTTTATCCTCACAAATTTAACAGCAAAACCTTACACCTGGCAAGTGTTTCCGTGCATTTCATAAATCTCTCATATTCTTCTATGCCCTAAAAAGACACGAAATAAGACAAGAAAAAAAGGCAGAAGCAAAAGGATATCTTGCAGGTTGTATACAAGAACTGATTTGGCTTGTGGGCAGGAGAATGGGACAAGCCAAATCAGGGCAAAAAAAAAAAAGTGTAAGGTGTAAGGCGTTCCGATCCATACCTGCTGAAGGTTTACATTGAGGTCCAGCTCGTCAACGGTGTTGAACTGCCGCATCAAAGCGAAGCCAGAAGAATCGGCTTCAACCTCTAGGCGCCGGAGTCGATGGCCGGCGCGTGCAAGATGATAGCGGCTGGAGTCATAAGCATCGCCCCTACTCCTCCAGCGCACCTCGGAGAGCTTCGGGGCAACCACGCACAAATCACACGTGATGCACGCATGAAACGTCTGGAGATTTGGAGCGTGGACACAGAGCCTACCGCCGTCGAGCAGAAGGAGATCTCGAGCCACTCGAGTGAGTCGGAGCGTATGGATAGGTCACAAGCTCTGTCGCCATCGTCCTGCTGCAGCAGCGTGATCCACTCGATCACAAGCTTCTTGAGGCATAGGCAGCGAGACGACGACACAGCGGCTTCCAGCTCGCGGCCGTGCAGGCAGGCGGACCGTGTCGTCAGCGAGGCCAGTGCCTTGAATACGCCTCTGCCGCCGCCGGGGGTCGGCAGCGGTTCGGAACCGCATGGTGCGACCACTCAGGTCGATGCTGATGGACGTGGCCCTCTCGCACAGGGGAAGAAGGACGTGGCCGTCGCTGTCGTCCTTGGCGCTGCGGCGGCGGAAGAACGGGAGCCTGATCCGGAGCTCCCCCGCAAGGCGCTGCGCGGCGACGTGCAGCCATGCAGCGACGCGGTCCATGCGCAGGTGTAGCCAGCTGTCGCCCGACAGGGTGATCTGGAGGCGGCTGAGGCTGACCGTCGACGTCGACGTCGACGTCGACGTCGACGTCGCCCCGGTCCCGGCGGCGTGCGCGGCCAGAGCGGCGTCGACACGGTCGGGCGCGCGGCCGCCCGGGTGCACGGCTGGGTCGAACTCGCAACAGTAGTCGAGGGAGATCACGGGGGTGTGAGCCCAGACGAGGCGCCAGCGGCGGGAGAGGACGCTCGTGCGCGCCGCGTCGGCGGTGCCCGGGAGGCGGATCAGGATGTTGTGGAGGAGGTGGTCGGGGAGGCCGCTGATGTGGTCAGGATCAGACGCCCTGGCTTCGGCTCCGGGATCGACGTCGCCGTGGCCTGTGCCCTTGATCGGTGATCCGCCGCCTCCGACTCCGATCATACTGTATGGGTTAATGGTCTTCAAGGTTTCGACTCGCCGTCGTGTTCCTGGCAGCGGGCGGTTCTTATGCATCGTGACTCGTGAGCGCGGACGCATCCGTTACCAACTCGGATGCTTAATGGGCCTACGTATTATTGTCAACGTGGCCTCATGACCTAAATCAGCAAGTTCTAATCTGAACAGCAATATTTTTAAAATTTGTTATTTAGTCGGAACAGCATATTGTAGACAGCCTCATGGCGAAATTGCCTTTACTACCACTTAGATATAGTGTACAGTGATGGGGGACCAAATTACATGTTCAACAGGAAGGGATAAACCAAAAGAAGAAATGTGAATCCCTACGTATATGGTCACCCTGTGTATTGTTCTCCTTGTATGGGCCGGTTCTAATAACTCCTAATGAGCTATCAAGTAGCTTAACATATTCTTGTTACATACTGAAACAGTCCATTTAATGCTGATCCGAATTGATAATTCTTGCAACGACAGCCCCATGGCCAGCAACTTTTATATTAGTTGAGGAGCACATAACAGCTTTTAATAGGATCAACTGTAAAGAAAAGATAAGCTTGTTAACAGAACACTTCGTACCAAAGGGCAAAGTCTAATAGTCAGGTTAGTTTGGTAAAGAACAAAGATCACAAGGATGAGATGAGGTGAGGGAGGATACCATGTTCCAGTTTTTAACCAAAAGTTCAGAAGTCATATTTCGTCCGGCCACTTCTCAAGATTATGCATAGCACATCAGACAGCTTAGAGGTTGAGTTGTAGAAATTCCATGCCTCGAGCATCAAACGCTTTCTTGAACCTTTGAAATGGACAACCTCAAAACGATAGAAGATTTTAAGTTTGGACGTCACAAATAAATAGAAAGCATACAGGAGTACAACAATGTTACAAAACATGCACATATATTGGATTAGTATAATCCTGGAAGATGACCCATATTCATGCAGACGAAGTGGTCATCAATCAGAGCATATAGCTTATAACAAAAGAAAACATCATGAATCCACAATGTGCAGTATTATCACAGTACCCAGAAATTTATTATTGGACTATAATATTATATATGTGTGAAAAAAGTGACGCTGAACCAATCTTCCTAGTTTTCTCATCTATATTAGCAATTTAGCATGATGTATTCATGTATAAGGAGCCTGCAGAAAAATATTTTCTATTAATGTTAGGCCAAAATTTATTTACATGAAGATAAAGAGAAACTATGAGATAATAAGTTCCTTACAAGCAAGAGAAGTGCCATACCTTAACGTCCAAGGGTATACCATGAAACTGTCCAGCACCCTCAGGCGGGGTCCAATTATAAACAACACAAGGCAAGAAGAGAACAGATGCTCCATTAACTTCACCAGTAAATGCCTCATGCTTAGAAAATTTTCCAAAAGCTGATGGTAGATGAGACTTGACAACCCATGCCAGCGCTAATTGGTCACCAAGCATACTGGAAGCCTTAATATATCTTAATCTGTAAGCTTCAAGGACTTGTTTCAAGAATTCCACAGCTCTGGAAAAAGAGAGCTTAATTTGAAGTTTGCTGGCTTTCTATAATACGATCTATTCAATTGCTGTCAACTTACTTAGCAATGTCATCCCTGGTTCCTCTTACCGCAACAAACCCAGAGTTCAAAGGCTGCCCTTTGTTATTACGAAAAGTAAGGGCCAGATGACAATGGGGATATGTTTTGAATATATGTCCAAGATCATCAATCACTGCTATATCGGAATCAGTCAAAACAAAATGATTCAGCCCCTTCATCCTATCAAATTCCACAAGCTTTTGCTCCAGAAATGCCTGAATATGAGGATAAGATACATAAATATAATTCTTACAGTTGAAAATAATGCATAAAGATGAAGATAGCAGTAATACGTGAATCACATAAGAAGTAATTTTGAGAAAGCATATGCAGAAAATTTAACGATCTAGATGAAGCCGATAGGCTTACAATATATGTATTTATTCTTTGAAGCATCAAATTTCCTCGAGAATAGTTTCCTTCCATATGCAATAGTGTCGCACTCCCTTGATTTACTGAAATTTTTGAACCAGGATCAGTCAATATGATCACGTTGCTTCTTGGCATTGATACCTGCAGGGCTCTACAGACAGGATCAGGTGTTAAACAACTCACATCACAACTGTTGCTGGAAATAATGTAGCACACTGTATATTTTAAGTTTCAAATAAGATGCAAAGGGGATATTTGTTATGGGCAATAGGTAGCAATATCATGAACTCGTACATCATTTCTAGAAAGGGTTATGATATTGATGTTAGTATTCAAATTCATTACATTACTTTCATGTTTTCCTACCACACAAAGGGGATGACAATCTCAAGGAGGAAAGTACTAATTCTTTATTAACTCTAATAAACAGGAGTGTTTGATAGCAATCACTCACAACATGCAATAATGCAAGACTTGGAACATCTTAGTTGAAATGCTGGATATGCTATCATGAGAATAGGGAATGGAACTAGAAATTCAACTGTAATTCAAATATATGTGGTGTCTTGCAATCTATAATTCATAAGAGAGAGAAAATTATTCGAGCCACATCAAAGTGTTACTGTTAAACTTGCCACCAGTAAACAACATTCACACAAACTTAGAGAAAAGGAAGAGGTACCTTTATGAAACTAATGAAAGTGTTCAGAATGGCCATGGATCTTTCTATTTTGCTTTGAGAATGATTTCCAACAGTTACAGAATCAGATGGAACTTTGCCATCTCCAGCAGAGACAGAATTGTAGGTTGTGAATACAGTAACAAAAGAAATGTGTTCTCCAGAATAGTTCTCTTCACTTGATAGGCCAATCTTGTTCAGGGCTCTAAGTCCTGAGCAAAGTGAGAGGAACACCATCAGTCATATGAACTCAGTGCCAACAGCACACAGGTACTGATTTGAGAAAGACAAAATGCAATCTGCCACTATTAATTTAAGATTACATAATATCATCGACAAATATAAGCAAATTAATAACTGTTGACATTTTAGTTAAGATTACAGAAGATATAAGTGGACCATCAAGATTCTAGATCTAAATTTATCAAAAACATGCTGTTCAAAGCAATGCATTAGAGAAATTACTTTACTACTCCTGATGAACCAATCTGATTTTGCAAAAACACAAAAAAAAATCCACTGCCGCAATGACATTGCTAATGGTTGCTCAATTTTCAAAAAGCAATGCACTGTGTCTAGACAGCCCTAGATGCCTCGAACTAAGATCTAAGCAGCCTCCATAATAAAGACCACTAAACTCAGCATGAATGGAGGAGGTTGCCGAAGCGAGAGGATTAACCTTGGCAGTGGAGGCGGTCGGGGCGGCCTTGTCCAGCGGCAGGGCCAAGCACGAGATGGTGAGGCCGCTTCAGCGCGGCTGGCGGAGGCAGGCACACGCCCTTCTCCGGCGCCCAGGGGTGCAGCCTGGACACTGGCGCGGGATCGGATCATCAGGGGACAGTGGGCATCCTCATTCCGAGGGAGAATTGGAGGGGGAAGGGGAGGTCCGTACCGGAGTAGATGAGCGGGACGAGGAGGAAGAGGAGCACCGCCGCACCGGGCCTCGCGGTACGGCGCGGATCCGAGGCCTCGGCCTCGCCATCTAGCGGCGGAGCTCCCCGGTCCCGTCGGGCATGGGGATGGATGAAATCGACCAGCTCCGGTGACGGCGGTGGGCAAATGATAAGTGTATTTCATCCCCGACGCTATTTTTGAAAATTGCCACGAATTCGCTCCATATTCCGCTAAAAAAACGAATTCGCTCCAAATCTCGCTCGATCCACGGGACAAGTTTGAAGCATTGGATTCGCGAGGGACTAATTCAGTAAGTGGGCCCGACAATGTGAACAGCCGGGCCGCGACAGGCGGCGCTGATGGCCCACAGTACCTACGAGATTTGGCAGTGGTAGGCCCTCAGGCCCGTTTTGATTCGTTTTGTTTGTTTTGTCACCTGGCCTGCTACAGGGCGCAGGGTGCGCGTGCATGACCCACAGCCACAACACGCACACACTGGACTGGATCTCGCTCAAATTATTCCCTCGCTCCACATGCATCCACCTCACCTCATTCCGCGCGTCTCTTTCTACGTTCAAAGTTCAACTCGGCAATGATTCGCGCAAGATTAAGGCGCAGCTTTTCCGGGGTATGTTCTATCGATTTTTATTTTTTTATTTCTTCTGGTTTATATAAAGGGAAACACCATATAGTAGCTGTGAAAGGCTAGAAATATGACAGCATGCCCACGAAAAGTGAGAGGACACAATCTTTTCGCACCCGGAAAAATCGTTTGCGAATTAACACCGATTTCTCACGGATTTCATTCTAGATTCTTTCCGTAGTATCAGTTTTTTTTTATCTTGTAACCTCGCAAGACAACCATCGGGAAAAATAGTCGGTACTCCCTCGTTACTCAAAAAAGACGTTTGGACAACATTTAGCATATCTAAAAAATAATTAATTAGGGTAAAGTTTTCCCTATCTATCTTTATTAAATATGGTGCAGGCGGCACTCTATTCAACAAAGCTAGACATCTTTATTGGCTAGCGCAGCGGCGCTAGAGCATTTTTTTATAAATCATACCTGTCTTACCAGATAAGAAAAATATACAAATACAGATAAACGTATAGATACGACCATACAGGATACAGGGACAGCTCAACCCACAGAGATGCACAGAAGACGCTGAAAGAAAAAACAAGAATATCCATGGCGACGCTAGAGCATTGAAGTTGGAGTTGTGCTGGTTCGACTCCGGCCTACGCTTTTTTTTTTAGCTTTAGCGCAAGGGCATTTCCGTCCAGTTTACCTGATCCGGTGTAGAACAACATTTTTTGGTGTACTCAAGTGCAAAGGCCAGGACGACGTTTTTTTAGTAACGGAGGAAGTACAATATATCTCTAAACTGTAAAATATGAAATAAAAATATATAATATTCTATTCAAACTATTTGATCGTCTTCTTTCCTGTTAGTTTTTCACGAGTAGGGCATAGCCTAGTTGAACACTAAGCTAAAATGCATGTCTTACGCTTAATTCAATGATAAACCACAAAACAGTGCACATGGCGTGAAGGTCTAACGTTGTGGAATAAGACCAAAACACATATAAAATTATGAGAGAATATTTGTGGTTGCATTACATAGGTCGTAGATTTTTCATCACCCCAACCCTTTGATTTGTCATGTATGCCTTTTGCTGTTATGAATGATAAGATCAATTACTAGGAGTTACTTTCCTCGTGGAGAGTGTTCAAGAGCGCCTCTCTCTTGCAGATAATGCATATCGGCCTCCTCTAGATGGAATCAACATCTGCAGTGATAACGTCGTCATGGCAATTACCAAAGTCATAGCAAGTAACAAGATCCCAACCAAAAACCATCTAGTTTCGTCGATACATTTGTTTGGGCTAAACCCTAAGCAAAATAGATCTAGAGAATTTGTTGTAAAAGAGAGATGTGTCGCTTATCCTTCATGCCTTGGTAGAGTTGATAGAGAGGAAGAAGTAGAGAACCTCGGATATTCTTTTGCATCCCGTGCATCCTCGATTCTAGACTTGAAGAACTAACAAAATAGACGACGGCAACAACACTGAGGATAGTGACTAGAACCTTGCTATTTAAGAGTGGATGCGTCGAGAACCTTTAACAACAAAATACATGTATGACATCAATTGTTGGATTCTGCCCATCAAGACATCATCACTATATTTGGCTAGACATCAAACCATGTAATTAATGCTAAAACAAGTTTGTTTTGTAAATTTTGACAAGGGATTTGGTGTATAAATTCTTTGTAACCCCTTGAATTTTGTAATATCTATCCACTCTAATGAACCGCCGAAGCGACACGACACATGCCACGACTTTGCCAAAAATTAGAGATAGACACTGTATCACGTTATTCTTTACTAATATCTCTACGGCTCTTATCGCTTGTGGCTTAGCCATTCGCACAAGCAAATGGGTGGCTTCTTATTGCATCAACAGTTCTAATAATAATGAAATAGCATAGCACGTTCCATTATTTGCTTCAAAAAGTGACACAACTGTAACAACCCTAGAAATCCGGTCACTGAAAATACGGGCTTTCAAAAATTTTTCTAAAGTTTACCAGTGTATGGTGGATGTCATGTAGGAAACCTAGTTGCACAAATAGCACCTGACGATAGCCCGAGCATTGCATTTAAATAACCAGAGTTTGATTCGCCTCTTATTCGATTTTATGTGATGTTAATAAAAATCGAATAACCTTTTATATGTATGTATACATATATGCCTGCTACCGAACCCCCCCGCGCTGGCCAGCTCGTCCGCGCGCTCGACCGCCGGCCTGCTGCGAGCTCGAGGCCCAGCTCGACCGCCTGCCCGAGCTCGAGGCCCAGCTCGACCGCCTGCCCGAGCTCGAGGCCCAGCTCGACCGCCTGCCCGAGCTCGAGGCCCAGCTCGGCCTGCTGCGCTGCCGCCTGCCCGCTCGCTCGCGCGCTCGCCCGACCGGCCTGCCTCGAGAGTCGGCCCAGTCGCGCTCGACGCGCTGCCGCGTCCCGACACCCGCTCGCGCGCGTGCTCGCTCGCGCGCTGCCGCGGCCCAGTTAACCAGGACGGCCCAACATGGGCCTGTCTCCGCCGCTCGCCGCCCCGTCCCGCTGACGCGTGGGACCGAGCTGTCAGCTCCTTCCTTTTACCACTTCTGTCGACCGCGCGTCGCGTCCGACGCACCATTTTTGTGCACCGCGCGCCTCCGCCGTCCGCCCGAGTACGGCCGCGTCCCGCGCCGTCCATCTAACCGCCTTCTTGCGCCGCGCTTCACCGAACCCTAACCCTAATCGTGGCCGCGCACAGCCGCCCGATGGGCATCTTCTGCCTCCGCCGTCCATGGCCGGCCGCCGTGCCTATTTAAAGAGGAGCACCCTGGCCTCTAGGGTTTCCCCATCGCCCCGCCGTCCTTGTGGAGACCCGCCGCCAGATCGGTCGAGAGAGAGAGAGAGAAGGAGGGAGGAGCAGGAAGGAGGCGGAGCTAGAGTGCTGCTGCTGCCGCCGTCCGCGCGCTGAGGAGGACCTGGGAGCGCCGCATACCCACCTCGACGCCCGGCTTCGCTCCCCTGCACCGAGTCGCCACCAAGCCTGCGTCACCTGCCTCGACCATCGCTACGCGAGTAAGCATCCCCGCCCTCGCCCTGCTCGGCCATGGCCACCACCAGTACATCGTCGATGTTCTCGCACCCCTTACCCCTGTTTCCTTCCTTACCGCGACCGATAGCTTCGCCGTAGTCTAGAGCACGTTTTTGGCAACCTCTTGGAGCCGGCACGGGCCACAGTTGGAGCCACGCACTTTTGCAGCTCTGGCCTCCCCGGACTCCGACCGCCGGAGCGTCCGCCGTGACCGCCGAGCCGCGCACGCCCCGCCGTGCCTCGACTAGCCCCGGTAGCTAGCTCATGGAGATCCCAGCTTCTCCAATCGAAGGGCAAGAAGGAGGATGGAGACCAATGCCCGGCTTCGCCGGCGAATTTAGCCTCGCCGCCGCCGCGCCTCGCTGACCGCCACCGGCTTGAGGGTCGAATTTTCCCGAGTTAGAGCACCTAGCCGACCAGCCACGTAGCTCAGCTAATGCTCCGACATTCGTCGAGGGTCCGCCCGACGAGGTCGAGGGTCCGCCCGACGAGGTCGAGGGTCCACCCGACAGTCGAGGGTCCGCCCGACATCCGTCGAGGGTCCGCCCGACGAAGTCGAGGGTCCGCCCGACGGAGTCGAGGGTTCACCCGACGAGTCGAGGATCCGACCGACGGAGTCGAGGTCCTGGCTCTAATCGAGGTCCTGCCCGAGTCGAGGCCCCGGCTCGAGGCCAGATGGTCAAGTCTCGAGGGGCGCACAGTTCTCGAGGACTGCCCCTTTCGTGCGAACAAGTCCGTCCTCGAGGCCAGTCCGATCGCCAGGCGAGGTTTCGTACTCGAGGCCAGTCCGTTCGCCCGAGCGAGCTCCGTCCTCGAGGGGTCGCCCGGACCGCCCCCTCGAGTGTACAGTGGCCGACCTAACCTGGCCCAGAACCAGCCCCGTCCAGACATCCGAGGCCCGGTCGAGACCGTCAACGTTGACCGTTGACCTGGCCCCACCTGTCAGTGACAGAACCGTGGCCCCCACCTGTCAGCCGCTAAATGGACCCGTCGACACTGACGTCAGCATAACGTCAGCATGACGTCAGCCCATTCCCAGCTGCACTGTTCTGCACGCCACGTGGCCCAATCAGGAGTTGCCACGTGTCAGCTCCAGGTTAATCTGCCCTTTTTCTTTTTCTGAAAATAGAATAAACTTCGGAAATTCATAACTTCTTCATACGAACTCCGAAAAATATGAACCAAGTGTCCAAATTTTCATAAAAATAAGCTCTACGTCATAGGCTTGTGTATGAGTGCATTTGGAGTTATTGAATTTTATTGCTTCTTTGTGTTGACTCTATAGGAGCCGCTAACGCGGCTATTATGTCTCGTTTCAAAGGAGGATCAGCTTGAGGAGGACGACTACGAGTACGAGGAGGAGCTCGGTGATGACTTCACAGGTGCCACACCCCACCCAACCTCGTAGATCCTATTACGCATGGCATAATATCTAGTTGCTAGTGCTCAATTATGAATATCATCTGATGATAGGTTGCATGATAGAACTGCTTGATGAGCCTTTACCTTGTCGCAACCTTACTCCTGCACACCTGCTGATAGGCTAGACGCTTGCTTATTTTATCTATGATGCTTTACTTCTACTACGCTTATATCTGTGTGACAATGATGCGTGGTGGAGAGTATGGTCATATGGTTAAGGAACGTGGTGCCACTTTACTTGGGGAGAGTGCTGCGTGCGTCTTGGGTGTGTGGTGAGGGTTGAGTCGATCGGACAGGATTCTAGGACGAGCCATGTGGGCGAGTCTTGCCGGGGAATGTGTTCTGGGCATTCCCGTGTGAGGTGCTTGTGGCGGGCACATTGTGATGCATAAGGAGATCCCGGGGGTGAGAACCTTCGTGGAGCGAAGCCCCGGGAAGGAGGTGCTGTTGTAGCACGAACTGTTGTAGTCCAAAAGAGAAGATAATCCTGTCTGATCCCCCCTAGGACCTGATATCTCTTGAGGACCGGAACCTTGGGACTTACGTGCTCACCACTCGCTCTTGAATGGGCGGGAGACGGATGTCTGACTAGCTAGGACGGTGCCACTACTACTAGGTTGTTAGCGGAAAGTGTCGGGAGGTACGGGCGTGGAGACCCACACCCTCCTTAGACAGCATAGTGACCACGGGGGCCCGGTACTATGTCTCACAGTCTCAGTGTGCCGGTGGTACCTATCCGGGATGTCCCAGTACTGAGTGGTAGGGTGGCATCGCACCGGTTAGAAAGCAGCCGGAATCAGCTTAGGCGGGGCACCGCCGATGATAGTGATCTTGTGGTTACGGAAGTACACGCTCTGCAGAGTTTATGAATCTATATATAGTCCGTGGGCCACTGGTATGGCTCTTTCCTAAGACCCACGCTTCTCGGGAGTAGTGAGAGGAGTCCTTCTATTTCTCCCCCTGGTGTTACCCTTCCGGCTGTGAGCCGCTGAGACAGGCTCCGAGAGGGAGTTGGACCTGTCGACTGAGTGCGAGAGGGTGAGATGTGTGTGATGGTGATGAAATGGGTTTGGATGTGTGGTTGAGATGGATTAAAATTTGATGAATTATATTATATAATATTGGTCACTGTTTGCATAGGAAACTACAGCCACATAATAGGTCGATTTGATTATATCCTTGCATCCCACCAAATACTACATAGCAAAAGCAAAGCATAGGGTGGGAGATGTGGCCAGTACAAACCGTACTGAAAATTATTTGGCAGGTGAGCCCGACTACGACTATGACGATGAGGAGGAGTAGACGTCTCGTTCCTACGCTCAGGCTTCTTTTTGGAGATTTTATTGTACTTCCGCCTTTTGCAGCTGTTCCAGAGGCTGCTGCTACTCTGATGATTCCGCCAGTGTGGCGATGAATTATTTATGTAATTCCCCCTAATTGTAATCTTTTGTACGATGTATGGATCCTGTATCGACTATTGCAAGATAATGAGATGGTTTGAAGCTTCAAACTATTATATTATCCGCCATTCTGTGTATTTTCCCTTCGTGGAAAATTGAGGATGTTTCAACAACCATCTAAATGTGTTCTCCTTTTCTCGAAACCAGAATCCGTTGTTTATGGCGTCTATACATATATAAAACGACGGCTTCCTATGTATATAAACGGAAATTGTTTGATGTCATTGTAGAAAAGATTTTAAAAACATTTTAGAGAAAGTTTGTAAAAAGTGGCAGTTTTTTCTCACTTCTTTTGTGTTTATTATCTCTCTTTTTTTCAAAAAGTGTTTATTATCACTTTTCATACAACCGAGAAAAGGCAAACCCACGCGCGGGCATATCCATGTCATCTTTTCCTTCCCCTCTCCCTCTTCGATCCATCCATTCCAACCAAACCACAAACCGCAAACCTCCGTTCAAAAAAAAAAAGTCTCCTCAGTCTCTCTCCTCCCCAGCAATCCACTCGAAAGCGAGAAGCCGCTTCCAGCAAGAGGAGGAGAGGAGAGAGAGAGGGGAGGGAGAGCCCGAGAGGGAAGCTCCAGGGGCCCTGCATTGCGTCGAGCTCGTGCGCCGTCGATTGTGCCGCCCGCCAGGATGGATCACGGCGGCGGCGAGGGCCGCGTCGTGGCGGCGAGCCTGGCGGCGGCGCGGCGCACGCTGCGTGCCGGCGTGGACAAGTCGCGCGCGCTGGGCCAAGCGCTGGTCCGCGCGGGGCCCCGCCTCGAGGAGATCCAGTCGGCGCTGCCGGCGCTGGAGGCCGCGGTGCGCCCGATCCGAGCACCGCGGCCCGAGCTCGCCGCCACCGGGCCCCACATCGACCGCGCCGTGGGCCCCGCCGCCGCCGTGCTCAAGGTGTTCGACGCCGTGCACGGCCTCGAGCCGCCGCTCCTGGCGCCACCCGGCACAGCCGGGGACCTGCCGGGGTACCTCGCCGTCCTGGCGCAGCTCGAGGAGGCGCATAGGTTCCTCGCCGACAACTGCGGGCTCGCCGCGCAGTGGCTCGCCGACATTGTCGAGTACCTCGGCGACCGCGACCTCGCCGACCCGCGCTTCTTTGCTGACCTTGGGGTCACGCTCGACCAACTCAGGACAACCCCCGCCGGCGACCTCGACGGCGGGCTCCTGGCCGCCGCCCTCGGTATCCTCGAGGCCGAGTTCCGCCGCCTCCTCGCCGACCACTCCGCGCCGCTCGCGATGCCGCAGCCCGGCGCCGCCGCCGGCTCGGCCGCGCCGTCCCGCGTGCCTGCCGCCGCCGTCCACAAGCTCACCCTCATTCTCGATCGCCTCGTGGCCAACGGCAGGCAGGACCGCTGCGTGGCCTCTTATATCGATGCGCGCGGGGGTGTGGTCAGTGCCAGTCTTCGCGGTCTCGGCCTCGAGTACCTTCGCGACCCGTCTCAGGACGCGCAGGCACTGGGAGCTGCTCTTGAGTTGTGGGGGCAGCATTTAGAGTTTGTGGTGCGCCGTCTCCTCGAGTCGGAGCGGCAGCTCTGTGCCAAGGTGTTTGGGCAGCATAAGGATGTCGCGTCTGCGTGCTTTGCAGAGGTAGCGGCACAAGCCGGGGTTCTTGACTTCTTGAGGTTTGGCCGTGCAGTTGCTGATGCCAAGAAGGATCCCATCAAGCTCCAGCGTCTGCTTGAGGTGTTTGATTCTTTGAACAAGCTGAGGCTGGACTTCAATAGGCTGTTCGGTGGCAAAGCGTGTGCGGAGATTCAGAGCCAGACAAGGGACCTTGTCAAGTTGTTGATAGACGGTGCTGTCGAGATCTTTGAGGAGTTGATTGTGCAGGTGGAGCTTCAGCGGCACATGCCTCCCCCAGTTGATGGGGGCGTGCCGCGCTTAGTTACCTTTGTCGTTGAGTACTGCAACCGACTGCTTGGTGAGCGATACAGGCCTGTGCTTGGGCAGGTGCTAACTATCCATCGCAGCTGGCGCAAAGAGGTGTTCAATGACAGGATGCTTGTTGACGCGGTGCTGAACATTGTCAAGGCCCTTGAAGCTAACTTTGATGTTTGGTCCAAGGCATATGACAATGCTACGCTGTCATATCTCTTCATGATGAATACCCATTGGCATTTCTTTAGGCATCTGAAGGCTACTAAGCTAGGAGAGGTCTTGGGTGATGTGTGGCTGCGAGAGCATGAACAATACAAGGAATACTACTTGTCAATGTTCATTAGGGAGAGCTGGGGAGCACTTTCACCGCTACTGAACCGTGAGGGATTAATATTGTTCTCCAAGGGCCGGGCCACGGCAAGGGACCTGGTGAAGCAGCGCCTCAAAACATTCAATTCAAGCTTTGATGAGATGCATTGCAGACAATCGTCGTGGGTAATACCAGACAAGGATTTGCGGGAGAGGACATGTAATCTTGTGGTGCAGACTATTGTTCCTACCTACCGGAGCTACATGCAGAACTATGGGCCACTTGTGGAGCAAGAGGGAAATGCCAGCAAGTATGTAAGGTACACTGTCGATGGTTTGGAGAAGATGCTCAGTGCGCTCTATGTGCCCCGGCCCAGGAGGGCTGGGAGCTTCCAGATCAAGCACTCGAGTGGCAATATTGCCAATGCAATGGCCGGGTTGCATCGGAGTGCTTCTGCAGTGAAATAGCCTCCGTTGAAGAACCCATAGATTGGATCAATGCAATAACCGGTATGTGGCAAATGATTCATTTGACCCAGTCGGCAAAGAGTCCCCACTGGATAGGTGACCCAATAATGGACCCATGGTCGGAGCAGTGGTGTCATATGAACATAAGTTACTCTTTAGTTAGCATGGAGAATAGAGGGTGGTGAACATTTCAGTAGCTCCTATTCGAGATGTTACATCCTCCTGAGCTATCTTCTCTTCTTTTGTACTTCTGTTAGTGACCCTGGCACCATATCATTCATTTGGAGATATTTAATCAGCTGTTTAGCTATGTAAAATTGGTTGTATTTTAGGTGACCTGTGGGCATTACTTTTCCATGTACCAAACATTGAGCTCAATATATGCAAGATTATATGGGAAAAAACTAGACCCTGGAGTTTTCAGTGAGGATGTCTATTTGTTTGGTAAACTAGAGCAGATATACTCCAATATAATTGACTTACACAAAGTACAGATTGATCATAACCAACGCTGTTGCATTTATTCTTCTTTTTTCTCATCAGTTCACAATATGGCAGTCCCTGGATCTGTCAGTGAGGATGTGCTATTTTTTTGGTAGACTGGAACATATATATTAATATGTACCCTAATGTGCAATTGCACTACAAACATTTAAAGAAAGAATAGTTTGATCATCACAAATTTGTTTGTATATATATGTTTTGATCCCCCGGCCGAGAACAGGTAACTCTTGCATGGTCCCTTTTGTTTAGACCCAAAACTGACTTGTTCCTATCCCCGTGAGTTCAAGGCTGTTAGGCTGAGACAGTGAGACCAGCAGTAAGTGGAGCTGTCATGCAATCTATTGGGTACTTGATGTGGAACAGTTTTTCTTCATACTGGATACAATTCAGTTTAGTGAGTCATTGGCTAATGATGTTTATCTTGTGCACTGATGCAGGATGAATTGAAGGAACCTGAAATCATGGACACTGCACTGTTGGGCATTCATGAGCAATATAAGCATCTGAAATCTGTTTGGAGATTTTTGTCTGTTTATTCCCCCTTGCACTAAGATTTCCTTGGAGCAAATCTGGCATTGGGGCCTGAGCCATTTTTGTTCAGTCTGAAAAGGGCTCAATGGGCGGCAGAAAGTTTGGGCCGGAAACAGACACATAATGGCAAATAAGAAAGCTTGCACTTGCAGCTGCTTTGATGTGGACTGTTAATTTCACATAGAATAGCCATGGCACCGTTCTTGTTCCACGTCTGCAGTGCGATGAAGCTTCCTTCTGAGTAAAAATCCACCTCTATTGTCGCTGCCATCCCCGCAGATGGTCCGCCATATTGTTAGATAAGTCAGCTATGCCATATTAGTTGGAGTTCAGTTTAGTTGACTCAGTCTCCCCCATTTAAATTGTTTGCGTTGAAAATTCATGGGATATTGGGAGATTATCCTTGGGGAAATTTGGATTTCAGATTTTCCAAGTGTTGGGCTCATATCCTTGATCCATTATTCCTTTTTTCTAGATCTTTCCTTTATTACATTAATGATTTGCACACAGACTAGTGTTGCCAATGGATTGTTTATGGGATAAGTTAGATGCCCAGAAACTGCAACTGCCTGGCAAACTCCCCATCGAGTTCACCACCAGCCACCAGCCACCAGGTACGTTTCTCCTCTCTAGCATTTGATAACACGGAAATGCTTTTTACCCTTCATCCAACCAGTCCGATAGGTGAAAACTGTAGCAAAGGAGGATTGGAAATTGCCGAGAAACTGGAAGCTCCAAGTTGTTGCCAGGACCAGGACACTGGATGAGCATAGGGATTTCAGAAGGAACGGTTCAAACCAGAACATGCCAGTTGGCTTGGAGGTGCTCTGGCGGATCAGTTGAAGGCGACAAACCCACAAACGTGCAAACACAAAACTACACAGGCCAATTAAGGCCAAACAAAAATAAAACAAGTCTTTCTGAGATAGGTTGCTCTAGCGAATAACTTTGTAATGTCCATAGTGATACCACATTGTTAGTGCTATGTAACCTCAGGAAATGTAGCATTGCTTGAAACACACAGAGTTAGGCCAAGACCTCTTCACCATTTTTCACAAACCACAATCTACCCAACCAACTGACCACATTTGCTGAAACAACTCTCAGCATGACTGAGTGGTCAGTCGGGCTTTGCGACTGCTTTGGAGATTTCCACACCTGTATGCAAACCTATAGCTTCTCTGTTCTTCCCATGCCTCTTGCAAACAATACATGTTTCAGTTCTTTTTTGCCCCCTATGTTGCAGGTTGCTTGACTTTCTGGTGCCCCTGTGTCACCTTTGGCCGCACTGCTGAGATCGTGGACAGAGGCACCACATGTATGTGTTCTACATACCCTCATCTTCATCTTCTAATCTTTTCGATGAAAAAGTTTATCTTCATCTTTCCGGTGGATGCATGCACAAAAGCCATCAGTCTCCCTGTCTCACTATCTCAGCTTGTTTGCAGCATGCTGCATGAATGGCACACTGTATTATCTGCTTGCGACAATAGGCTGCCAATGGGTATATGGTTGTACCAAGCGCTCTTCAATGCGCGCACAATACAACTTACAAGAATCCCCTTGCTTGGACTGCTGCGTCCACTTCTGGTGCGGCCCTTGCGCGCTCTGCCAGGAGTACAAAGAGTTGGAGAAGCGTGGCTTCAACATGGCCAAAGGTATCCCTCTCCCTCCTACTGAAAGAGAACATAGCATAGAGGACAAAAAAAGAATGATTACGAATTTGCACCCTGTCCCTGATGGTTCCTGAATCGTGGTGTTTATCATGATGTTCCTTTTGCAGGATGGGAAGGTAGCAACAAGGTGGTGGGGTGTTTTCAGGGGATGACGACACCACCAAGAAAGCAATCCATGTGCTTCTAGGATAGCGTAGCACAGCTCCAGCCTCCAGCGTTTGCTGGCCATGGCGCCATGCCCATGCTGATTGGCACTTTCTTCCCATCTCCCGTGCCCCCCTGTGTTGCATTTTGAATAAAGCATTGTATGTACACGTGCGTTCAGTTATGAATTCGGATACATGCTACCTTTTCATTAGGAACCAAGAATTGAACACTAGATCTATGATGCACAATGAAATCCTGCACAAGCCGAATATGTGTTATGATCAAAATTGGGGGACGTATGATGTAACAATTGGAGACATAAGTAAATATGAAGAAAAATCAAGTGGCAGAGAAATTGCGTGGGTGTGCCCGAACCCAGTAGTTCTGTTCAAACCTCAGCTGCAAGCATCAAAATGAATGATGGCATACCTGCAAAACCACCACCGTAAAAGGTGGCAACTAGAAAATAGGGGATTTGGATCAATTAGGTAGAGGAAGAAGTTTGCTTTTAGCTATCAAACTATCACAAGAGTCCGATTTTGGCCATCAAACTTAAAAAACGCATATCTATGGCCATCAAACTATTAGAACCAGGCACCTTTGGCCCTCAATTAGATTCGAAGTTTCCTGCATATGCATTTTTTAAGTAAACCCATTGAGAACTCTACAAGAGTTGAGCATCAAAAGTAGAACCCTCAAACAAAAGAGCCTGATTTGAAAATCCTGGAGTTATTCTAACCAAATAAAAGTCACTTGGACAATATCTTGCAGTGCTCTTCTCGTAACTGTACCATTATTCTAGCCTGGGCCCTGTTTGAATGAAAAGTATATTTAGAGTTTTAAATTAGAAAAATATCATGGTTTTATAGTGCTATGAATTGTCTAGATGCAACAAATTAGCCCCTTACATATATAGTTATATCAAGCTAATATAATTTCAGCTCAAAATTCGTACTTGCAGTTGCAGAGTCAAGTGCACGTGGTTTTCATGGTGCTTTGAACATTTTCTTATGCAATAATAACCAGTTTTGCAAGGTAATCGCGATCCTTTTATTTCATTGGAAAATAGGAAGAGTTTTTTTCAAAAGACAATTTTGAAAGGAACATACAACTCCGATGACAGGAATAGGGCAGTCCACTAGGCTATAATGATTAAGACAGGACACTAGATATTATTGACTTGTGATTGGAGTGGTAACCACTTTAACTATCCAATTGTTGCCATACAAAGAAAATATTTGCTATACAAAATTGAAAAAGTTTTAGGCTTCAACATGCACAGATTCAATGTATATATGCCATAATAAATTCATGCTTCCGTCTTCGTATGACTGCCTCTCTTCAGCCTAGATGCCACAAACGATCTACCCGTTACGGAAACAAAAACAAAACAGTTTTTTTTAGAAACAAAATTTGCACCATGACAAAACTAACGAGTCGGCGATAACATTACCGTGACCGAACCATCAAAGTTTGCACTATTGGTATGTACTACGTATTGTCAATCCCTTCATTTAATTGAGTAATTCAGTTATAACGCCGAATTGTGTGCTCCAAAAACTGGATCTCCAGAAATTAAAAGAGAGCTGCTGATGTTATTTTGGAAACCACCGTAACCAAAGAGAGGATCTTGCAGCATTGCACCGAGGGCATCATGGGACAGATACACTAAGGAAATGCATTTCATTGCAAAAATCTGGATGTGTGTATAATACCTAGAGGAAGTTCCAAAACCAAGAACAGAGTTGACAGGTATTCCTCAATCCAGCCGGTAGAGCTTATAGGGTGAAAGCGTTGATCCGGGGAGGCCATAATCATACAGCAAAAGTGCAAAGCTTGCATCTCAGAAAATGATGTTACTCAGTAATATTGAGTTGAGCACAGATGCTAACGTGGGCATAATTGCTGAATTTGAAATGCTACTCTGTGCAAAAAGTATACAATATTTTTCCTTTTTCATCACTGAAGTTCTATTTACCTCCATTCTCTTTACACCAAACCGAAAATATCTTCCTTTTTTCACGTTCTGTTTATCTTCCTCTCCATTCTCCTCGAATGGCTGCAGGCACCGTTAACAAACTACTACCTGAAAACATCTCCTCGATGCAGGCACGAATGGGATTTACACTCAAAATGTACACCTGAAAACATCTCAAACGGATGCAGATGCAGCCACGAATGGAATTTAAGCTTCAGAACAAAAAAAATTCTACTGAAAGCAATAGGCAAAAACGGGCGAGTTAAGATCATCGCCACGAGAGCTCATGAGCATCTAACACCTGATAAGGATTTCATAAACCTCACCACTTAAAATAGAACACAATGAAATAAGAAAATGCAACATCCCGAAAGGATATAAAAACACAACCAAACAAATATTATATAGAATCCACAGGTACATAATAAACCGACAAATCCAACAGACACCAAACTGACACACACGGCCAACCAAATAGGTTACCCAGCGCCTGAAGACAATAACAGTTTTAGACACGACAATAACAGTGTGATATTGACACCAAACGAAGACACACGATCACACCTTACAAGAGAAACTTATTGAATTGACATTATGACCATCAGCAGCAGTAGAGCAACGCCGTCGCCTCTTCACTCGTCGTCCTCTTCCTCAGACTCAGCGCTCTGGAGCCACTCGACAAACGGCTTGGCGTTCTTGACGACCTGGGAGTTCTTTCCAGCTGCCACAGCAGCATGGTACCACTCCACGATGGTTTCCTCCTCCAGGATATCTCCGTCGTACAGGGCTTTCAGGACAACAGGGACCTCCTTCAGCGCCTCAGGGCTGCACTTGGTGCCAAAAGCCTCGATGGCCTGAACCAGCAGGGTCTGGGCAGCCTCATCTGGCACAGCAACGGCAAGGTACTTCTTGTTCTTCACAACCTCCTTCGCGAATCCCTTGCCCACACCTTCAAAGAGAGCCTCGAGGAGAGCATTCATCACGTCTTGGGGAGGAAGTGTTGAGGAGGCCAGCACAGCCTTGAGCTGGGTAGGCGTGGGAGCACTTCCCAAGCTAGCCTTGATGTCTCCAACCAGTTCTTCATAGGGACTAGGCTTAGTGACAGCAGGCTTCTCATCAGGGACTTCTTTTGCTGAGCCATTGGCAGTGCCATCTTTGTGTGTCGCCTGTTTCTTCTTCTTTTCAGTCTCCTCAGTGGACAGCATCACCATTTCAGCAGTTGCTGCACTCAGCTGCTCCTGCATGCGCTGCTTCGCAGCCTTGATAGAAGTGTCAGTCTGCCACTGGACATCATCATCATCATCTTCCACATCTGCAGCTGCATTATCACCATCACGGCTGCGAGTTGGAGAGGTTGAGTGGTCCTCATCCGAGCCAGCAGCAGTAGACTTCTTCTTTGAACCCTTGGCAGTAGACTCTTTGGAAGATGCACCCTTCTTCTTTGCATCCTTCTTCAGTTTCTTCATCTCCTCATCAGCAGCCTCACCTTCCTTCAGGCGTTCCTTCTCAGCTCTCCTCATGGCCTTCTTGTCTTTTCCTCCCTTCTTCTGTTCTGGTGGGTTTTTTAGGATGAAGGTTGTGAGCTTGTCCCTCATGTCAACATCTGATACGAACCCACAGGCTGCACATTTCAGTGATATCATCTGGGCCTTTGAGATGAGAATCTCAGTCTCAGGATTCCCACATCCATAACACTGGACATACTTCTTGATGAATACCTCAAGGAGACCAGCCAGCTTTGCAGTATCATGAGCCCCATTAACCAAGGAAATCCCTGTCTTCTCATCAAATTTGGACTGCGCACCAAGCTCACATCCAAAGTACTTGGTTGTGTAGGAAGCTGGCCTGGCAAGTGCTTTTGCTATGTCAACCATGTTCACAACATTTGTCTTGATACCATTACCACGACCTTCTATCTTGGTAATCATTCTGGGCATCTTGTACCTGTAGAAGGCATCATCCCTGTTTGAAGCACCAATGTTTTGCAGCGCCATCTTGGATAAAGTTGTGTTGAGATGATGCTATCAGATGTGACAAAGTCCTGATTCAAGAGTAGCTGCTGATCCTTCGAGAAAACCAAGTGGACTCTGAGCACCAGCAAATGACACCTCAGAACAAGGAAACCAGATGGGCTCTTGATGCATGCAGTGGAGCGGAGCCTTGTGCCTTTTCCTCGTCGCACGCGAGTACTCTCCCAGCAATCCCAAATAAAGCAAAGATTGTTCAGACATAAAAGAAGCAGGAACTCCTAAGCCCTCCACTTTGTCAGACTGCAGCAGAACAGTTGCTGCTACCTGGTACAGCACAAACAGAGGATTGAATGTCAGAAACCAATGTGGATCTCAACTGTAGGAAGGACAGCATATTACATTGTACAGAATAGTTAGTAATACGAACTGACGAGAGCAATGCAACCACATATACTGATAGGAAACTAAACAAAATACACTATCATCCAGAAAAAAAACTTCCATGCAGCTACCCAAATAGCCTACAAAGAAAGAGAATATGATTTGGTTCCAAGTATACATGGAAATCCCATCATTCAACACATTATTGTGCCAATTGAGAAAATCATATCTCCTGAGTGATTGCACTTAGTTTGATAGCTCACCAGCACGGAAACAATAAACGAACAACAGCTAAGAAATAATTCCTAACCAAGAATCCTAGTCATTGCATCCCAGTGAATGCACTTCTAGTTTGATAGCTCACCAGCAAGGAAACAATAAACTAACAACAGCTAAGAAATAATTCCTAACCTATCCAAGTCATTGTATCCCATGTGCAGTACATAATGAGTACAGAAAACCCCACCAGCATTTAAAAACTAGTATATAGGCGCTTATTATTATCCTCAAGACTAAAATTGGTCGGCAAAATCGCCAGATATAAGACAAGAGAAGCTATCACAAATAATAAACCCAAACAACAATAAGTTAGAACACAAATATGCCTGCCTACCAACATAAACCACAACATAATCAGCTGAAGGCAAATCCAAGTGCATAAATATTCTAGGATCCAAATAATGTTACCTATCCAAACAGAGCTCATGTATCCCAGAGTTGAAAAAAAAAACATTAATCTGGCATAAACTGAAATCGAACACAGCAGAGCATATTAAATGAACTCTTAGGATCCCAATTAATACCTATCCAAACAGAACCCCCAACGCGAACACACAACAAATCTGATGTACAAGCGCACAGCTGAAAATTTCATTAATCCGGCATAAACAAAAACCTGACCACAACCTAATCTGGGTGGTTCGTGTTCCCAAGCAAACCCTAATTAAATCCTAGTTAGATACCTTACCGATACTCAAACCCTAGGTGATCTTACCAAACAAGCCCCAACTAAATAAATCCCCTTACGACTACTCAAACCCATCCTGGCATGGAAACACGCTGGATCCGAAACATTTGCTACCACGCGCGACGCACCCAAACGGATCGCATCGACGAACTCAAACAACACGGGATCAAACTGATCGGGGAGAACAAACCTCGGGCGGGCGGGCGGAGATCTGGAGGGGCCGACGAAGCGCCGGGTCAGATGCGATTGGGCCGAAACTCGACGAGGTTGCGGGGAACGGCGGCGAAGCGATGGAGTGCGGGGGAGAGTTGGAGGCGGGTTGCTTTTATAGGAGGGCAGGGAGGGTTGGGGGCAGACGCGCCGCGTAGGGAACTAAAAAGCACAGCGGCGCTAGCTAGGGCTGCCGTATCCACCTCGCATTCTCTGATTTTTTTTTTGTCAATTTAATTTATTTTTTTATTATTAGGGGCTTTTTCTTATTTTCTTTTTTCGTGTGATCTGGCTTGAGTTGGCCTCTCGTCCGCTTCCTAAACCACTTTGCGCTGTGCCTCCCGGGTTTTATTTAATTATTTATTTATTTTTCGCTGGTCCTTGTGTGATTGGTAGGAGGATTGCGTGAACTGGACTCCGCGTGCGGAAAAAAAAAACAGTAGAATAGATAAATATGATTCTTCGATAAAATATCTCTTTAGCAAAGACCGACGTAACTCATGACGCAGAGGACTAAGGCGGTAACGAATTAAAGAAATTCCACGTGAATTTCCAGCTAACTGCAATCTATATCTATACCTTTATACCTATCTATAAAAAGTAAAAAAATTTCTACCCAATTTTATTTTAATTTTGTGTTTGAATCGGTGACGGTAGATTTCTCTCCTCTACGTTCAGTCTGTACAGAATTAGGATTATATTTAATTTTCTGGCTCTCCTTCCGTTTGCGTTCAGAGTCCGTTTAAAACTAGGATTATTTAATTATGGCATCCTATCTTCTATTCGGACGGTGAAGATCGGGTAAAAGGTAAATCTAAATCCAATAAGAATAGTACGCAACAGCAAAGATAAAAAAAAATAGTCAAAAAAACTTGACATGAATGAGAATTGTCTGTTGTCGTTCAACTTTGACACTTATCATTATAGATGGTCTCTCATCCAAATCCAAGTTCAAATGAAAATAACTCCAAAAACACAAATAGCTTATAAAATCAAACTAATCCACCCATACACAAATCGATCGATTTGGAAATCAGATCAAGCCTCTAGGTCGTCCAAAGTGCCCGCGACGTGTCTCAGCGCCGCCATCAAGGTCCGCTTGTGCAGGCATGACGGCGAGCTTGGCTAGCACGAATTGATCCAAGTGAAAATCAGATCAAGACTCCGCGCCCCCGGCTTCCGCAGTCTGCACTGCTAACCAGGTCCACTTGTCCAGGGGAGACGGCGAGCTTGGCTAGCTGACGCTGCAAGGACCTCGTCTGCGTTGGACTGACGTGGAAGGCCATGATGGCGGTAGCGAGGCACACAAGGCCAAATGAACGGGAGCCGCCACTGGCCTTAGCGCCGCTGTTGAGGACAGTTGTTGCACCCACACACTGTAAAATGAACATGTGACGCCTATAGCTATAGACATAGCCGTCTATACTCATGATTTATATTCATACGAGTTAGATAGCATATGTCCAACCAACATACGCTATATGATTCTAAGGTATATTAGAACAAATGACACAAGTTATAATTCTTGTTACAACGTACGGACATATTTACTAGTATCTCTTTACAAGTGTCAATTTAGTGTCAAGTTTGGGCCCTTTGGAAGACCCTCTCTTTTTTTCTCCTATTTCCTATGTTTCTCCGGTAAAAATGAACTTCCGTGTTCGAAAAGGATGTTTGTTGTAGGGAAATTGGTTGGAAAAATTACTAATACCTACCGCAGTAATTTTCAAGTGTCATGCAACTTGCACTTGGGCTCAACCTAGAATGCAACAAAATCCAAAGCCTCAAATACAACAATATTATTATCGTGTAAGAAGGGGCATTTTTCAAGTAGCATGCATTAGTCACGGTTGTGCTAACATCTAAAGGCCTTGGATTATTAGTTATAAGCAATCTTTACGTGACTACTTTGACCTTTTTTTATCATTGTGGTTGGATACAAGTTAAACCTCCAAAGCACGTCATTTTGCAGCAATTTAATTTATAGAAATAAAGGACAAGGATTCTACATGACTCATGGGTCGTCTAAGTCACATTCAAAATGCCACGAAAAATGCACTCTTCCACAATTTTTGTTGTGCCTCTTGCCTTCACACTCCTCCCTTTTGGCAAAATAACAAACTTTGTTTACAAAATATTTCTTGAAAATTTTGATATTTGTTGAAAAGTTACTAAAAAAATGGTGTGGAGTTTTGCAAAAACAAAAAAAAATCTCCAGAAAGTTTTCACAAAAAAATTGAAAAATATTTTCAAAACATTTTTTCTTAAAAATCATAAATCATTTAGAAAACCATGAGATTTCAAAAGAACCTAAGGTATACTATAACATTAAAAAGCGAGAAAATTTTGAGCTAAAGAAAGACTCCTCATCAACCTCCCACTGCCCTTGTGCCTATGCCCCCATGGAACCAAGATAAGCTAACCAACGAATCAATACTCTTGCCATGTTAATGTTAAACCTACTATGATCGAAACCATATACAATGACCATTGTCAATATTTCACTGTCTTTTAACCTGAGAGAGACCGATTGTTGTGTTTATGAGAGATACACCTGATATGGGTCCCATTATAATGAAAATGGTCGGAGCATGAATACAGGGACACAAGAAGATGAGGATAATCCTGGTGAGTAGTTCTATTTTATTATTATTTGCAAGAGTGTCGCTATCACATCGTCTTTTTTCTATAGTGCTTTCAAGTCGACAAATGAAGCAAATACCTCCAATGTACAACGTCTTTCTTTTTTGTTTCATAGGCCATTCATATCATTTAAGTAATACACAACACATGAGATTGGAGGATCGTGTGATGAAATGAGACTCTTGGCTCTAGCGCTCATGTGGGGAACAGAAAGAGTGCACACACCAAGTTTAATTTTGATCAGATTCCGTCAAACCTTGCTTTTCGTAACTCTAGTGTCATACCATCACATTTTCATGACACCTCATCATTTAATAATGAGAATGAAACCCCAAGTGAGCATGCCTCTTCTTGCCCTTAAGATCCACGAATAAGATTTTTGGTTTATCTTCCTGCATGTCACTATTATTCTTGAGTATGGTAGACGTAGATCTCGTTATGTGCAGGTCTCTTCTGCACCAGCAATGTTCAGATTGTGGTAATGTTTTTTTACGCAAGATTGTGCTCATGTTACGCGGTCTTGGCTTATGTTCGTGTTTGTGATTTACCTAGGAACTAAATCAAATTAAAAGTGCTAATATTTCTATCAGTGTCAATCACTAGCATAAATATGTCGAGTGAAACGGCTAACGTGGTGAAAGCATCTAGGCCCCTTTAATGTGGTTTCGATGATTGATGACAA
>CM041645.1:24223-36625 GCA_023333625.1 Bothriochloa decipiens | reverse complement strand
GGACTTTGATTTTTCTTCAACTTCTTAGCAATAACTTTGCTAGTAACGCCAGACTTGTGCTTATTCTCCTTAATTAGAATAGTAGCTTCCTATTTACCTTGCTTCTTCTCACGAGCATAAGCAGGAGGAGGCCTATCTCCATACTCAACATTAGCAACTTTAAAAACTCTATTCAAGCGCTTACAATCATTACCAAGGACCTTATCAATATTATTCTTCCCACTCAGCACATATTTGCCAAGCAAATCCTTGGCCTAGCTTTCCACAGATTTCAGAAATTCTTCATCAGAAGAAAATGTTCTCGGACGATGAAAATCATTATCCGGGTACTTGTAGTTTATACCCCAAACTTTCTTAGGATAAAAACGTTAAAAAGACCACCCTTTCTTCAACGGCCAGATTTTAGCAGTAGCATATTCTTCAACCAGATCCCTAGCACATTGCAACGAAGCTGTACACTTATACGCCTTCACAGCAGTCTTTGAAATCATGGAAGAAGGAAAAGACGGGGATAGCTTAAACGTCTCGATCTCCATTCTAGCAGCCATTGGATACTTCTTCACCATCTTCTTCGTAACAGGGTCCCGCTCCTCAACCATGGGCACTTTATGATAAAACCAAAATCTAGACCAATCTCCAGTACCCCGCTTGTTCCTAGTTGCTGGAGAAACTTGAACGGCATTGCGAGCCATCTTGAAACTTGAACAAGCAAAATACTTAGTGATCACCCGCCCCTCAAGCATAAATTCTTTGAACTAAGTATGCATTTCAAAAAGCTCGCAGAACGTGGCAATATCAGTGTTGCACTCCAAACATTTGACAGCCCAAACAAATTGAGCCAACCTAACCACACCGTTAGGAGTCAAGTGATGCATCTGAATATTGAAAGCCTTTAGAACATCTTCAACAAAGTCTTGGCAGGGGAAGCGAAGTCCAGCAGTAAACAAATCCTGATACACGATACATTCATTGGGACGAGGCTTCAGATTGGTCTCCATAGGATCCGGAACCCTCACTTGATCACGTTCAACAATTTTCAATCAAACCATTTCATCAAGATGACTCTTTTCAAACAAAGTTTTACCAAAAGTCATGGTAAAACCTTCATCATCTTTCACCAAGTCTTCAACCGACGCGTCAACGTTGTTAAGGCCCTCATCGTCAGAATCCATTTGAGTCCTATCTTCTTCGGTCTTCGAACTCTCCCAAGACTGAAGCTGATCCTGTAAATCTTGTGAAGACATCTACAAAAACTAAAAATCAGAAATACTATTCAACAAAATTGTGAAAATAAAAAGTCAAAGGAACAAACCTTGGCGAAGATGTGACTCAAACTTCGAACAAAGATTTGACACCAGGCGAGCACAATGGCAAGAAGTCAAGTAAAACTATCTCAAACTTTAGAACTCAAGAAAAATTTCGGCAGAGTTTCCCTTCTTCTGAAAATGACAGCCGCAGGGGGGAGGGCCTCGCTATTCATAGGCGGTGTCTGGTCAACCAGTCAAAGCTAGCCGTTGAATTCAAAATTCAAATAGGCCAACTTCAAAGTTTAGACGGTGTTTGCCAAGCAAAGTTTCATACAAAACTTCGCGGGATTCAGACCTTTGGAGTAGGCCTTCACCCGCGAGGGGCTGCTGTTGGGGATCAACTTTGACATACAAACATCCTTTCCAAACTTTAGAAACAAACATCTCATTACAAACTTTAAAGATATCGACATGTGCAGCGAAGACAACAAAGATACTTTGTTACACATATTTCTGACTTCGCTTGTGTTGTTTCGCATGTTCTAAGAGAACTGGCGAAGATAGCTTCGTCAGACCCTGGACGCTCAGGGAAGACCACGTGGGTGCTCCGCTGTGAATATCAAACTTCGCACATATGGTTTTACATGTTTCAGGTTATCAGGCGAAAGACGGCTTCGCTAGACTTTCGATGACTGGCGAAACTGACGTGGCGACTTCAGATAAGAAGCCTATGAGATTCACAGTCGAACTAAGAAATCACGATCAAGTCCGAAGTTGCCTTAGAGGACTAGAAGAAAAAGGACGAAGTGTGTCTCATCACTCCGCCAACATGCTTTCTAGATAAATGTATAGGAAGCTCCATGGCAGATCTTGTAAGATTCATGGAACGACGAAGCCAGGGGGGCCTATAAATACCCCCTGGAATGTAAGTTTTGGGACAGAATGAAATATAATTGCAACCTATACGTTATTTTCATCTTACATGTGTGTGTGATCTCTCCACCCAACAATTTTGTTTAGCACATCTCCTTATGTTCATATTCTATCAAACTATCATACAAATATATTCATACCATTATTCACATTTCATAGAGTTGTGTTACCAATTGCTTGTATACTTTTTTTATCTCCATTCATATTTTTCACCTTTGGATTGTACGTTTATATGTGCTGAGCATAAGTTCAAACTTTAGCTATGTATTTGGCTTGACAATGGACATGGTCAATTGGTCATCACTTCATCTACATACATATATGCATAACAACACCACGCTATGCATGTAAGTTAGTTTTACATACTAACCATAACATGAGAGTGAATAATTAAAATCATTAGTATAAAATTAAACCTTTTTATAGTTAACGACATATAGATACTTTACATTTATGGGTACTTTATATTATTATTAATTATATATTGCATGTGGGTAATTTAGATACAAAATTATGTGTTACTTTATATTTTTTTATAATATCATATATACTAATATAATTCAAAAAATATCACAGGCCTACTTTAGGCTATTCTTATGCAATGCTGGTGTTGTATAATTTTGATTAGGATTTTATGGTTATTTTAGATTATTTATAAATTGTTAGACGTGTCTTGTCAAAAAATTGTTAGAGGTGTTTAATTTTTTTATAAAAATAGATCATATCTAACTACTATCATTGTTAATGATTATCATAGTCTATGCAAAAATATATAGCGGACTGATAATAGATCATAGCTAGTTGGATTCCTTGTGATGGAACGTGCTCACCCGGATTCAAGCCGTCAACTTGGCATGTGTGTTTACATTTTTCTGGATTTATTTCATGATTTAACGGCGCTTTACTTTTAGTGGTAGGTGATGCCCCCGTCATGAGGAAGGCGCCTGTGTAACTTCGCGAATTTCAAGATCTGCTGACTCAATCCTTTGGAGGTTCTCATTTAAAGGGGGTAAGGTATGCATATGTGTGTTCATAGGATTAAGTGTGTGTTGTTTTGTAATTCTCAAAAAAAGATAGTTGCATAATAACTTAGAAAAAATACTCCACTCGTGTAGTATTTTATTTGACAATATTAATCTATTACTGGAATTCTCCATATGCTTTCTTCTTATTAAGGGAATAGAGTGCCCATTAGCTAGAGATGGTGTTGTAATATGTGGTCTTGGATATAAGAATAAATAATATTCTATAATTATTTTTGTGTTGTAGTCAATCTTGAATATTAGGATGAGTTTGGCTGTTATTGTTTGTGATAGGTAAACATGATACTTTAGATATAAATTACGTACCTATAAACTAAATAATGTAGGAAAGGATTGTGATGAGTTCTAACCTATATGGAGTCATGACGCAGTATCACCTAGAGGCTTTATGCCATAAAACAAATGCCTCTTTGTCGCCGACAGCTTGTCATCTTGGGACACACGTACATATGACAGCATAGACTAGCAAGTACTGTATACGCAGGTCGCTTCTCTCATCCATGGGCAATGCATGTTTCCGTGGTTTTTGTTAATGGATGTCCTCATCGATTTTTCAGTTAGTCGATGCCACCCACCTCTCTTTATGAGATACAAAACACAGAAGCAACAAATCAGTTGATTGCAACAACTGAAAACAGGAAATCAGGCAAAAGGACTGCGTATATGCAATTACTGCATGGAAACCCACGTACGCTTAATGCCATACCGATCGGAAGGATGAAGAGCCGGGAAAAGTGTGACTTCATTCACTTTTTTATAGATTAATAACTTTGTGTGATCACAGGACGACGACTTGTTTTAGGCAAACGGCCGGGATTTGTTTACATACGTGGAGATTGGTATTGGAATCGACAACGACCCTGGCGTAGGACACGTCCACATACCGCGGGAAAGCTGGTCAGCAAGCAGCTGCGACGTTGCTGGCGCCACCTCCGACAGCTTCAGCAGCACCTCATTGCCGGCGGCGATGGCCGCGATCACCAAGGTAACAGGATTATGCTTGGTTGTGCAGTTAGACGTCATATCTATCTAGGTATGTTTTATACAAAATTTAGGTGCTTATTTTTTTATAATGGCAATAGTGGGTAATTTTTATATAGATTTAGGGGGTTATTTTACATTGATTTTTATAATGGCACCGGTGGGTAATTGTTTAAACAACAAAATAGATCTAATGGCCATCATTGTTAGAGACTACCAAATGGATGGCTAGATGTTCCTAATTATTGTGAGAATTTCTACGATTTATCTTTTTTTCTAGCGCGTCTGGTGAGAGTTAACGTGGAGCCTCCGTTGAAGCCTTCAATTAGTAATAGAGTAAGATGATTATTATTATTACTACTACTACTATTATTACTACTATTATTATTACTATTATTATTATTATTATTAGGTGGTTATTTTATAATTATCATTATTATAGACATATAAATACTTGTAAACTCTACTGGTGGAATTAAGCAGAAACAACACAATTATTTCCGGCTTCCTCAGGGAGCCGGGAATTTGCCCTAGCCGTCGCCTTGTTGTTGCTGCTCGCACACACGCACACCTCGCCGCGGCGCCCAGCCATCGGCAGCGAGGACCACGCCCTGCTCTTCCAGCAATCTCTAGGGTAGGATCCGCAATCCTATCAGAAGCTCAGGATCAAGGAAAAAGGGCTTTACTGAACTGGTTATTGATTGAGGAAGTGATTTTCAACGAGAAGCTACTCTCAAGGAAATGTTTTACAGAAACTGTAAAGTACATAGAGCATGAAAAATACATAGAAACAAATCTTGTAGTGTAAACCCTAAACCCTAAAATATCAAGTAATGTTCATTGAACATCGAGTTTTGTAGTCGACAAGACTTAGGTCGCAAGACTAGTGGTCCCACATACTATTGGCTCTGACGGTTTCCAATAAAGGTCGGAATATTTTAGAAGGAGTGATCGTTTTGTACGAAACCATCAATAAATGCATAGAAAAAAGATAACAAGCGACATAATACAAATCTATTTTTCCGCAAAATAATAATATTAATATATTTGTGCAATAAATAGATATACACATGTTGGCGACACAGCACATCCCTCCGAAGAATATTGAGATGCACGCATCACCATTAGTGCGCCTCGCTTGCTTTGTTTTAAGCATAAAAACAAGTTGTTTGCGTTTGCTTGGAACATGGCCAAACAAAATCGAGCAGGACAAGTACGTCCACGAATCGCTAAGTCGTCTGTTCCTCTCATCTCATCACTCACGCTCGTCGCGTTGTTAATTTCTTCATTCGGCAAAGCACAACAAAATATTTTTTTTAGGGGAAGTATATAGAGCAAAAGATGGGGGAGATCAAGAACGTGTCGGGCTTGACTTGGGCCCGGCCCACGCGCGCGCGCTCGACCCCAGACCCTCTCGTCGGCGTCCGTGGCGGCCCTCCGCCTGCGCGCGCCAGGGACCGCCACCACAAAGCTCGCTGGCACGTGCGCCGCATTGCCTCGCCGCCCCCGCCGCCGATCCCACACCACCTCCTGCACGGCGACGCGCGCCCTCGGAGGCGAGGTCGTACGTGGCTGACAGGCCGGTCGAGCTGAGCACCGCCTCGGCGCGGCGCTGCAACGTACGCCTCGACGATCGGGCGTGATCGCGGACGCGCGACGTCCATCTCGTTCAAGGCGCGGAGGCCAGGTCCACTTGATCACTCGCAGTCGCAGCTCGTTCATGCACGAATTCGCAGCTTTGCCAGAAGCGACTAGTCGCCTCCTTTCCTTGGCCGAAAGACGCTGAGCCAGATGCCACGAATTGAAGGAGGGGGAGCTGGTTAAGGCCGTCGATATGATAGCTACAAATGGCCCAGTGGAGCTAAGGGTGCCGTGAGAATGTAGTATAAGTAACAACGTAGGACTAGGAACAACTTATAATAGAATTCCGTTAAGCTCTCCTCCGTCCTGTGCTGGTGCTGATGCTGACATCGATCATCCATGGAAGAGCGAGCTAGTAGTTCTCGCTATTTGATGCAGCAGCAGCAGCAGGTACTTCCACTGTATATATAAACAAACGTCCGCGCCGAGCTACAGCCACGTACGCATGCGCAGTAGCAGGCCACCATGGCCGACGACGGTCCGGCGGCGGCGGTGCACAAGGGCAGCCTCTGGACGGCGGAGGAGGACCACGTCCTCGTGAACTACATCACCGACAGCGGCGCGGGCTCATGGGACAAGGTCGCCCGTGCGGCGGGGCTGAACCGCAGCGGGAGGAGCTGCTGGCTGCGGTGGCGGCGCAACTACCTGCGCCCAGGCCTGCGCCGGGACGAGATTACGGCGGATCCGCCTGCACTCCCAGTGGGGCAACAAGTAAGCAGCTCCATCGCATCGCATCCAAATACCTACTCTAACTTGCTATATGCATCATCTTTCCAATGATATATGACTGGTATATATGGATGGTTACGTGCACACGCGCGCCAGGTGGTGCAAGATTGCCAAACAGCTCCCAGGCCGGACAGAAAACCAGGTGATAAACTTCTGGAGGACCAAGACCAACATTGAGCAGCAGCGACGACAACATGACATCACCGCAGCAGCTGCCTTGTGCAGCAGCATAGACAACAACACTCCGGCGGCGGGCCAAGGTAGCAGCAGCAACAACAACAGCTCCGGGTCCGGCCGGCAGCGGCTGCGCGACGACTGGGGCGGACGTGGTGATTGTGCTTGCGCCTCACCTGTGTCGTAGCGTTAGGTTCATCTTTAAGGAGGACCAGCCAGCAGGCGGCGACCATGAGCAAGTCCCCGTCCCTGAAGTTGCTAATGCTGCCGCCAGCATATAGAATTTCCTTCCGGAGTTGGCCGCGTTTCAGTCGGGCAAATACTTGGATTTTCTGATGCGCCTGCCGCCGGTGTTCATTCCTCGATCGTCTGTGGGTGCAAACAAGCGCTACTACGACCACACACGTACAGTAGCTAGCTTTTATTTACCGCCTTGAATGCTTCCCAGATTATTAGTGTTATAATTACTTAATTAATGTGTGCAATACATGTATGTGTACACTGTACACGGTGTACGTGTTCGGAGGCCAAACAGTCTACTCGCGTGTCCTCGTATTCATGTACTATATATGCTGTGTGTGTATTTGACCACTGCTAGCTTGTGATATGTATATATATATTATAAGAGATTTTGGTGTTTCTACCTCTGCTTCTAAAACTCAATGGTGATTTTACTCCTTCTTTTTTAAGTTTGTGACTTTGTCCTAGTTTTCATGAAACGAAACCGCCATTTACCCTTGTAACACCGTTTGGATTTATATGGGATTAAATGCCAAAAAAATAACAAAAGGAAAAGAATCTTAGACAGAAAGATTGCAACGCCCCTCCTCCTTCATGAATCGCATGTAGGGATGAAAACAGATCGGATCGGAGCGGATAATGGCTCCCATATCCTAATCCTCTTTTTGTCATCAGATTCGGAGCGGATCGGATACTATATGGATTCGAATACGAATGCAAATTTTTTAAGATTTCGGAAACAGAGCGGGTTCGGATCGGAATTGGAGTAGAAGTGGACTTTTCTAAGTCGGATAATATGTGCTTACATATTATTTTTTATGATAGAAACACTTAATTAACCAACGTAATAAAGCAGCAATACAACTTGAAATTAAGCAAAACTAAGCCTTCACTCTTTGCCGTGTACAGTGTACTAGTCCTCCATTTAAACTAGTTGCTGTAGCGTTGGCTGCGATTCATATTCACAGGATTATCATTCCATATATAGTATTAATAGATATTTATATTGGTGTATATAGTTGACGTGAGCTAAAATATAATTACGAGCCGCCCTGACTTATATTCTTGTCGGTTGGGCTCTTTAAAATTTGGATTATCCTATTTAACAGTGTCAGATAATCCGTATTTAATTATCGGATAATCCATATCCGCCGGATTTTACTATACCATATCCTACACCGCATCGTATATAATCGGATTCGGATTATCCGTATCCGCGCGGATCTTAAAAACACATCTCCATATCCTTAAAATTCTGATTCGGAGTGGATTGGAGCGAAGAATTATCGGTACCACTTTCATCCCTAATCGCATGAACAGGCATGGAGAGGAAAACGCGTCGGCCTCGACGCATCCTAGCCTTGTAGGGTTAGGGCGGCTGCCGGCGGTGAGTCTTCCCGGCGACGAGGCAGCTCCCGGCGGTGGATCTCGGGCCTCCCCTCCCTCCCCACATCCTCCCCTTCACGACCGAGCAGCAGTCTTCAGCATCGCCCCGCGGGCAGTGGCGCAGCCAGGGGAGGGCCAGCAGGGCCGTGGCCTCCTCCAACTTGGCGTCCGGCCGGCCTCATATCCTGTGTATTCACGCGCAAGTACGTACTGCGTTTACAAATATACACAAGCCAATAATTGAAGCTAGCGGTGGAAAGAAGCTAGCAAGTAAAAGTCCATGTATACGTGCAAATAGAAGAAGCTAGCAAGCTTCATGTAAGCTGAAAAGAAGAAGCTAGCAAGTTTCATGACGTGCAAATATAAGAAGCTTAGCGATATATGTGTACCTTAACCAGCAGTAGAGTTTGCAGTTTATATTACAAAGTGAAAACGTTGAAGGCTATTGAGATATAAACTCGTTGTATAGGTTTATTATTTTTATGAGGCGTCACCATATTGTCCGCAACTTCGCGGGTATAAGCGCCCGCAGAGTCTATCTCAACACTCTAGAGTTTCACACTTAGAAGTTTTAAAACTTTACACATCAATAGTACCAAACTAGATGTGCATTGTACCAAAATTTGAGATTTAAACAACTTCTGTAAAAATTTATATGAAAAAAACAAATTTCAGCCATTAGAAGATAAAACTTTAGATGAGTGAAATTTATTTTTTTTATATGAATTTTTATAAAGGTTGTTTGAATCTCAAATTTTGAAACAATGTCCATCTAGTTTATACTATTGGTGTGTTAAGTTTTAATTTTTTTAAAACTTTTAAGTTTAAATGTCTAAAGTATTGAGATAGACTTCGCAGACGCTTATACCTGCGAAGATGCTTTTCGGTCGCCCACCACTGCTCGCAGGCACTGCTTCTGGCCCAAGCGTGCGAACCTGGCACCCGCGGCTCCCCCACCCTGTCCCTGCCTCCGTCGGCAGCAGCAAAGAGTGATTTATTCAATTCTGTCGCACGGGCAAGCGCGCGCAAAGAGGCAAGGGCGAGGGTATCAAGGATGCGGTGCTCTCCTCTCCGACTTCATATTCCTTTTGCTCTCGGTAGACTGTGTTCTCAAAAGTTCCTGCATTTTGCTCTCCGGCAAAGCTGATTTTGCATTTCTAATACTTTAGTTAAGCATGCTAATGTATTTGTATTCCCTTACATAAAAAATGAAATCAATACTAATGTACTTTGGTTGTTTTTATTAAAACAGTATAAGCTATGGGTACTGTGTGACAAGTTGCATGGTTATGGGTGTTTGATATCAAATTATGTTTATGTGGATTGTAAGTCGAAATGCTGTGGATTTTTTTTAAAAATTATGTGCAAAAAATGACAAGGCATCCTAAAGTAAGGGTAAAACACAAGGAACATAATAAAATAGGGGCAAAAACACATGGATAAAATTGTCCATTTGTTCAAAAGTTAACACTGTTAGAGGGTCCAAACAGTCTAGAGGTAAAGTCTTTCTTCGTTTCAAAATTATAGAGGTAAAATTATAAAGTTAAAAAAATAAGGATAAAATCACGAACACACGTAGAAATGCTCAAGCTCCGTACTAGTATAATCGTTGTGTCCATAAACAATGGAGTTGGTATATTCCAGTCGCTTGGAATCTAGCAAACTTCCCAGACGACGGTCAAATCTGCATTCAACAGTGACATCTGTCTGCACCTGCAACGGGTCCGCGATTAAACCCGTAAAGTCGGCCCAAAAAACCTACGTACAACCATACTGAGAACAAACTGATATATCTATGCTTCAAATTCACTATCACTATCGAAAATCGCGATTTTACCGAGTGTAATATTCTTTGCCGAGTGCTAAATCTCGGACACCCAGCAAAGAAAGTCTTTGCCGAGTGTCAGACTTCGCACTCGGCAAAGAGCTCATGCCGAGTGCCACGTCACCGGCACTCGGCAAAGAGCTCTTTATCGAGTGCCACGTCACCGGCACTCGGCAAAGAGCTCTCTTTGCCGAGTGTCTTCCTGTTGGCACTCGACAAAGATATTTTCAATATTACATTTCGAGACACTAAATGAACTCAAATGAAAAAATTTTCTACTACAAAGTTGTATAACTTTTTAGGATCTACAAAGTTTATATTGGTCATTTTTTCATTTCATAAATCGATAGTAATGTTGTTTATAAAACCTATATCTCACTAATAGTTTCATAAGAATTGTGAACTATGTTAGAACCACCACATCGGATGAACAAATGATCAAACAAGCAAAATAATGTTTATAGATCTTAATAAGTTATGAAATGTTATAGTTTAATTTTTTTCATTTGAGTTCATCTTGCCATGCTAAACCTACGCGTGAATTTCAAAATTCAAAATTCAAATTTCGTAAATGACCTCGGATGAAAAAATACCCAAAACAAAGTTTGTAGATCTCGAAAAGTTATGAAACTTTATAGTTGATAACTTTTTCATTTGAGTTCATCTTACCATGCTAAAGCCATATGTGAATATCTTAAATTTAAAATTCAAATTTCGTAAAAGACCTCGGATGAAAAAACTTCCTAAACGAAAAGTGTAGATCTCGAAAAGTTATGAAATATTATAGTTGACCACTTTTGGATTTGAATTTATTTAGGCCCTTAAACAAGCTAATTACTCTCGGTTTAGTATAGAATATGAGGAAATAAAACTAGTTATAGACACATGTGACAGAGTAGTGCAGTGGTTAAGGCAGAAGACACGCGAGAGAGGTCACGAGTTCGAATCCCACCGGACGCGAAGCGTGCGATTTTCGCACGAAAAATGCCGTGACTTGCGACTTTGCCGCGTGCATGGCGGTGGGTCCCTCTCAGATTTAAATTTTTTTCTATTATTTTCGGGTTTTTTTGGATTTTTTATTTCGGGCCTTTGCCGAGTGCCTAGGACATCGGCAAAGCCTTTGCCGAGTGCTTGCCAGGTGGCACTCGGCAAAGGCTCCTTTTCCGACACTTTCTTTGCCGAGTGGGCTTTGCCGAGAGCCGCACTCGGCAAAGCCTTTGCCGAGTGTTATTCGGCCTTTGCCGAGTGTCTCGGACACTCGGCAAAGAACCTGAATCCGGTAGTGTATTAGGGGATTGACAATTTGTGTTTTCTGATGTACAAACTGAAGCTTATATACAATAAAAAAAGAAAAATGTTACACAGTGCTGTTGTGATCAGTACAAGCACCTTCATCCACACCACTCACCAAATACACCAAATCCCTCAACTAAAATTACAAAGGAATCTGTTATGCATTTCTATATTCCTATTCTTAAAAAAATACAAAACAGAAATATGAAAATTGCACATTTACAATATTGTAACTAGTACTTGTTAATGCAATTATATACTATATATGTATATGTATATAATAAACAAAAATAAAAAACCATGATGTTGTATACTGAACATGATAAATATATTACATCTTGATGTTTTGGCAACAGATTGCATGCATCGTGTATATCAGTATAGAGAAGAAATACAGGACATATGGAAGGCAAAACAGCTAGAATTGCCTTTTCTATATGTAATGGAGGATAGAAATTAGTAGAAAACATGCGGACCCTGTTTAATCTTTCTATAAACAAAAGGGTGATACGGCCATCATATTTAAATACATGGAGAAAAGGAGAAAAGGATACCAAGGGAGACCGACGAGGTTCACTTTACTAGACTTTTTGTGCTATATGCAGTTGGTGCAATTTTAGCCCCTACCTGTAAGGAATTTTTTGGCACGTTGCAGGTAGTCGTCGAACTAGATCCGAATGAGTATAAAGTGCACACTGCTAGTAATAACTTTGATCAATGGGAGGATGCAGATGGCTAGGTAATTGTTCATTTAACTGTACTTAGCTGGATAAATGTGTATGTGAAGTACATCTAGTCTCTCTTTTAAGGTTCCAAAAAGAAAAGTAAATGTTGATGGCCTGCATGATGCTAACGGGGATGACAAAAGCAAGATAAAGGTACATACAAATGCCTACACATACTTAATTCA
>CM041645.1:1309-13886 GCA_023333625.1 Bothriochloa decipiens | reverse complement strand
TCATGTGACAAACATTACAGAAACTCAATCAACCTGTGAAATATAAATTTATTTTAGTTGATGCACATTAAGGTTGACTTAACCATGAATGCTTTGCAATGCATATGATGACATGGCAGGTTTTTAGTTAATTTAACACCAGAGGTGTTACACTGTCTATATCCAGCCAGCTAATGACCAAGTTGGCTGAACCTCACCTAGTACATACGAGGTGTCCTTCGCTTATGAACCACATGTTGCATGAATTGCTTGTTGAGTCCATCAGTCTGAGTTCTATCTTGGACCAGGGGCGACTCTAGGAAAATAAAGCACTGGCGTCACTGTCACAAGCCATCAATATTACTCATTCATTACCTTCGATAGTAGCATAGTTTCAGGCATACATATTTAATTTAACAGTCAAATTCTAAAGCTATTTGTGACTGTATGTTAGTTAAGTACTGATGCAATGAAAGTAACTCTCCTAACTGTATTTCCATGCTATTTTCTGTTGACCAGCATGAACACTAAGAAATATATCTTGTGTGTAAGGGAAGCTTGTGCATAATTGACATAGAGTACAGAATCATGTGTTAGCTTAGTATAGCTAAGTAGTTGCTCGAGACATAGTACTATGATCCTCATAAATATGAAAATAACATAATCTCAATTTAGTACTCCATTCATCAGAGTTTGGGTCTGATGCTCTTTCAATAGTACTCCGTGAGGTACTAACCTTGTCAAGTAGTTTCTTGATTACTTGTCTTTTAAGTAAGCAGCATGCAGGAATATCTCAAGTTTTGATTATTCACTTGAGTCAGATTGTTGGAGCATTAGTAAAAGAACTTTACTGGCCTTTTCTTCCAAAGGATTAAGATCATCATGAATTTTACAATAACCAAACAAATTGCAATACACGAGTGAATTTTTACATTTTGGAGCTGTATTTTACAGCAGGTTACTACACCAACTTTTTTGAGTGAAAACAGTACTTCATAGAAGTTGACTTGGTCCTTTGTTCTTAGGGAAATTTTTAATAGACAAAGTTGCAATGGTATGAGATATTATATTATAAGACATTGCATGGAGCTATGCTAAGAAAAATCATAATATGAAAGTGATACTATTGTTGGTACTGGCTATGGTATAGGCAAGAAGGCAGATACTTGATCGGCATTCACATGTTGCCTCTTCTATATTAAGATCAAAAAAGTGTCAAAGAAAATTGCACTATATGGCTATGGATGGGCAGATGGCATAATAGAACTTAATCTATCTATGAAGCTGACATGATTCGCTTATGAAAACTTAGGTATATCAAGCCATTAAATTTTTTGTGAAGATTTTTGAAGCAATATAAGTATGCAAACATTTGGGTGCTTACTGACATAATGAATCGAAGGTGAAAGCTCAGCAGATTAATGCTCAAGACATTGCGTTTTGTTATTTAATCTTCTTCCTCGTAGCAGCAACATTGAGACCCCCTTTAGTGAACATGTCAGCTGTTGCGACCTGCAGTGACATTTCGTCATGCACCTTGCTTGCATGCTCTCCTCTGCTATGGCAGTTGACATATATAGAGAATTAGAGATGAAAGAAAGCTTAGCTAGATGGCCGGGAACAACGCGCCCGCGGGGCGCCCGCACCCCGCCCACGCCGAGAGGAGGAGGGAGCTGCGGGGACGGCGGAGGATGGCAGGAGACGGAAAGGGCGGAGTGGCGGCGGCTGTAGAACGGCGATACAGGAGCCGAGAAAGCACCGGAGACGATGTCTTTTTACTGCCCGATTAAAATTTGACGGTGGAGAAAAAGGAAGAGACGTGGACTAATGAGGCGCCGAGACGTGGCTAAATTTGGTGCCGGAGAGCATGGCGCAACTTTCGTCTTGTTAAAGATGCTGTTCTGAATTTCTGACATGATGGTCAGGGGCGGGGGGCTGGGGGGGCTCTATCAAGGGAAAATTAGAGAGGATGAGGGGGAAGAAGAGGTGGATTAAAGAAAGAAAATGGAGAGAAGAGAGGAAGAATAAGACATTAGCTCCCCCTTGAATCAGTTTCTGCATCCGCCATTGATGGTGGAAAGATCATCGTCAGTTCCCTGTAACCAATGCCAAAATTCTTGAGTATAGCATTTCAAATATTGTTACCTGACTGGATCAAACCAATTTCCAGCCTGTCACCGGCAGGAACCTGAGCGAAACTATTCCAAAGTATACTTTCAACACATACGAAAATTCTGTTCTATAAAGGTACCATTTTTAATAATTAAACAAAATTTTGAGAAAAAAGAAATTAAACAAATATAATGCTCCATCGCGGTGCACCAATGCTCAAAGCCCGGCCTGCTTAGTTGTCTGAGGCCCAGACTTTTTTTATTAATAAATTTATTTTTTAAAAAAATTACAAAATTAGTCTCTATTTTTAAAAAATTACAGGAATAGGCCACCAGTCGCCCGTTGGAAGGGCGAAGAGGGCCATGTCGCCCGACCAGTGGGCGACTTGTCCGTGCACTGGCATGGGTGGGCCCCACGTCGCCCGGCCAGTGGGCGACGTGGCGCACGTCGCCCGGCCAGTGGGCGACTTGGCCCATGTCGCCCGGCCACGGGGCGACTTGGCCCATGTCGCCCAGCCACGGGGCGACGTGGCCCATGTCGCCCGGCCACGGGGCGACGTGGCGCCGCTATATATAACGCGGCCGGCCGCAGCCGGCCGCTGCCGGCTGGGATTTCGCAACAGGAGAGGAGAGGAGAGGAGAGGAGAGGAAGAGGAAGAGGAAGAGGAAGGAAGAGAAGAGAAGAGAAGAGAAGAAGAGGAAGAGGAAGAGGAAGAGGAGAAGAGGAAAATTTTCGGTAAGTAAAAAAATAATTTTATATATAATTATTTAATGTGTGTTATATTAATTGTTAGATAATATAATTAGCAGTTAAGCGATTAATGTTATATTTCGGTAGTATTATTTATATTCTTATTTTATATATATTGTTAAAGGTATTTATATTCTTATATTTCAGTTGAAATAATATTAGTAATATATTACTAAAAAGGTATTTTAGTTGAAATTTTTAGATTACACAGATGTCGGAGAAGTTAGGATTTCAAATTTATTATGGAGAAGGAGAAATTATTCAAGGTGTACACGGGGTTGATCTGTCAGGATTTTCCTCAGTAACTAGATGGGTGTCTAGGGCAAATGAGAGAACAATTAGTGGTGTGCAGAATTGGTTGATGCGAATATTTGGGCTTGACAGCAACCAACATGACGTTAAGGTCATGGGTATCGTTAGTCGTGCTCGGGAGGGCACTTTTTGGGAGTTAGTACCGCTTAATGCAACATCAACATGGAGAAAATACGTCAACAAAGCTGTAGAACGTGGGTGGCCTCTAGTCCTTCTTGTTCAGGCATATACGAAGGAGGTTCATGAGGTACACGGTGTAGAAGAAGAAGGAGGTCCGAGCCATGACAATGACAATGATAATGAGGAAGATAATGAAGAGGGTGATCATCACCTGTCATCTATGGTACCGACGGGTGAAGCGGACGAAGGAGAGCGCATAGAACATATAGTTGAAGAGATGGCGATGGAAGATATGGAGAATGAGAATATATCTGAAACTGAGTCATCTGAAGATGAGAATGAAATTCCTGTCCCACTGGAGTGGAAGAGTAACAGTTCGAAGAATTTGATGATCAACGAAGGAAATTCTGTGCCGTGGAAATATCATGAGAATGAACTAGTAGAGGGAGGTATGTACAAAGGCAAAGATGAAGTGATGAGTGCCGTGAAGTACTGGTCTCTGTCAATGAAGCGGTCTTTTGTAGTTGTGAAGTCCAACAAGAAAGTATATGATGTTAAATGTGTGTTTTCGGACTGTCCATTTAGGGTACATGCTTATGAGCAAAAATGGAGTACAATTTGGAAGTGCTCTATAGTAACAGAACATACATGTGAGTTACAAGAATTAGAGAAGTCCAATACTGCTCTTACATCGAGCTTCATTGCAGAGTACATGTATAATCGAATTGTTGATAATTTAAGGTATGAGCCGAAATCTATAGTGACTACTATAGAGGAAGATTTTAAATACACCATCAGCTATTCGAAGGCGTGGCGAGCGAAACAGAAGGTCATTGAGAAGAGATTCGGTTCGTACGAAGCATCTTATGAGAACCTACCAAGATTGTTAGAAACCATCAGACAAAGAAATATTGGTACATATTATGATATCATGGATGTGTCTAATCCAAAAGAGGCCGGAAAGTTAATACTTCGTCGAGCCTTTTTTTGCACTAGGTCAATGTATAATGGCATTTCGTCATTGCAGACCTGTTTTATGCATGGATGGTACATTTCTAACAGGAAAGTATAAAGGTCAGATTCTAACTGCTATTGGTGTTGATGGGAATAATCAAGTACTACCAGTTGCTTTTGCTTTTGTGGAAAGTGAGAACACAGATAGTTGGTATTGGTTTCTAGAGCGTGTGAAGTTAGCAGTGGTGCAAGGACGACCTAATGTTTGTGTCATACATGACCGACATGCCGGTTTGTTGAAGGCGATAACGGATATGCAATATGGTTCAGTGGAGCGTGATCTTCCTCCTCGATGGTCGGACATACAATCAAGATGGTGCATGAGGCACTTGGGTGCAAATTTTTTCAGCCATTTCAAAAATAAACACCTTATGAATATGTTTAAGAGGTTGTGCAATCAGAACCAACAAAGAAAATTCAATGCAATGTGGAAACGTCTTGATGAATTAACAACAAAGCAAACAGAAGAGTTAGCGACTCGTACGAATCAAGACCTGAATGATATGTCTGTTCCTCTTTCAGGCCTTCCAACGGATGCCTTGAGGAACGTGGTGCGGAGGTCGGGGTCATCAATCAGGTGCTTCTCAGATTGGATTGAGTATGAGCCAAAGGAGAAGTGGTCATTATTATATGACACAGATGGGGCGAGGTTTGGAATAATGACAACAAATTTGGCGGAGGTGTACAATTGGGTCATTCGAGGCATGAGAGGATTACCTCTTGTAGCAATCGTAGAGGGTATTTTGCATGGAACATGCAAGTACTTCCGTGAAAGATATATGGTTGCTTTTAATGCGATGTCAGATAATACATTGATTTTTTCAACATTCATGACAAATTACATGAAAAAAAAGGTGGAGAAGGCAAGCTTGCATCGTGCACGTCCTATGGGCACAGCAGAGAATCGCTTTGAAGTTCTGTGTAGGGATCGGGGCCGTCGTGGTGGCAATCGAGAGAGAATTGCACAAGAGTGTGTTATTCGTTATAACTCATGCAGCTGTTCGTGCATGAAACCGAAACTTCTACACAGGCCGTGCTCACATGTTATAGCAGCTTGTTCACTTACTAATTTGTCCCCGAAGCCGTATGTCTCACATTATTTTACGAAGGAGGTAGTCATGACAACCTGGAATGCAGAGATTTATGGTTTCGCAATATTTGGTAGTTTTACAAACAATCCTGGAAGTAACTACCTGCGGGGGCCCGATAAGGACAAATTAAGACAGAAGCCTGGTCGTCGTAAGACACGGCGCATTAGAAATGATATGGATGACTCAGAAGTGGGAAGACTGGAGCATCGGTGCACCAAGTGCAATGGCACAGGACATACTTACAAAAAGTGCACGCGTGCAACCACCACAGAGGGAGCTGCAGAAGCAGGACCTTCAGGGAATCCGCAAGACGGCCGGCGCCCTCGTGCACGTCGTGGATTTCGGAATCAAGGCGAAAATGCTCTTTAAAAATAATAGTATGTCTGCTTTTTTTGATTTTTTTGTTTCATAGTATTAATTATATTTATGCATTATTTTTTTACATTATTAAGATATTTTAGGTATGGCGATGGATGAGGGACACTTGGAGTTGTTGGACGCACAGTTGGACCAGCGCCACCGGTCCTACTTGAGTGCTGTGACAGGTGCTGAGCTACCTGTTCTACGGCCTAGGGTACCTCAGGAGTTGTGGCGGCTCGACGAGCGATGGATACCGAGGTATGCATGATAACACGTTCACTTATTTGTTTTACTCATACAGACGATTTGGTAATATATATTTATATATAAATGTTGTATTTGCTACAGGCTACGAGCAGCTGGTCTACTGCCTCTGTGTAGGCTTGTGCAGGCTAGTGCTGTTGAGGCCCCGGCCGATGCGGTGACACGGTTCAACTTTGACCGTTCCTTACTTGCGGCATTGGTGGACCGCTGGAGGCCTGAGACACACACGTTCCACTTTCCTTGCGGGGAGATGACTCCCACACTCGAGGACGTCTCCTACTTACTTGGTGTCACCACTGCTGGACAGGCCGTCAGCCGTCCAGACGTGGAGGCCACTTGGCGTGAGGACCTTCTAGTCCGTTTCGAGGGTGTTGTGCGTCGACCAGACGCTCCAGAGTATCAAACTCTTGCTGAAAACCAGCATCACGGGCCTACGAAGACCTGGCTCTTGCAGTTTCAGGTAAATAGATAACACTATGATATAGTTCATTAACATCAAATATTCATATGTATGTTAAATGAAATTTGAACTTCTGTTTTCTAATTCAGGCCGAGTATATCCACCCTGCGGCGGATGAGGCCACTGTGTCGAGGCACTTGGAGGCCTATCTGTTGTGGTTGTTTGGTTGGATAATGTTCACATCGTCGCATGGGAACTCTGTCGCGAAGCACTTGATCCACTTCGCGCGCGAGATAGCGGACGCACCGCTCGACGCCGTGCCGCAGTATAGTTGGGCGTCCGCTATCTTGGCAGCCACGTACCGAGGTCTTTGTGATGCGTGCACAAAGACCGACCCGTCAGCTATCCTCTCTGGTTGTTCCACTATTACTTCAACTCTGGTCGTACGAGCGGTTTAGTATTGGACGACCAGTCATGGATTTTTCGACTTACGGAGCAGGGTTGTACGGGGAGACGGAGGAGGACGGCCCTACGATGGGTTCGTTGTGGGTCCGGCGGCGGGTAAGTCTTCTATATCGCGGTTGAACCTGTTTCTATTTATTTTTGAATAAATTGCACCTTACTATTATTTTCTATACAGCCTACTTGGGCAAACATTCAGGTTCACAGAGCCTATCCTGAGTACATGGCGGCGTTCGACCGGATTAGGCCAGACGACGTCCGCTGGACACCTTACAGCATGGAGGAGATTATCGTACGAGCGCCTAATGGGTTGTCGTCGTTCTGCACGAGGGATCAGGAGTACTGGATGACACGTAAGGCTGTCGTTTTCGACATCTTTGTCGAGGACTACGCTCCTCACAGAGTGATGCGGCAGTTTGGTCGTAACCAGACGCTCCCACTTCCGGTTGCCCATATTGTTCCTCTTTCCGTGCACGGGTAAGTATAAGACAATTAATTCGTTCTGATTGAGTATTTAATATATATAGAAAGATAATTAATATGTTTTGAAATCCATAGTTACGTGCGGAGGGGTCTACCGGCAGGCGTTACTTGGTCCTCCCGTATACAGCCGTGGGTCGACGAGTGGGCCAACGCACTACATGATGTGACCTACGAGCCCAGACCGTTTTCCTTACAGGCTTACGGGGACTACTTACGTTGGTATATTCCTCGCACACGGATCAGAGTCACGTATACACCAGCGGAGCCACGGACCCACGTCCCCAGGTTGACGGACACGTACCCTGTGCACAGAGATCAGGCGTTGTCGTTGGCGGTACGATCTTTATGAACTTCAACCCACTTCGTTTAATATTTTTCTTATCGTAATTACTTCAATGTTCTCGTTTTGTTAATAGGCCGACATGGGTCATCGTATCACTGTGGATGGTGGATCGCTCTTGCACCGGTTGAGGGAGGGCATTCAGATGACCAGCCACGAGCTTACCGCTGCGGTCCAGAGGATGTACGACTCTGCTGCAAACATTGTCAAGTTGACGTCGTGCCGGCCCTGCGGGCGACAGCCGGATGTCGTCCCTCGACCTTCACACGTGACACACAGGCCTGACGGACCGACGGCGCCACTACCTCCGCGGCCTACGTACCAAACAGGTGAGTAAGTTATATTTTCTTCGTATGTAGTAATGCTAACTTGTTCGTTACTTATAAGTTTCATTATTCAGGTCCACCTACGTACTCTGCCGGTTGGCGTCCGGAGTTCGATATCATTGGATCATCTTCGCAGCCTGCTCACATGCCTACAGGTACGATATAGTGGTGAAATTTAATTATATTATCTAATACTGCTTCATTCGTAACATTACATTCACTCTGCATGGTCAGGTATGCACTTTGACGGTTCGCGGCATCAGTTCGATTTCAGAGGTTCCTCTTCACACGCTGTACCCATGGTTCCAGGTATGACCTACTTTTAAGAGTTCGACACGTTATATATTAGTTTTACCATCAGCGTTATCATAACGTTGGTCTTATATGTTTAGGGACGACCCGTTACGACTACGAGGGATCGGACATCTCTGAGCACGCTGACACTTTTCGTCAGCGATCTCCGACACCCTTCGACCTTAAGAGTTACCTGCAGCAGGAGCCGGCGGACGTACTTGCGTCATCGCAGCTACGTGAAGCACCACCACAGACACAGCCCTCACAGGACGAGTACGCGACACCACCTGCTGCTGGAGGCCGTCCTGTACGTGTTACAGTTCCTCCTTCGCCGCTTACTTACTCAGCCAGCCATGTGCGAGCGGGCCGCAAAGCACCAAAGCCTGGCACGATTAGGAGTGTTGCACCTAAGCGTGGACGATATTAGTTTTGTATGATTTGCCGCCGATGTTGTTTTCTATGATATTGTACTGATATTATTTTAGTTTTTAGAACTTAATTAATGTTTCACTGTTGTATTTTTTCATCTATTAAATTTGGGCGAGCACACGACAATGGCGTTTTCGCACGCCAATTGCATGACTGCGTATTATTTTTGCTATTTCTCTGACTTCGATATTTTTTCTGAAATTTCCGAATACATAAATAATATTTAAAAAAACCGAAATTTTTCCTGAAATTTTCAAATAAATAAATATTATTTAAAAAAAATCCAAAAAACCAGGTTTCCAGTCTGGTCGCCATTTGGACGGGCGACCTGGGCCTGGTCGCCCTTTGGCCGGGCGACCTGGGCCTGGTCGCCCTTTGGCCGGGCGAACTGGGCCTGGTCGCCCTTTGGCCGGGCGACCTGGGCCCGGTCGCCCTTTCGCCGGGCGAACTTGGCCTGGTCGCCCTTCCAACGGGCGACTGGTCGCCCAATCCTGTCATTTTTTAAAAACGTAGACTAATTTTGTAATTTTTTTAAAAAATAAATTTATTAATAAAAAAAGTTCTCTAGTGTAGAGGCCCGCAGCCCACCCACTAGTGGCTTTCCCAATCTAAAAAAAGAAATCCTCGTGGTTTTGAGGGAAAACCCCACCCTCGTCGGAGGTCGTCGTCGTCGTTGGCGGCGACAGGAACATATGGGGCGGGGTACGACGGTTGCTTTCGCGGCGGCGGTGGCGGCGGCGCTACTGGTGGTGTCGCTGCCGATGCTGCTGGTGTTGCCGCCGGACGCGGACACGTACGAGCAGGAGAGCCGCCGGATGTTCGTGGAGTGGAAAACCAGGTTCAAGAAGACCTTTAAATACGCCGGCTAAGAGGAGTGCCGGTACGCGGTGTTCAAGGAGAGCCACTGCCGCATCGCCTGGGCCAGGGCCGACGGGGTGACCACATCTGGCCTCAACGGACTCAGCGCCCGCACAAATGAGGAGATCTACCGCGGGCACGGGGTCCGGAAGGGGGAGGCATTGTACGAGCAGGAGACCCGCCGGATGTTCGTGGGGTGGAAGGCCAAGTACGGCAAGATCTACAGAGACGTCGGTGAGGAGGAGTGTCGGTACAGGTTGTTCAAGGGCAACCGCCGCGTCGTCGTCCGGCTCAACGCCGCCGCCGCCGGGCAAAACGTATACGGCATCAACCAATTCGGCGAACTCACCAACGAGGAGGTCCGCGAACGCTGCTACCCGGAGGACGGAGAGCTGAGCGCCAGGTGCCAAGCCGCCGCCCCCGACCCGGACCCCGACCATGGGAGGCGGATTTGGTACCAGGTAATCATTTTTTATGAAACTGCTGCTAGCTGTTTTTATAGTTTCTTTATTATCATTGTTGTTTCTTTACATGTGGCTGATTACCATATTCATCAAATATGGGTTATGGATTTTGTTTCTCGCTCCCACGTACTAGTCCTCTAATTGTTAATTTTGTATTTTTGTTTGGTCAACTGCACTATTTTCTTTGGAGCACAAGTAGCGGATGCCTTCTGCATGCAGAACACGAGACCAAACACATATTTCGATGTTTGTAATGGCTTCGTATGTGCAAAGAACTCACGAGATTTTGAGTAGTGCCTTGGTCGGTAGACAAGGGAACCGTATTCTAGAGCTAACCACAAGTACGTGAAGATTTTTGTTAACCTCTCTTTGGATATGATTTGATTAACCTAGCAGTTCAATATGTATTATTACTACTGGTATCTGGGAATTCCTACATGGTTTTACCCAAAGTTGTATAATTGTGTGATTCCATTACAAACTGGAGTACCGAGTACAGCATGGAAGAGAATCGAGGGTTTGGTCTTATGATCAATGTGTTCTATAGAAAAACATATTCCTTTGATCAAACATGGACATTAAAGTTTCTCGGCATTTGGACTGAGATAAGCTTAGCTGAAGAGGGGGAGAATTATATAGTGTGCTAATGCTTGATAAGCTGGTGTGGTGGATCCATAAGTCGTTTTTCTCTAATATAATGGATGATCTCACCATCTGCTGTCATTTGACATGATGCTAAATAGCCTGTTGGTCTTGGAAACATCTTGAGTCTGAATCTCGTGTGGATGTTTCTTAATCCTATTGGCACTAGTGTTTGATCTATATATTATATATATAATTCTCATTCGCTACTATTTACCTTTTTTATATAGGTTTGCCGGTGCATTGCTACGGAAGCGGAATCTGGAGGTAGTGCCGTTCCTGGAGATGAAGCACACATGTGGATCTGAACATCACTTGTGTCTGTTGCTGGAGAATGTTAGAATAAAGATGTTTCTAATGTAATATGGTAAATTTGAGATGAAAATGTTTATATGCATTTCCATGCTATGATTAAGATCGTTGTTTCTCATGGGTGGGTTTGTTTTTGGCTATTTGCTATGTCAAACTGGTTGGCCTCCTAGGACAACCGTTCCATTGTGATGACTCTTGGAAAGGCCTCTCTCTCTCCTGCAATTGTAAAAACAAGATCTTAACAGTAGGAGCCTTGAGTGTCATGTTAAACCGATCTTTGATCATCGGACAAACAAGGCATATGCATTTACACTCGGCTATGTTTCATCTTTATCTTTGAATTGACTACTATGCGATTGGTTGGAAGCACCGAGATCTGTGGAATTGTGTCATTTCCTGTTGTCATCCCTAAACATTCTTCAAATTTTATCTTGCTTATATAGTGTTAACTTTTACAGGATGTTAAATTGTGAATTGTTGCATATTATCATGGTTGTGAACCCATGATAAATAGATTCTGTAGTTTAATAGCAGTAGTGATTAATAGTCATTATCCGCTTACAAATTTTTGTTCCTCTCTGTCAAACAGGGGATTGTATCCTTTTGGGGCGTACATTTCTTAACCAACCAGTTGTTCACTATTCATGAAATCAAACATTTGTGGAGGAAACATTGCTGTGCTAGGACTTATGGAAGAGATTTGAATATCAGAGTGGACATTTTTGAAAATCCAGATGAGACGAATGTTCTGTGTAGTGACTGGAATAGCTGGAAAGATCCATTTATCTGGTTAGTGCTACAGTTACAGCCTAGAATAAGTTTCATGTTTTACAGTATTTCTCTTGGCATGACCTGCATATGTTATTGATAGGAAGAAGAATTGCAGAAAATGGCAACGGTGATAGGTTTCCTAATTTACTCCAGAGGCACACTATATGATGAAGATATCTGTCACATCTTGCACTTACACAAGGCTTAGTGTTTAGAGAACAAGTTCTGTAATGTTATTTTGTTTTCTTAAGCCTTAGGTGACCACTAACCAGTCATTTCTGTTAGTGTGCATTTCTTATGTAACTAGTCATTTGCCATGGTGCATTTATTCTTTCTTGTTTGTTCAGTTTTTTACACACTAGTGCAGTTGGTTTATTTTCTTTTCTTGAGTCATTACTCATTAGTTTTCTGTTTTCATACAAAAGCTATGTGTAAAAAAAATGCTGAATGGTGCTAATTATTCCCAATTTTAGGATTGAAGGCGCAACAGATGCAGTTGGGATTCAGTTTTTTCTGAAGAATATTCATCCTAGAATGAAGCCAGGCTGCTGCATCGGCTCTTTTTGGATTGCCAGACTCATTGTATGCCAGGCCTAATACATTTGGTGAACTTATGTGAGCTATCATATCTCCATCCAGCAAAGTCCAAGAAGCAGTTGACTGGGTTTTGAAGGGTGCGAATCCAGATATTGTTTTGCACACGCTCATGATGGCGAATTGGTATAGCACACTATTTGTGGATGCTTGTGGAAGACTTTCTTGAGTCGTCTCAACATAGCCGGTCCCAAGCCCGG
>CM041644.1:44905524-44917655 GCA_023333625.1 Bothriochloa decipiens | reverse complement strand
TCCATGCCCTTGTATTTCTCCCTGCACCCAAGAACCTTGAAAAATGTCTCCGTTGGGATATGTCTGTAAGCCAAGGCCATGCTTAAGATTCAGCTTCCAGCCTCCCTTGTAAGTGGAGTTGTTTAGCCCAGTATATGTTCCTTGACCATAAATGTAGCCACCGGAGTAGTCACCTGTGTAGGCGGCCCCTGTCGGCCACAGGGTCTTGCCTTGCCCATGCCTGAGGCCTCTCCTCCAGTCACCCTCGTAAACACAACCATCGGACCAGATATAACAACCTGAGCCATGTGGCGTGTTGCCCAATAATGCGCCTCGATAAATATCCCCATTGGGCAGTATAAGCTCTCCATCTCTAGAGTCAGAGTGTGTTGGAGGAAGTACGATACAAGCAGCAGCATCTTGAAGCTCATCATGGAGAAGAGCCGCAGGGGTGGCCATGCATAAGCTCACAGCTCAGCAGGGGCTGATTCCGGCAAGAAGATAAAACAGGCTGCACGTACAAGACGATGAAAGAAACGGATTAGATGAGTTACTACAGTTGCAAGTGGTGGAAGAAAACAAAGTGGGCGAGATCTGCTAGGATCTGATCTTGGCAGGGAGGGCAGGAAGACAGGTTACTATACTACTCCTACCCTTTTGTAATGAGGGAATTGCGTACACTGAAAAGTGGTGGTGAGCATGGTAACAAAGAGATAATAAAGTGATCTGAATCTGATCCCGTGTCGATCGGAGGAGATGCCAAAGTAAAACGCAGCAGCATGATGATGAAAAACATACTCGCATTCTATTGATTTGATTTGAAGCAACGAGAATGAGGTGAGCAGCAAACCCAAATAGTTAGTTACAAATTAAATACTCAGGCAATGGGTTGAACGGAGCTGGCTGCCCGAAAAGGAAAAAAAAGGAAAAGGAAGGCCAAGCAAGGAATCCATATCCATCCGGTCCGGGTTGCCTCACCTCCGGCATCCGGCCTTCGGCCTCCGGCCAGGCCCGGCCCTGTGGGGCTGCTAGCGGTGCCTGCGCACAGGGCCCTTGGCGTCAAGGGGCCAGCCCCGTAGATCTAGGAAAGCCAGGTCACCGGAGCACGTAGGTGAAACTTTCACGCGTCCATCGATTAGGCCTCTGCAGTTCCACGTCCACGTCGTGTTCGTATTCCGCTGCGTGGCCGCTGTATCTTCACTACTGCAAGCCTGCGACCTGCGAGCTAGAGCATACGCGTCGTGCTCGTGCCTTAGTTCATCGGTCGATCATGTGTCCGTTAGCCTCTACGTTGTGGCAGCATCCAGCGCTTGTCCGCCGGCCCAGTAGAGCCTAGCCTACTCTCCGTCCAATTACCCCCAATTGCTCGCACGGAGGTAGCCAATTGCTCCCCTTTGATTTAATCAATATTTAATTTGCTTTTGTGCCCAATCTTTTTTCTTTATAATACATGGATTTAGGAATCCTTACGGAGTTATGGTGTAGCTAGGGCAGTGAGTAATCATTTAATCTAGTTTTCAACTTGATAATAATTCAGAGATTTAGGAATTCTTATATTGTTGAATCTAATCTAGTATGACATGAGTTTGATAAGAACATTTTTGTCATGCTATACACTTACTAGAAACATCATTATATTATTAGAGGTATATTAAGGGCCCATTTTTCGAGCTTCGCTCCGGGTCTCTTAATGGACAGGGCCGGGCCTGCCTCCGGCTGCCGGCTTCCTAGCGGGCGTGGTGTCTCCTTCCGCCTCGGCCCTTCCATTGGCGAGTGCGGGTGGGTGGGGCAGGCGGGCTGGCTAGTCGTCGGCGACGGCAGAGCGGCTGGCTGGCTAAGCATAGAGAGAGGGGAGAGTGACACGGGGGAGTGTCGGTTCAAGTTTGGGCTGGATTGGGCCTTTTTCATTTTTGGTTCTTTCTTTGAAAATCCCTTCCTTCTCCATGGGAAATTAAAAGCTGGTTTGAGCTGGCTGGGCTGGGCTTTAATTTAATTTAATTATTATTTACGAGCAAAGTAAAACAACAACCTATCTATCTATCTGTCTATCTATCTATCTATAATGCAAAGGCTCTGGATCCGGTAGAAACCAGACTCCTACGAAAACTTTGGAAACTATTGATCTAGACCACAGACAGTGCATCCGATGGCTATAGATGGAGGTGGGGCTTTTTTGCATTTAAACGCCCGCCCCAACACTGCTAATCATGTTTTGCAAACCACCCCCTCCTCTAATACAAATACATGAGAGAGAGAATACAAACTTTTGAAGGAAAAAAAAACATGAACAAGAGTGAAGATGTATGCATGTGTATATGTATGCCGTATGAAATGAAAATGGTGACCATGACAACGAGACCACCATGGTGTTAGATTGTTTCTGACTGATGCTGATTTGTTATGAGAAATTGATTGATAGCGTTGATACGAGCAATTGAACAAAGGTGGAGACGAGAGAGAGATAATTGATGAATGACGAAGCAGGAGGAAAGGGAGAAGAAAAAAGACACGCACGCATGCCTGCTAGGTATACCGTAGCTCCGCCGACGACACGGACGGTTTGATATAATGGATCGCCGGCCGGCCAGCCGCAACAGTCGACTCGATCTGGATCGATCTATCTCGGATCGCAGCGGAGCTGCTTTAGTAGAGTAGAGTTTAGAGTATAGCAGCACACGCAGCATCAGCTAGCTTATTCCCATCCAACACCATGCTTATATATATGCATCCAATCCATGTGTACATACAGGAAGCTTGCAACTTCGATCGGATGCTCCTACATGCTTGCACATGCTGGATTGCTGGCTAATATAATGCGCTTTACAGCTTCTTTTTTTTACAACTGCTGTAGTGATAGCTGTATTGTCGTTTTTCTGCTTTACTATATCTCTTTTCTGGATACTGATCAAGATCAAATCAAATAAATATTTCTTCCACTCACAAGTGCTTTACGCTTAACAATATATAACCAGACTCTTTAATTACAACCTTTGATTGGATGACTCGATTTGGCCCTAGTTCTTTTGCTTCTTCAGAAAGCTCAAAAAGCTAGAACTATAAGCTCCCCCCATATATAGGGTAGCTTTGTCAGGTTAACAAATTACAACTGTATTTTAAACTAAAATCAGAGAGAGCAGCTTCCCGATCGAGCTTTCAACAGAAAGCTTCTTTCATATATGCTACACCTTGCTATCACCACCTCTTAACTATTTAATTAGTTTCAGAACGTTAAATTTACATGTTTTTCTTTATCATTTGTCTACAAGGACCATAATATTCTGTGTACACATATTTGTTGGATTTTATAATAATATATAATTGCATTACGACAAAGCACTTCATAGTTGAGGGTTATTAAAATCCACTTTGTATAATTTTTTCAATCAAAATATACGTTACATTATTTTACCTAGGACAGGCGATCGACAGGACAGGGGCCGGGGGAATACATTTGGTACGGTTGTTATAAAATATATACAAGCTTTGCTTTGGGTATGCACCGATGATACCCCCGGTACCTTTGAAAAAGAGTCACCGAGCGATGGAAATTGCTGGCCACCACATATCGATTGCTTTCCATCAAATCAAAGCAAACAAAATATATGCAGCATCCGCTGTACCCCGGCTGCCATTTGTCAACTAAAGTGTGGCTCTCCATGTGAATAACTAAAATTCATCTTATTTGGTGATGAAAAGTTGATTTTGACACCAATTTAGATCGACTACAGCAATTTAAAGAGAGCCATCTACGACCAACACCCCCCATAGCAAAGCCGGACGACATAGCTAGTGGGGGAATATATTCACGCATGCATGTATGCTCATCGCAAAATATAATAATGTAATACATAAATGCACTGTGATGCTCATCATCGAAAAGAAAACGAACTCTTTTTTCGCTATTATTGGTCGGCCAGAAATCAGAAAAATGTGTATATATATATATATATATTCTACCCTCGGTGTAGCTTAGTTATTCTGCACCAAACTTTTATACTGAACCAATTCGGTACACGCGTGTCAGTATTATTCAGTATTTCGAAGTCAATTTTAGCTCTTGATGTTATACTAAACAAATATATATATATATATCGAATGCACCCAGACCAAACCGACTCAGTCCGACTGGACCAACCGGGCCGACGCGCACCTGCACCCGCACCTTGTCATTTACGCACACGCACCTGGTCTGCCCACCCGCACGCGCCCGTGAGTAAATCACGTGGTCTGGCTTGCTCCCCACACCGCCGCCTCCACTTGCTCTCCCTCTTCTACCCTCCCGACGAAACCGCCTCCTCTCTCGCCGTTGCGCCGCTTCGCCGCCGAGGGCACCGCCGCGACTGCGCAACCACCTGCTGCGCCGCTGCGGCGCCGGCGGAAAACCGCCTTCACTTGCTCTCTTCCTCTCGCACCCGTGCGCCCTGTCAGCTTCCGCTGCGGCGCCCCCGAGGAAACTGCTGCCGAGCAAACCACCGCTGCGCGCGCCGTGGAAACCACCCCCATTTGCTCTCTTACTCCCGCCACACTCGCTTCCCCTTCATTCGTCGTTGCGCCGCGGTGATTCCGCGCTCGCGATGCATATCTTCCTCCGAGAAAACCCCACTCCCACACCTCCATTTTGCCGTCATTTGCCTCTACGCCTCCGCGATTCCCCTGCGCCGTCGCGATTTCGCCTCGCCGCTACGATTCCGCAACGCCCGCACTTCGGAGTTTCGACGATTCTACGGTTTTAGCCTGCGCTCGCCTATGGATTTTAACACCGAAGCCGTCGGATTCGTCAACCTAGGGTTCGAGCATTTTCTCATCGGATTCGCGTCCCCCTCATGTAAGTCATCTCGAATCCCCTATACTAAATCATCTCGAATCGATGCTACGGTTTTGTGTTGCTGATTCGATGCCTATTTAGGCTAGTCTGTTGTGCAGTGCTGATTGAAGGTGTATAGGGTCTAATTTTGTAGTTTCTTCTGAATATGATGTAGTATTTGGTCTTTCCATTATTTAGTGATTTGAGTAAACATGTTGAGATTTGATCAAATATGACTTCTGTGAACTAGTTTATTATTTTAGTTGCAACCAGTAGGTTGTTGTAGTTGCAATTGGTTTACAATTTCAATTCAATTTGTACATGTTGAATCTGTAATTCAACTGCCCATGATTTCTCACTGTTTTGTACAATTCTCTATGTATGCTTCTTCATTGTTGTTTGCATTCTGATTTTTCATAACTACCTTACTGTGTTTGTTGTAACTGGTAGGCTATTGAAGTTGCAATTGATTGACAATTGTATTCAATTCAACTGATTTTTCATAACTACCTTACTATGTTTGTTGTAACTGGTAGGCTATTGTAGTTGCAATTGGTTGACAATTGTATTCAATTCAACTGATTTTTCTGTTATTGCAACTGAATTTTTTCTTTTCAAATGGCAGTGGTTATAATGGACACAGAAGGGAATGCATCATCTGGCCAGGGCAGTGAACCCCCCAGCGTTCCCCCCGCTTGGTTCAGCAGGAAAAGATCAATGTATATAAGTTGAGGAAGGACCGGAAGAAGAAGTTAAGGCTCCCCTCCCCCGTTCCTGATGCTCAGATTGAAGAACATGAAGCTCAGGAACATCCTGCAGAAGATTTAGATTTTGATCCTGATAATGTAGATGAGGGTGTTGGCGATGAGGGTGGTGGCCATGGCAACATTGGGCGATGATGCTGATGCAGTTGATGTAGGAAACAAGAGGCGCCACAAGAAGCCTGCTGCACTTCGTTGCTCTCCTTCGGCATTTCAAAGACTTCTCACAGCTATCGAGAAGAATGAGCATGTCAGAGCTCAAGTAAAGGCAAAGGCTTTTGGTGGACTGCTAGAATTCAAACCAACCGAATTGAGTAGGAAATTGCTGATCTTCCTTATGCTGAGGTTGAACCCAGAGACTATGAAGTTAGAACTTGGTGGCGGTAAAGAGATTGACATCACTGAGCATGCTGTTTGGTGTATGTTCCAGTTGCCAAGATTTTGTGGCGACCCACCTTGCTTGTCAGATGATGAAGCTCGCATTAGGCGGAACCATTTGGGTGAACAAATCTGTCTCAGTCCATACGATGGTTCAGGTATCAAGTTTGGGGATATTGTTGATGGACTTGCGAAGAAGAAGCTTAGTGGTGATCTCGCTCTCAGGGCATTCTTTATGGCTGCATTCCAGTCCCTTCTTTTCTCGAACACCGATACCAAAATCAGGCTCGAGGATGTGGCTTATACCGAGGATTTGGAGAATATTGGCAATATTAATTGGTGCAAAGTAGTAATGGATAGTCTTTGCAAAGCTGCACGTTTGTATAAGAAGGATTACACGTTGAAGGACGAGTTTGCACCTATATCAGGCTGTGGTATCTTTCTGGTGGTAAGTTTTTTATTTTTTTTTGTTCTTCATTTTTTCCTTTTCCAATCTTTTGCTTTGTTATTCACTAGTAATAAAATCTGGTTGTGTAGTAGTTTTCTCCAACATTGACTTGTTTGTTTTGGAAGAGTTGCAACTGTGTCATGGCTCTATTTGCAACTGTGTAGTAGGTTTGTTGCAATTGCTCATGTCTGCTGTGTTCATTTCGAGTTGAGTCTTTTTTTTGTACATGGAGATGCTTTTTGTCAATTGCTTGCATTACACTTGTAGTAATTCTGTCTGTGTAGTGTTTTATCCAACTGCAATTTGTTTTTGGACAGACTTGCCACTGGGTTATGGCACTTGTAGCAACTGCGCTCTAGATTTTGTTGCAATTGGGATCATATCCCCCTGTACTAATTTTGTTGCAATTGGGATCAATTTTAGTATAACATGGCAGCAACTTCTTTTATACATGGAGATGCTTTTTTGTCAATTGCTTGCATTACACTAGTAGTAATTCTGTCTGTGTAGTATTTTATCCAACTGTCAATTGTCTGTGCAGGCCGCCCCTATTTCTTCTCCGTTCCCTGATTCTATTCTGAAGATTCAAAAATCGATTTTTCATGATGATTAGAAATAACATGTAAGTTTCATGAGATGCATGTGATGCTGATTTTTAATTTGATTTGGAAAACATGTGTACCAGACCATCGTCATGATTAATCATATAAAAGTCATCAGGTTTACTCCTATTGCTACTACTGAGAATAAGTACTGACCATCATCACGATTACTACTAAAAATCATCGGAAGAAAGAAAAATTACGGTTAATAACAAGAATTACTATCAGAAAAAATTGCTGAGGAAGAAAATTATGATTAATAACTAGTATTACTACCAGAAAAGTTAGGAAGGAAAATTACGGTTAATATCTAGTATTACTGCCAGAAAAGATACTAAGAAAAATTACGGTTAATAACTACGGAATTATGGCTTAGGCAAACATCTACCGACAACTTGTACCATTTAAATTCCTCGCAAAAAGAAAAAAAAAAACCGTGCGATTTCGAATATTACTACTAATAAAATGTATTACTAATAAATAAAAATTATTACTACTAATAAGAACTGTCCGATTTCAAAAAGTTATTGTTAATTGCGGAAGGAAAATTTCCTCCATTTGTACATCCACAAATTAGTAACTAGGTATTTTGGAGAATAAAAGTAATTTCTAAAAACACCACTTTTGACTCCGAATTACCGAGTCATTCGGATGCACGTCAAGGTATGTTTTTATTACTAATTAAATAATTTGGGAAGAAAACTAATTTCTAAATAAACACATGCATGGACAAATAAAAGTTGAGCGGTAAATATTACTTCCAGGTAGAACGCATTCATCAGTATTAGAAAATAGAAATAGATACATGCATGCACAAATAAAAAAATTCAGCGGTTGTGAATTATTACGAGAAGTACCGGTCAACGGTAAATATTATAGAAAATCAGCAACCACCGAATCAGGGTCACCAACCACCGAACCAGCGATATCTTTTTTCGGAAGCTGAAATCTCGCGTGGTCCCGCTTTTTCTTGAGCGTCTGGCTGCTCCTTTACAGTTGCGAAACGGATTGGTAAGAAAAGTTATGGTTACGGGCCGGTGAAATCTCGTATGACATGCGCTATTGTTTTATTGTTGCGGACGGCTATTGGGAGGAAAATGAACCTTTGCGGGCTGCTCGCCGGAGGCCGGTGGCATACCTAGAGCCTTAGGAAGGCTCTAAGGGCCTGTTTGGTTGGCCTGCTGAGGCCATACATGGCTCGCGGGATGCAATGAGGCCCAGTTTGATTGTTTGTGTCTCTCCCCTGGCCAGGCTCGCGAGATGCAAAAGAGGCCCTCCAGCCAGACTCTCGAGGAACGCCCGATTCGGCCGTTCCTCCTCATCCTGGCTCTCGCCATGCTCCGTCCGAGCTCGTGGCTGGCTCCCTCCGTGCGCGCAGAGATGGCGCGAAAACTAGGGTCACCGCCCTCCTTCCCGCGCGTCACCGCCCTCGTTCCCGCGCGTCGCCGCCCTATAAAGCCCCCTTCCCTCCTCTTCCCTCCCTTTTTCTTCTTGTCTGTCCCCGTGTGCGCCGCCGGTAGGGTTTGCTCCCCCCTCTCTATCGCTCTGGTGCTGGTGTTGTTGTTTGATTGGAGGTGTTCTTTATTGATTCGCTGTGTTCTTGATTGATTCGATCTTTGGCAGGTTTCGTGGATCGGTCTTCCACTCCAAGCAAGTGCGTTTTCCCCATCTCTTTCCCCTCTTTTTCCTCTCCGATTCGAAACCCTAGGTAATAACATGTTTCGATCTGAGATGCAGGCACGCCAGATCTGGTCCCTTGCTGTTCTTGCGGTAAGAACCTAAATCTTCATGTGATTTCTTTTTTTTGCTTTACGTTGTGAAGAACCAATATTTTGTATGCTAATCTATTTGTTTTGGTTGTTGTGCTTGCAGATCTGACTCCTCTAGGTCGTTGTTGGGACTTTGCTGGCTGTGCTGCTTGTTGACGTGGGTATTTTGCACATCTCTTCCCCCTCCCTGCCCCCTCTAATCTGTATTGCGCGATAGTGATTATTGCGGTCTTTTTGGAACTGTGGTTTTGTCCACGGTCTATATGATGCAAATGAGCTGTTGCCTGTTGTCTTCATGATGCAATGTTTTGTTCTGAGTTGATGGCCTTATTCTGTGATGATGAAGAATAGTTTCTGAGTTGATGGCCATATTCTATGATGATGAACTTAATTAATCTGAGCTGTCCCCATTTTCTATGATGATAAACTTAATTAATCTGAGCTGTTGCCCATTTTCTATGATGATGAACTTTAATTAATCTGAGCTGTTGCCCATTTTCTATGATGATGACCTATAATCTGAGCTATTTGCCCATTTTCTATGTTATGCATTGTTTCTTTCTTAGATTCTGTCCTGAAAAATTTTATTTTTTCCTAGATGGACATGGAAGAAAAAAGAAGGTTTCTGATTGCTAGAGCTGGTGCTCTTATCTCTGCTATGTATGTCCTACTGCTTGCTAGGCTTAGAGTCCTTAGGTGTGAGAGGCCTCAAATCACCTATGGTCCAATGAGTGTTAGGGATGAGGAGAGGCAAAGAAACCTGAACTTAATGTATAGCTACAATGACATAGAGTGTGTGAACATGCTTCGCATGAAGAGAGCCCCCTTTTTCAATTTGTGCAACCTGCTTAGAGACAGGAAACTTGTTGTAGACAACATTAATTGTTGTGTTGAAGAGCAAGTTGCTATGTTTCTCCACATTGTTGGCCATAACCAACGATTTAGAGTGGTTAGCCAAAACTGGAGAAGGTCTATAGAGACCGTTCACCGCCATTTTAGAGATGTTTTGTATGGTATTGGAGAGCTTAGGGGTGACATGATTAGAGCACCAAGCAATGAGACACCAGTTAAGATAAGCAACAGCCATAGATGGTATCCTTATTGGAAGGTAACTACTAAATGCTAGAGCTGTTAGGATTGTCATGCATTAGGGCCTGTTAACTTAATTTCAATTTGTGGATGACATGTAGGACTGTGTTGCTGCCATTGATGGGACTCATGTATTTGCTAAAGTTTCTGCTAAGATGTAAGCTGCATTTAGGGGTAGAAAGCATGCCCCAACACAAAATGTATTAGCTGCAGTTAGCTTTGACCTCAAGTTTGTCTATGTCTTGGCTGGGTGGGAGGGGTCAGCACATGATGTCACTATTCTTGCTGATGCATTGGAAAGAACTGATGGGTTAAGGGTTCCACCAGGTAATTAATCCAATTCAACATAAAAGAATTACTTGTTGTGAGGAATTAGTGCACTCTATTGAAACTAATTGAACTCCACATTTATTTTAGGCAAATTTTTCTTAGTAGATGCTGGAAATGCATGTCGCCCTGGGTTTCTCCCCCATATCGAGGTGTTAGGTATCATCTCAAAGAGTATGCAAATAATAACTACCCAACCAACCCCAAACAGCTCTTTAACTTGAGGCACTGCAGTTTGAGAGTCACAATTGAGAGGGCTTTTGGTTGTTTGAAGAACCGCTTTCGCATCATTGACACAAACAAGCCATTCCACCCCTTGAAGACACAAGTGAAGTTAGTGCTTGCATGTTGTATATTACACAACTGGATCCTTAGTTTTGGGGTTGATGAGATGGTTCCTGAAGAGTTTTCCTGGGTTCCACATGAAACTAATACTCATCCACCTCTTGGCATGGATGATAATGCTGCCTGGCTGCTGAAGAGGGATCAATGGGCTGAGCATATGTGGGCTAATAGGGGGCTCTCTAGGGTCTAGGTCATTTGTTTCCATGCTTGCAGACATGAATAAGTTGTAATATTTTGTTGTTGTTTTGGACAAGTTCTGTGATTTTTGTTCTCCATTTGCTTGTGGACATGAGACTATAAAAATTCTAAGAATTTGGGCAACAACAATGATGGCTTTTTTTCTATAATGATACTACACTATTAAAATTCTGAGAATTTGGGCTACAGCAATGATGGCTTTTTTGTATGTTACTACACTCATTTTGAGAATTTGGGCTACAGCAATGATGGCTTTTCTTCTATGTTACTACACTCATTATGAGAATTTTGGCAATACTAATGATGATTCTGTTCTGTTACTACACATACTGAGGCTGTGCTGTGATGCTTTGCTAGTTTTTAAACTTTTCTTGAACTGAGGCAAATGGACATGTGTTGTGATGCTTTGATGTCTTTTATACTTAACTTGAACTAAGGCAAATGGACATGTGCTATGATATCTTTTTATCTATCATACTGTATTATTTGAACTGAGGCAAATGGACATGTGCTATGATGACATAGTCAATGTGATACTGCACTTGAGCTGAGGCAAATGGACATGTTCTATGATGATTGAATGTATTTGATACTACACTTGAACTAGGCTATGGCTGATGGCAAGCTGATCCCTGATGACCTTGTGTTCCCTGGTGTGGATGGTTTGGGGGATGCTGAGGGGGGCAATGCTGCTGCTAATGAGGGTGTGCATGTTGCTGAGACTGAAGCTGCTGAGGGTTTCATTCCAGCTTCCCAGGCTCAGCAGAGGTCACTCCTTAGGTGGACTGATCCCATGTCTGCCTTCATGCTGAGGCAGATGTGCCAGATCATAGCCACAGGGGTGAGGACTGACAAAGGGTTCAAAGAGGTGCATCTCAACAAAGTGGCTAAGGCACTGCAGGACTCATTTGGCCATGCTGTCAGTAGCACCCAGGTGTACAACCACCTGAGAAAGTGGAGGCAGAGGTGGGTGAAACTGTCAAAGCTTAGGGATCTGAGTGGAGCTCTTTGGGATGATAACAAGTGTATGATAGTGCGGGAGGAAGAACACTACAATGGGCACACCAAGGTTGGTTCAATATTCTCATCTTGTAGCAATGTTAAGTTCTTTTGCTGACTATTGACTGACCAAGGTCACTTGTCTAACTGCTGCAGGACCACCCCAATGATGCATACCTACTCAACAAGCCAATTGAACACTACAAGGAAATGGTGGTCATCTTTGGCAATGGCCAGGCTACAGGGAAGTGGGCTATGGGCAGCAATGAGCCACTTGGTGCTCCATCTGACTATGCTGAGAGCTCCATGAAGACTGAGGCAACTGCAACAGAGATCCTCCATAGTGCCAAGACTGACACATGTGACACTACCAAGGCAGAGATTGTGTGGCAGAACCTCCTAAATCATATGGCCCACACGCATGATTATTGT
>CM041644.1:44804753-44886075 GCA_023333625.1 Bothriochloa decipiens | reverse complement strand
TAGACCCTAGACCCTAGACCCTAGACCCTAGACCCTAGACCCTAGACCCTAAACCCTAAAACCCTAAACCCTATACGGTTCAGACACATTCATTGCTAGTCTCCAAGCGCTCCTATCCATAGCTAAATCCTTAGGGATATTCCACTCCTTAAGGTCTCTCTTAACCGACTCGTCCCAAGTCAGTTTAGGTCAACCTCTACCTCTCTTTACATTATCGACCCGCTTTAGAACCCCACTACGCACCGGTGCCTCACGAGGCCTCCGTTGGACATGGCCAAACCGTCTTAGCCGGTGTTGAATCATTTTTTCCTCAATTGGTGCCACTCCAACCCTATCCCGAATATCACCGTTCCAGACTCTATCCCTCCTTGTGTGCCCACAACACCATCGTAACATACGCATCTCTGCTACACTCAATTGCTGGATATGTCGCCTTTTTATAGGCCAACATTCAGTACCGTATAACATCGCCGGACGAATCGCTGTCCTATAAAACTTACCTTTTAAATTCTGAGGCACCCTTCTGTCACAGAGGACGCCTGAAGCTTGATGCCATTTCAACCAACCGGTTGAAATTCTATGCCTAACATCTTCATCAATGTCATCATCCTTTTGTAGCATCGATCCTAAATACCGAAAAGTATCCTTCTTGGACACCACTTGCCCATCGAGGCTAACGTCTCCCTCCTCATTCCTAGTCACGCTGAAATCGCACCTCATATACTCGGTCTTGGTCCTACTAAGTCTAAACCCTTTTGACTCTAACGTGTGCCTCTATAGTTCTAACTTCCTATTAACCCCTGCCCTAGTCTCATCCACTAGCACCACATCATCAACAAAGAGCATACACCAAGGGATATCACCTTGTATGTCCCTTGTGACCTCATCCATCACCAAAGCAAATATTTGGAGTTTCTATTCACAAGGTGATCACATGTGGAGATGCCTGGGTTTTAGGCACGCGACGTCGCAACTTACTCCAAACATTCTCAAATTTTTATCATAGCCTCGACATGCGATAACATGACACCTCGACAAGTTTTGTGATTTTCGGACTTTATTTGGATTTTGTATAATTAAAAAACACTTCTTTCACACCTAGATGGTCATTTTTCGTGGACAAGGCATGTAAAATTTTGGGTGAGTTTATGGATACGGCCTCAAAATACACTCTCCAACATGAATATCATTTTTTCGAATGGCTACGTTTCATTATTTCATGCACCTGCAGTTCAAATTTACATTTTTAAGAAAAATACAATGAAACAAAATTAATTCAAGGAATATAGCAAAATATTATAAAAAAGTCTCAAATTCAAACATGTGCTTGAATACAATACACTTGGGCTACAAAAAAGTTTAAAGTCAAAATTTAAAAAGAAATGAAAATTTTGCCGAGTGCCATCACTGGCACTTGGCAAACAGGCTCTTTGCCGAGTGCCACGCTGGACACTCGGCAAAGATGGCCTTTGCCGAGTGCCAGTTATGGCACTCGGCAAAGGTGCACCATGGAATAAGGCCCGCGGCCCATCTCTTCAACCCTATCTCCTCTACACCCAACCCGCGCGCGCCCCCCAACCGCCGCCGCCCCCGTCCCCCCGAACTGCCGTCGCCCCGGCCGCCTCGGCCCCTGTCGTGGCGGCCCCTCCCCACCCGAGGCGCCTCGACCCCTGCCGCCACTGCCCCCCCGGCCGCCTCGGCCCTCGCCGCCTCCCCCCCGACCGCCCGTCGCCCCCCTCGGCCCGACCGCTGCCCCCCCGAGACCACCGCCACCCCCTGTCCCTCTCCCCCCTCCCCCCGCCGCCAGTGCCCCCGTCCCCTCCCCCCTCCCCCCTACCGCCGCCCCCTGTCGGAAGAGAAGAAGAAGGGAAGGGAAGAAGAAGGGAAGGAAAGGGAAAAGAAGGGAAGAAGGGAAGAAGAAGGGAAAAGAAGAAGGAGGAGGAGAAGAAAAAGAAGAAGAAGGAGAAGGGGAAGGAGAAGAGGAAGAGGAGGGGAAGAGAAGAAGGAAGAAGAAAGGAGGAAGAAGGGGGGAGGAGGAGAAGGAAGGAAAAGGAGGAGAAGGAGGAGGTTTGCCGGCCTTCACCCCGCCGTCTTCTCTGCATGGCATCCCCGTCAACGCATGTGTCATGACTAGGTATATCACCCTTCTCTGCTTGTCGGTCTTCGTGCCGCTCTAGTCATCGGCCTACGTGTCATTGTGATTGTCGGCCTTCGTGCCATTGTTTATGGATGTCGGCCTTCGTGCCGTTCTTTTTGTAGGTTATCGAAACCTCCCCGTGTAGGGGAGGTTCTGTCGAAATTTTTAATAACTTATAGTTTTATTTGCAGGACCCGTGGGTAATTTATAGTTTTAATAACTAACCTATTGCCCTTATTTGCAGGACCTGTGGGAGGGACTCGGCCACCCTGATAGTCTTCATCGCCACTGTCTCGCTAGCCTCCCTCTACCGCCACCCTAGGTATAAATCACCTCTCTTTCTTACTGTTGTCATACGTAGATCACATAACCGAGTTAGGCGTCTCCCGTCCGAAAGGGATACGCGGTCGTTGGTATGCGGATCAGTGCATATCTAACGGTATCTCTTTCAGACTGTCCATGTTTTTTGGACAGCTCATGGATGCGTAGATGGGTTAGCTTCCATGTTTCGCTCTCGTCCGAGTTAGAGTTTTGGCAGCACCTCCTCGTTGTTCTCCGGATACACACTCTCCCCTCCGGGACGTGTATCGGGAGAACAGCGGGGAGGTGCTGCCGAAATTCCATCTTGGATGGGAGCGGAGCATGGAAGCTAACCTCATCTACGCATCCTCAGGTGGGATTAGGACCTATCCTTCACCTATTAGATGGTAGGAATGCCTTGTAGATGCAAATGCTGGTTTTATTACTCGCTTACTTTGGCGCATGACAAAGGATGGCTGACCGTGAGTGGATGTATACGGGCTTCGCAAGTAAGAGCTTAGAATGGGTTAGGGGGACCGATGCTTTCCTAGAGCATACATTTGGCCCAGCTGCTAAAGGGTCAAGTCGGATGCCGTGTCCCTGCAGCAAGTGTAAGAACAAGAAAAGAAACGAAAGCGTCAGGTGGGAGTAGATATTCACAATAATGGATTCGTTCCAAACTATATCGCTGGATCCACCATGGTGAACACCATCGTATTAGGGAGGAGGTGGTGAGACCGCTCCTCGAGGAGTATGATGCAGATGCCGGGATGGCAGACATGATGGCAGACTTTCATGAAGCAAGGTTTGTTGAAGGAATGGAGGTGGAGGAAGATCCAGAGGAAACCACAAAGGCGTTCTACACCATGATGGAGGCGGCACAAAAGCCCCTTCATGAGAAGACAATGGTTTCACAACTGGATGCCATTTCACACCTAATATCATTAAACTCACAACTGGGCATTAGTCGAGACAGCTTTAATCTCGTGTTGACAGTTGTTGGCAAACTGCTTCCGGATCCTCACACCCTGCCGAAGAACACATACGAGTCACAGAGGCTCCTTCGTGCACTTAAGATGCCGTATGAGGGGATCCAAGCTTGTCCAAAGGGGTGCATCCTGTTCAGGGGAGACAACAAGACAGCAACACACTGTCCAAAGTGCAAAGCCTCTAGGTTTGTGGAGGTAGAAGACAGTGATGGCAAGAAGAAACAATCTAAGATCCCCGAGATGGTCATACGGCACCTTCCTTTCCTACAGAGGCTCCAACGGCAGCGCATGACAGAGGAATCTGTGAAACAGATGACGTGGCACAAGAATGGCAAAAGATACAGTGACAAGATGGTACACCCAGTGGATGGTGATGCATGGAAGCACTTCGACGACATGAATCCTGGCAAGGCTATGGAGGCTCAGAATGTACACGTAGTGCTGGAAATAGATGGGTTCAACCCATTTGGAATGACGGCGGCCCCGTACACTTGTTGGCCCGTGTTCGTGATCCCCCTCAATCTTCCCCCCGGCGTCATGTTTGAACCTAGGAATGTGTTCTTGACACTGATAATACCTGGACACCCGGGCAACAATATGGGTGTATTCATGCAGCCAGTGTGGGATGAATTACAACATGCTTGGGAAGAGGGGGTACTGACATACGACTGAGCTACAAAGAGGAACTTCACAATGCATGTGTGGTACCAGTATTCAATGCATGAGTTCTTGGCGTATGGCTTATTCAGCGTGTGGTATATTCATAGGAAGTTCCCTTGCCCAACATGCAAGGCAGATGTGATGTTCACCTAGCTAGCCAAGGGTGCCAAGTATTCTTCTTTTGACAAACATCAGCAATTCCTACCTAAGAACCATGAATTGAGACGAGATGAAAAGCACTTCACCGACCCCATTCCTCATGTTAAGAGCCCTGCCAATGTCCTTGCCGAGATAGAGGCTCTCTAGATTGATAAAAAGAACGGTGGTTTTATTGGATATGGTAACGACCATATGTGGACTCATATATCGGGCTTGACTAGGCTACCGTACTTCAAGGACCTTCTTCTTCCACACAACATCGATGTAATGCACACAGAAAAGAATGTAGCCGAGGCACTCTGGGCAACACTCATGGACATTGGTAAGAAGTCAAAGGACAAAGTTAAGGCTAGACTGGATGTGAAAAGGATTTATGATAGACCAAAGCTAGTGATGAAGACCCCTGCGCCAGGCAAGAAATGGAAAAGGGCCTAGCCGATTACATCTTGAAAAGGCCAGATAGGAAGGAAGTACTGCAATGGATCAAGACGCTATAGTTCCCTGATGGGTATGTGGCGAATCTAAGTAGGGGAGTGAACTTGGAGACTATAAAAGTCTTAGGGATGAAGAGTCATGACTTCCACATATGGATTGAGTGGATCCTTCCTGCGATGACTCGGGGATACCTCCTCGAGCCAGTGTGGCGCGTCCTGGCAGAGTTGAGCTTTTTCTTCCGCCAGCTTTGTGCTAAGGAGTTATCTCAGGACATTTGTCTTGACCTGGAGAAGGTTGCACCTCTGTTGCTCTGCAAGTTGGAGATGATATTTCCACCCAGCTTCTTCCTGTCGATGCAGCATCTGATTTTGCACCTACCACGCGAGGCACGGCTCGAGGGCCGTGCAGGCCCGTTGGTGCTATCCAATCGAGAGGTGTCTAAAGCTTCTTCGGAAAAAGTGTAGAAATAAAGCTAAAATTGAGGCTTCCGTGGCAAAGGCATTTATTCTGGAGGAGGTATCGACCTTCACACAAGCGTACTATACTGAGAAACTTCCCAGCATGCACAATCCAACCCCTCGTTATAACGTTGACGAGAACTCATCGAACCTCTGCCTTTTCCAAGGGGATCTCAGAAGAGGAAGCACAGGTACCAACAAGAAATTGACCCATGATGAGTGGCGCACTATCATGAGCTACTTGTTGTTGAACCTTGATGAATGCATTCCTTATCAGAAGTAAGTTCTCAATGAGCTTGTTACATACGCCGTCACTATCCTCCTCCTATCGATCCGACCCCCTTGTCTCTTGTTTTTTTAGGGAATATATTAATGAACACTAGAGAGGCAATAGGGCTCCTACCGAGCAAGAAGAAGATCATCTTCTTAGACATGGTGTGCCCGATTTCATTTCCTAGTTCTGTACAAAGTTACCATCCAAGTAACCTCGTTCTGACTTTGAGATTCCACTTTGCTCCTAGGAGCGAGTAATGTAACGATCTACCTGTCCTGACCTTGCAGGCCCAGTTGGATGTGGAAATGAGTGATGAATTGAAACAGGTGGGAAGTGGCTTCTCCCGTAGGGTCAAGTCATTCACAGTTTATGATGTGAATGGCTATCGCTTTCGCACGAGAAGCTACGAGAAGAGTCGGCCCAACCTAAAAACCATGTGCTGCGGAGTTCGTACGCCCAGCACGGATGAGAAGGACTATTACGGCATAGTCAAAGAGATATACGAGCTCAAATTTTTTGGTGCCAAAGGTTTTAAGCCAGTGGTATTCAAATTCCATTGGTTCAATCCTGATGTCACGAAAAAAGACCTTAAGATTGGGCAAGTCAAAATTCGACAGGATTCCAACTATAAAGGAGATGATGTCTATATTGTGGCTAACCGAGACGCCATGCAAGTTTATTACCTCCCATGGGCGTGCCAAAAAGACGAGAAGCTTGCGGGTTGGAGCCTTGTGCACTTGGTATCGCCGCGCGGTAAAGCTGTCCCAAACGATGATGATTACAACTTTGACCCAACAGATGAGTTCTATCAACCTGAGGGGCTAGAAGGGAGTTTGGAGATAGACATTCTTTCACTGATGGGCATGGAAGTAGACAATGACATCGATGAGGACGAGGGTGATGAGGTGCAGGATGCTAAGGACTTATGAATCCTTGAGCGATGGCGGATGCAGCGCGATGGAGTTGTTGAGGATGATGTAGATGATGATGACGATGGAGATGATGATGACGATGGAGATGATGACGATGGAGATGATGCCCGACACTTAAGAGAGCTTGACAATATTGATAGTGATGACAACAATAGTGATGACGACTACACGCCAGCCACATTGCCGTTCGCGGAGATAATTTCTAATTCATGTAATACTATATTGTTATTATTATTACCTTGCAATTATGTTTCTTTACAAGTACTTGTCATTTATTTATGCTAACTATTTTAATCTTTGTCATTGTAGGCACTCGACAAAATGTCGGGCGAAAGGCGACAGCGGCCACAATGAACAGTCTGCTCACAGTACCAGATCTGCAACGAGGAGCAGGCGATCGCCGACGACGACGAGGAGGAGGAGGTGTTGGTGGAGCTGTCAACCAGTAGGGGGATGCCCCCAGCGGACATCGCACATCGACGAGGAGGCTGTAGTTCCAGGAGGCCCCGCAAGGGGGGACGATGACGACGACCACCGATGACGGCGACGGCGGCGACGACGACGACGACGACGGGGGTGAGCCGACGACGACACCAGGTGAGAAAACGATGACACCAGGTGAGACGGCTTCCTCAGGTTCGAGCAAGCCCTACCAGCGCGGGCCCTCATCGCTCCTTGACCCACGGCCGCTCCGTTCCCACCGCCTGGTGATTCGACCCGTGTGTGAGACGTAAGTATCCATTGTTGATTTCACTACTTGTTCATATGACATGTTGAAAATCGAACTTCAGACTAACAATTGTTTTTAATGACTCGTGCAGTAGCTAGATGTTTGTGAGCGTAGGGAGTGGTTCACACCATATCAATGGCATCCCAGGCCTGCTGATTAGGGAGTACTACCCTGGCTTGGTCACCCACAAGGGTGAGGTACAGGCGCCCATGAGGTGGGAGCACTTCTCTAGTGTCACGGACTCCAACGGCGAAACCCTTGCGGCGAAGATCAAGAGGGAGTTCTGGGTGAGTCTTTTCATCGTACCGCATTTCTCAATACTACGCATTTGTTGGACATTCTTGAAACAATGATGAGTTTTGTGTCAGTTCTGTGTGTAGGACTTCTTCATGTGCGAGGAGGGGAAAGAGCAGCATCCGGCGCGAGTGCACGAGGAGGTCTACAAAGATCGTCTCAAGGACCTATACCACGAGGCACATCTCTAGTGCGTCATCACCTACTACGCTGACGTCCTTCATCCTTGGCCAAGTGGTGAAGAAGCCGCAAGTCAGGGAGATGCTACTCCAGAGGGAGACCGACCTCACTGAGGCGTAGTACATGTAGGTAATTAAGTAGGAAACATTCATTCTGACTTCTTCCATGAAACATTCAATTCATTTTCTGGCATGTCAAATACTTGATGTCATGCAGATGTGTCCGGAGTGGTGCGACAAGTACCGGGACTGCTGGGCGGCCATTATGCGTGAGTGGACCATGGACACGACATACCAGAGGTGCAGAGAGCATCGGGAGTGCCGCCTACAGATGAGAGGGGCACCACACCACCAAGGGAACCAGTCCCTCCCAGTGTTCATGGAAAGATAGGTATGCTTCTGTTGATCTATTAATTCTAGCGCTCAATTGTTATTACTTGTAACCATGTTTGTGTTTTCCTTGCAGTCCCAGTCGCATGTGAAAGGATCAAGATGCCCAAGAGGGGGGTGAATTGGGCTAATTCTAAATTTTCTTGCAAAATTAAACTCTATAAGCCCAACTTTACCCTTTGTGCCTATAAGAGCTTTGTAAAATCTATCTTAAAGTTTAGCACCCTAGTTCCAATCCTATTCTAGCATGGCAATTCTATGAATGTAAATTGCAAGAATATAAATGCTAGAAAGTAAATGCGGAATGTAAAGAGAAAGGATCTCGGCGATGTTTTCCCGAGGTATCGGAGAGTCGCCACTCCCCACTAGTCCTCGTTGGAGCACCCGCGCAAGGGTATCGCTCCCCCTTGATCCGCGCAAGGATCAAGTGCTCTCTAAGGGCTGATTCTTCATCGCTCCGATGCGGTGAATCGCTAAGTACCGCTCACAACTTGAGTTGGGTCATCCACAAGCTTCGCCAGATGATCACCAAACTCCCAATCACCACCAAGCCATCTAGGTGATGGCGATCACCAAGAGTAATAAGCACAAGCTCTCACTTGATCTCGCAAAGCCTAATGAGACGATGGATGCACACTTGCTACTCTTGATTCACTAATGAGTGCTAATCAATGGATTCTCAAATCACTAGCACCTCACTAGGGCTCTTGCTCTCTTTTGACACTAAAGAAGTTGTTCAGCTGAAGAAATAGGCAAGTCCTCTGGTATGGAGGGGTAGGAGATGTATTTATAGCCCCACGGGCCAAATCCAACCGTTACCTTCCAAACCATGATTTTCGGGGTCACCGGACGCGTTCGGTCCCCAGCACCGGACGCGTCCGGTCCGTTCAATTTTTCAAATACGCGAACGAACTCAGCTAGCCATTACGTACCCACCGGACGCGTCCGGTGCATTACACCGGACGCGTCTGGTGTTTCGGTCTACAAACATAGCTTCTGGACAGCGTCTGGTGTAGCATCGGATGCGTCCGGTCCGGCGTCCGGTCCGTTATCATTTTCGGCGTTGCACCAGACGCGTCCGGTGCTTACCACCGGACTCACTGTCCCAGCGTCCGGTGTGTTCAAACATTCTGCTGCACACGCAAATGAATAGACCGGACGCGTCCGGTCCTCTTTGGTCCAGCGTTCGGTGCAGCTAAAACAACCGTTCCACTTCGAATTCGACGATCTTTGTGAACGGCTTTAACTCCAACGTACCTTAGGGCCTTTTTGTAGTTACCTAGTGCTAAGTTTCACAAGTGTGCATCACACCTAAACCATTAGACTTATCTAGGTCAAGCTACCCGTTTGCACCCCCCTTAATAGTACGGCCAAAGGAAAAACAAAGTCCTAACGACTAATCCGACGTCACCTAACACCATGGATGATCGGAACTAACCATTCTTGACCTTGTCGTCCATCCTTTGAAAACCAAAACGATTTCCATCGTCAAGGGAGCATGAAACCCGTATTGCCCACGGTATCCATCACCATGACCTAACTTACCAATGTTTCTACAAGACACACGTTAGTTATGGTAAATATTGTCATCAATCATCGAAACCACATTAAGGGGCCTAGATGCTTTTAGCATGGTGGGCAGGCCATCAACGAGTTCATGGGGTACGCCCTTGCTCACAAGGGCAAAGCGATGGCGATGGACAACGTCTACGACCCAGCGAACGGGCCCGACGCGTACACCAACGCGAGTATCCACCCCAAGCTCGACGAGTACACCTCCGCGGCTCACCAGCGCCATTGGGAGACGTTCGACCCCGCCACCGACCCACTGGACACAGACCTCTTAATGAGGTTGGGAGGAGAGAAGCAGCATGGCCGGTACTGGATGGCCAACAGCGCCATCAAGTCGTCCTCTGTTCCCACGCTGAGCTAGATTCGATGAGACGAGACCTGGAGCTCCTCCGACATCCCCATAGTGCCTCGGCAGCTGAGCAATGCGCAGATGTTCTCAGCATTTCAGGTAAGTGCCGTTTTATTCGTCGTTCACTCGTTTCACACATGTACCTTGCCTTCACATACCATCAACCTTGCGGGTGTAATATTGCACACCCAGATAGCATAGTTGTAGTTGAACCAGGAGAACATGGTGGTGGCCCATCAGCAGCAGCTGGCGGCTGTCACGCAGCACTACCAGCGTCAGATGCAAGACTTTGCCGCCTACTTTCGGGGCCTTCAGATCCTGGGAGTGCAGCAACAAGAGCTCCCTGTCTGGATCTTTGCTCCACCACCTTTTCCTATGCCCACTCCAATAGCGACTCCGGTGAGTATATTGCCTGTTGCTTTAGCTTGTGTGGTCATCCTGCAGGTACTAATGAGATCAATTGTCCTTTGTGCAGGAACAGTCGGTGGGTTCGAACCCGACTCCTCCACGTGCCAGCCCTCCACTAGTCCCTTCTCCACCGCACCGGTGGCTAGCTCACCCGACCTTCCCGACTCAGGGCTTCACGTGGCCAGGTACCGCTCCTCCTCCATCGACGCAGCAGGGGCATTCCGGGCCTGCAAGCGGCCCTCTGCTTCCACCACCCTTTTAGACGTTCCAGGCGGCGCCGCAGTCAGGGTGGTCTCCGTGGGAGCAAGGTGGGGGCTCTGGGGACGTCGGGACGAGCTAGGTACCTCTACTGCCCGCTTGTGGACTTGTATCGATGAACTTGTCGCTCTTTTGGACATGTTATGAACTTGTATCGATGTAACAGATGAATTTGAGGACCTTTATGTATGAATTCGTGTTGAGACGTTATGGATCTGATGAAATGCGATATTTATGTGATATTCTAGTCTATTGTCGTGAATATATGTGAAATTGCATGTCTGAAATGGAAGAAAACAGAAAAAACCAAAAAAAATTCCAGCTTTGCCGAGTGCCAGCTCTCGGTAAAGCTGGGCATTTTTCCCAGCAGAGCCCAGCTTTGCCGAGTGCTAGCGAGGCACTTGGCAAAGTGACCATTCCTTTGCCGAGAGCCGGCACTCGGCAAAGGATTTTTTAAAAAAATAAAAAATCTTTGCCGAGAGCCGGCACTCGGCAAAGGATTTTTTTTAAAAAAATAAAAAATCTTTGCCGAGAGCCGGCACTCGGCAAAGGATTTTTTTAAAAAAATAAAAAAATCTTTGCCAAGAGCCGGTACTCGGCAAAGGATTTTAAAAAAAATAAAAAATCTTTGCCGAGACCCGGCACTCGGCAAAGGAATTTTTTTAAAAAAAATAAAAAATCTTTGCCGAGTGCCGGCACTCGGCAAAGGATTTTTTAAAAAAATAAATATCTTTGCCAAGTGCCTGCCACGTCACACTTGGCAAAGGGTGCCGTCAGGTTGATGGCGCCCGTTACCTTTGCCGAGTGCTGGCGTGGCGCTCGGCAAAGCCTTTGCCGAGTGCCTTCCAGGTGGCACTCGGTAAAGACCCCTTTGCCGACCAATTCTTTGCCGAGTGCGCTTTGCCGAGAGCCGCACTCGGCAAAGCATTTGCCGACGGCAAAGGTGTCTTTGCCGAGTACGGCCGGCACTCGGCAAAGGAGGCGGATCCAGTAGTGCCTCAAAATGATCATCTGGTTACTTCAACTTTTTAAGTGGTTATTCTAGGTCCATCCATTGACATGAATTTACACCTTGAATGAGAACTTCATAAGAATATAGATTTGCCTCTATATCCAAACCAATCTGCCTCTAAAGAAGCATAATTTAGAGATGGCTATTGTTTACCAGCCGCCTCAAATAATCACCTTATTATTAGACGCAGCTCTATTTCGAGCAGCTTCTAAAAATGTCCCTAGTTAAAAAAAATGCTTTTTTCACATGGATGTGTGATTTTTGGACAACGAACTATAGAGATGGCTCAAAATACAGTCGCCTCTATAAGTTGATTTCATAGATACGCTGTTCCCAGGCTGGGCACCTGCCTAGAGGCGGAAAAGTGGAGCAGCCTTTTCTATAGTAGTGAGAGTTGTGGGCCCGCCTAGAGCTGTAGTAGTGAGATTTGTGGACCCAGATAATCTGGTAAGAACGATATTGTTTGCTTGAAATAAAGAAAATTTTATGACCAGAATACTAGGTATTAACTACAAGGTGACGTTGGAGGCCGAGGAACTGTGGGGCTCAACGGTCAGATAGCAATAACCAGATCTGCCGCCTACTGAACAAATCAAAGGAAAAGGTAGACGGACAATATAGCCCCTAAATGAATGTGAGAAACTTTAGACTGACTTGGTAATAATCAAGCAGTTAGACCTTGGTATCAACCAAGTACACGTACTTTCTATTATTACTATAGTATACAATACACACTTCAGACTTCAACTTAGCTTTTTTTTCCTTGAACATTAAGGTATCTCTTTTACCAAGTGCACTGTTAATTCTCTCCACATGCATCTCGTAATACAATTTTATTTGGCACATACATATTTTTGAACCAAGCATTTATTGTCAAAACTGTAGGATACGTACCTTGGATTTCTTGACTTCCTTCGTAGACAGCTGCTTTAATTTCAAACGACGGCATTTCGTTTGCTTTGCCGTTGCCCTTCTGACTTGCATCTATTAGAACAAGAAAAAGAGTGGGCATTATTACATATGATGTTGTTAACCTGCACCTCAAGGCAAAAGCATATATGGGACTTACCAAGACCAGGGGGCTGGGATAGCCTCTTGCGATCGGCAATTGCTCCCGTCTTGATGAGTAGAGAAGGCTTAGTTTAGGCAGTTTGAATCTGGATATGTGTGCCCTTTATAGTTTTAAGAGAGCCTGGCTGCAGCTGATGGAGGTGAAGGCGATCGACTAATTAGAAATTAGAAGTATTCTTTGACTTTGCCATAGATAGTGCTGCGAATACAAACAGGGCTGTCTTTGGCATGCGCATAAGCCACTGACAAAAGGGTCGGTTAGAAGAGATATACATGTAGCTCAAATACATGCATGCCATTCAAAATACTTTGCTTATAATATATTGGTCGAAGCACAGAACATACAAAACGTTTTGCCCAAAACAAAATTGTTAGAATTGTAGGCATTTTAGTACGTGCATATTTTAATCAGTACCATGATATAAGCGACCAATATGTGCAGTGGTGATCGTGTTAAATAGCATATGACGAAGGTGCTAGCAACATATGTAGCGCACCGATCGATCATATATATGAACCAGGAAAGGTATATATGCCTTGGCACCGGTGATGCTTTTACTTGTTCCAATAAAAACCAATCCTTTTCAATGTAGCCGATCACCATGATGCAGTGTAGTACTAGTGGTTGCCATATCATGTCCTCTGGGAGAAGAGAATATGTGGATCGTGTACTAGCTAGTACTCTCTTTATTCTAAATTATTAGTTATTCTAAAAATCTTAGAGAGTCAAAGCATTTTAAGTTTGACTAAAATTATAGATTACTAGGATTTATGATATCAAATAGGTATATTATGAAAATATAATTAATAAAAAATCTAATAATATTTAATTAGCATCATATATAAATGTTATTATCTTGTCATATAAATTTGGTTAAACTTGAGATGCTTTGAGTCTCTAAAATTTTTAGAATGACTTATAATTTAGGATACAGAGTATAACATTGAACAGGGGCTCTCCCTCTTTTGGCGGAGATGTGTGGAAGCCATGAAGGTCTGTGCATGTTATTGGCCACTGATGCTCGTTAATCCATTACTAGTAATAATTGTTACCTTGACGAGTCAATACTAGGCATCATCAAACGGCCCAAACGGAGGCTGTACGTTACGGGATCTCGGCTTGATGGCGGTAGCAAGGACACCTATCTGTGTCTAACTTCACATCCACTTAGTTGAGTAATCTTTTATATTAGTCAATTTTATAAAATTTAATTGAAAATAAAATGTTCAAAACCTCCTGTTTGTAGCACTGAATGAAAGGAAGCATTATTCCAACATCTTAATTAGAAGGATAGAAAAAGCACAAATTATTTATTTGCCGCAGATTTCCTTTCATACTCCAGCCATAACATGTTGAAACAGATTGAGTTGGTTACTTTGCTTACCAAGCAAAGCAAAAGTAGTTTGCATGGTGGAAATGGATGACTACAATCTCTCTCTTGTGCGCAGGTCGTGTGGGCGCTTAGCAAAAGGTGGTTTTCGTCTTAGATCTGGATCGATTTTGGTCTCTCTCCAGGTCAATATTATACCTTCCGTGCTGCAGGCTTTTAAGGATGGCATCTCGTCAGTCTCTCTAGGCCTCATTTCTACCTATTTTCCTTTCCTCCAAGTAAACGGATCGCAAGCTTGTAACAATAAAGTTCGTGCTTACTGCCCGCAAACACGCTGAACTACAAGCATGCATATATATGTGTGAGTCAGATGCATGCATACTGCAAGTGTTATATGTGTGTGTGTGTGTGTGTGTGTGTGTGTGTGTGTGTGTATATATATATATATATATATACATATACATATACATATATACATATATATATACATATATATATATATATGCACTGGGTGTCTGACATTTTTTTGAACCAATACCAAGTGTTTGACTTTGTGTTAGTAAACTCTATTCAGTTTGTTTATAGAAAGAAAAACTTGAAGCACGTTGACGTTGGGCTTCCGCGTCGAATTAGAGTGCACGTATGCTTGTCTGCATGTGCATGCTATATATTCGTTCCAATCCCAGGGGTGTTTGCATCGAGAGGCTTAGGTTTAGTTCTTACTACATCAGAAATGCTAACTAGGAGAACTAATTATGGGCTAATTATAAAACTAATTATACAGGGGTAGACTAATTAGCAGGACGAATCTATTAATCCTAATTAGTTAAGGATTGGCACATATATACTGTAGCACCATATTGTCAAATTAGGGACTAATTGGGTTTTATAGATTCATCTCATAAATTATCCTCCTCTGTGCAATTAGTTTTGTAACTAGTCTATTTCTAATACTCCTAATTACTGTCCAAATACCAATGTGATAGAGCTGAACTTTAGCCTGCAAAAACAAATACTGCATAGGGTGGGTGGCAGAGATGCATGCATGTTCCCTTACACATGGTATCCACTACTTTCCTATTGCTAATTGGAGGCCCCCTAAGGGAGCCTCACATTAATTTATGATAGATGCGTTAGAAGAAAAGATAAATATGAAATAAGTTAATTAGAAATATTACAATTCGAGGCCCCCAACGGACACGCTAGGAAAAAAATAAAAGATAAATGTGAGAAATCCTTGCATTAATCAGAAATATATAACTGTCAAATCTATAGACTTTGGCAATCGGTAACCCCCCACTCTGCACTTCATGACGATCAAGCTGTACGTGGAGGGGACACGAGCGTGGTAGGCTGGCTAAGGCATTCGTGCTGCGCCATCATCTAGATGGACATGAGCAGCCATCTTGGAGTACTAATATGCAGCCTCCGATCCCACCTAGAAGATATAGATGCCTTGGCGTTGGCTGCAGGGCCGGCCCGTATCTACATCGGAGTAGGGCACCATGAGGTGCTGTAAATGCTTCAGCGCTAGGGGATCTCAACCCAGGGTACATGAGGAAGGAAGGCAGGCTCTTCTTCGACGAGTGCCTCATTTGATGTACAAAGAGCTCCCGGTTAATCACATCTTTGATCGCCACGAATGCACACAAGCCAACTGCACGGGGAGAGCCAGGCTTGGCTCTTGGTCAATGGCATACAGACCTTGTTGGTCGGCTGTGGAAGAATGGAGCGAAAATATTTTTTCGGCAGCTCCAATTGCAATACAGGCAAGTCGTGCGCGGACCAGATGGACATGGAAGACGCGTCATGGACACCGACTACCTGTAGGTGAACACTGACGAGGAAGGCAATGCTGCACCGGCTACCTACCGGTGAACACTAACGAGGAAGGCGACGCTACTACAACTGCCTACCGGCGAACACCGACGAGGAAGGCGACGCTACAAAGCTCATGGACACTTACAAGATAGGCGACGCTACAATGCCGGTGGACATCGACTCCATCTACTTTGACCCTACACTTGCCAGCACTGCCGTGATGATTGCGTGGGCGGTCGGGCTGACGTTCCCCGTCACCCAAATCGATAAGCACATGCACCACTCGACCTTGACGAGGTGGACTACATCTATGCCCCGGCCTCTAACAAAAATGGCCTAAAATCTAGGCACCAAGTATCAAAGGAGGTGACAATTTCCATCCAGCACTTGAGCATACGCATGGAGCAAGCCGGCATCCAACCATGCACCTGTCATTGACGTTCAATCAGGCTGCATCAATGTGGCAAAAGGACGGGTATGTGGCAACATCGTGGAGACAACGAGGAGATTTATGTCAAGAAAGGGAAGGCAGGAACATGCATGCCACGGGTTCCACGACGTCCGATGTCCACGGAACCTATATCAAGGCTAGCTCCAGCCGCAACTGTAGGCTAAAGGTATGGCCATCGCTAGATCCAATAAATAAAATTTAATTTACCTCCTCTAACATATGTGATTTGATCCTTATTGACCATTGGGTATAATTTTGATTATGATTTCAACGTCCATGGATTATTTGGCACACATAAGTTTTTATATAATTTTTACTGACCATCAGGTATAATTTTTTATTATTACTAATAATGTCACTGAGTTACTTCAAATTATACGCTATAATGCTAAAAAATTAGGGGCCTTGATCCATGGAGATATCAATAAAGCCTATGTGGAAAATTTAAACCTCCACAACTACAAAAGATAATTAAACTAATCCAATAATTTTTTTGGTGGCTCCAGTAGAAAAAAGTAATGATCTTGTGAAGCTGTCTGAAAATCCTAAAGATTGGCATGTGGGCATACTATGGGATGCTATATATGATGATCATGGCATTTATAGTATAAGCTAATCTTAGGAATGATACAATAATGTCATATTAAGTTCCTATCAAATTTATAATATAATTTTGTTAGATTTGTTTTCTCTTGTACAAAGCATATATAAATATTTTGGGATCTTGTCTCGTGGTCATGGTCCGCCACATATAGCGTGCACACTTGTTTGCCTCTCGACTCCATCCCACTCTCTATCTCTGCAAGGAATCCTCCCCCCTAATCTAGAGCTAGGCAGCCAGCCGAAGATGCCGAAGAAGAGCCGGAGAAGGCCATGAACAACGCGAACTGGGGAGCCCCGCTAGTCCTAGGAGGGGGCGAGGGGCAGGCAGTGAGCTCATGATAATCATTGTTCTGGCAAAACAACGGTTGTAGAGACCGTGGTCTCTCATTTCCGTTAAGAGCCTAGCTATCTAGCATGGCTCTAGTTTCTTAAAAAAGATTTCGGCTCTTGCTCCTCCGCAGAAGTGGTATCTCTAGTGGAATTGATGCCCTTTAAAAAAAGGTTTGGAAAATTGGCTTCTCAAGTTTTAGCTTGGATACTTGATATGAAATGTTCTCTTTGATGGTTGATATCAATTGCAATGTTAGTTGATTAAAGATTTAACCGTGGTGACTACAGAATTCTAATATTTACTTTTGAAATAAATACTACTAATATTTATATATCCAATAAAATATGTCACTACTACATAAAATCTTTTCCGTGATCTTTTCAAAATAGCCTTGTAGGCGGGCAGGAAATTTAACCACCTCGGTTAATGCCTTGGATAAACCGAAGTCATTATTTTTTATTAAGCGAGGCAGTAAAAAAATCGCCTCACAAAATAGATTTACTGAGACGGTTAAAAAACAACCGCCTCCTAAAATCTGTTAACCAAGGCGGGCACCTTAGAAGGTCTACCTCCAAAAATGCCTCCATTTTCGGTGGCAGACCTCCGAAATGGCCCACCTCAGAAAAAAGGCTGAGCCCAGGAGGCCCAAGTGCAGCCCAATACACCTGCTCTGGTATAAATATGACTTTAGGGTTTTGGTATAACACCCCAAATTTTGTATTTTGGGTTGTTATTAGAAAGCACTAAATAAAATATGCTTTTCTATATTTTAGAAAATAATGAAATGGGTTTGTGCTTGGTGCTTTGCTTGGTTTTGCTGGTGTGAAAAAGAATTTCTAAACCTCGAGCAAATCACATCTAGGTTTTCTTTGAATTTAAAAATAATGCTTTGGAAACCCAAGTTCGCCTCAAGAAGGTTTTGAAAAAACGTTTTTAGAAAAATCCTTTCTCCTGCTTAGAGAGAGAGTTTTCTTTTTTAGTGTGGGCCACCGCACTAGCTAGACACCATCCCCTACCAAGCTCCAGTCATCCTTGGCTTACCCTAGCCTATCCTGGCCCGACCTAGCTTGCTCTGGCCTCTCCTAGCCTTAACTGGCCAGCTCTAGCCAGTCCTGGCCAGACCTAGCCGGCCATGGCCACCCCGGCTAGGCTAGCAGTAGCCGCAGTCGGCCATCAGTGGCCAAACTTGGCCATCAGCTCCTAACTTGATTTGGCCAGCTCCTGCCTAGCCTGCGCCACACCTAACCTCACACAGCCTCATCTGGTCAACCACGGCCAGCTACAGCCACCTGTGGCCACCCTCGGCCGGCCACAGTCAACTTCGGCCGGCCATAGCCAGCACTAGCTTGGCCACAGTAGGCCACAAGCAGCCATAACCTTTCCCGGTCACCTTGGGCCCACTCTGGCCATCCCTGGCCACATCCAGGCAGCCATGACCAATTCTGGCCGGTCATAGCCAGCCTACCTGGCCACCAGCGGCCATAGGTAGCCACGGCCGGCCCACCGGGCTAAGCTCAGCGGCTTCAGCCCGCCGGTTCCTCGCCGGCCTATAAACGGCCAGCCCCAACGTGCCGTAGCCCTTTGGCAAATCCTAGCCACGCGTAGCCGGCCACAGCCAGCCGTCGCCGGCAACAGTCGGCCGCTGCCGGCCGGCCAAGTCCTGGCCGAGGGACGTGGTCCTCCCTCCCCTGCGCGCCATAGCTGGCCGCCGCTGGCCATAGCAGGCCGCATCTGGCCACCGCCGGACGTTGTCGGCCGTAGCTGGCCGCCCCAGCCGGCTGTAGCAGGCTGCAGCTAGCCGCCGCCGGCTGTAGCAGGCCGCAGCCGCTGCAGCCGGCCGTAGCAGGCCGCAGCAGGCCAGGGCCGAGGCCCCTTCCCCCGGCGCGAGTAGCAGCATGGCTGCCATGGCCATGGCCTGGAGAAGAAGATGGACAGAGGTAGAAGACGAGGTATTTATGACTTTGCCATCAAGCGTTTTATTTACAGTTTTGGCACTGATCATATAATCTCCGCCGTTTCAACGTTTTAACTCCGATTCGAGCGATTCCAGTTGCATTAGTTTCGTGTCGTCGCGATCTACGTAGTAGTGCTAGTGGTTTTCATGTCGTATAGTTATGAATTTATTTATGGATTTAAATGTTAATTGGATTAATAATTATTTAATAGTTTTATAAATAAAAGTAAACTAGGGTTTCTATTTCCAATCTCGTTGTGTTATGACCGTGTCGACCTTAAGCTTTGTTTCAGCAATGATCTTCATGATGTCATATGTCTGTGCATTTAATCTTGTTCACTTGTGTAATAATTAGTTGATGCTCAACTAAATAAAAGCAACCTAGGGCTATGCTTTCGTTGTCCTTGTGTTGCGATCATGTCAATGTATGTTGCTTATTGTCAATAATGTTTGTCACATCATGTGTTATGTAGTAATCTTGTTTATTAATTATTGTGTGCTCCCTTGTATAAAAGTAAATTAGGTTTGTACCTTGAGTTTGCATACATGCCTATCATTATAACTAGTACCAATTTAAAAGCTTCTTTGTCAATTATGACTTGTTTAGATTTACCTTGGAAACATGTCATGCTTTGTTAAGTGTTCCCACATGTTATATCATATTAACCTAGTTAGTAACGACTCAATGTCCTTTATAATTTATAAAAGTAACTTAGTTTATATTCACATCGTCCTTTTATGCTAATGTGATTAATTTTAGCATTAATGCCTTTTCATTAATGACATGCTTAGTTCAACCTTGAATCATAAATGCTCTATGTTTAATATCAACATGTCTTATCATTTATGTCCTGCTTAAATTAATCTTTAAGCATATGATGTTTTCTTTAATGCTCTCACCTGTTCTAAGCTTTATAATTTATGAATGTTTAATTGGCTTAGATAATATAATTGCTTATAAATAGAGTATGACTAAGGTTTAACCCTGCTTTATATTTCAACATCATCCAACTGATTTGACTTTGTGTCTTTCTTATATGTTCTGCATCTTGCTTTAGTAAATGTATCAATCTTAAAGTTTGTCTTTGTGCTTGTTGCAAGTACCTCGATAGCCGTGTTTTCTTTAACGATAGATCCGTCATTCGTCGTTCTTGTGCTCTTGCGACCGTAGCACCGAGTTTGGCCATTTAGACCGTTCTGTTTTTAGTTTCCCTTTTGATTAGTGTATTGTTCTTAGTCTTATCTTTTTTGTGTGTTTGTTTGTGTTGTTTGGTTACTGTGACTAGACGAAGAGCGGTTTGTTAATACTGAAGACTAAGTTGAGGACCGACAAGTACAGCAGAAGCTAGAAGCTGGAAGTCAGAAGAGCAGCTAGACTTTGGATTTAAGACAAGTGCAGGCACCTTTGATCATATTGCGCCTATTCACTTTTAATTAATACATTACATGTGTCTTAAATCGGCAAACCATAGGGATGACTAGCCACTCTATCCATATATCACCTATGGGGGTTTTTAGTTGATAGGTCATTAGGTTGCTAGTGCTCTACCTCATCTTTTACCGTTTAATGAAGATAAAACTTGCTTCTTAAAATATGTTGGAGCCATAGGCTCTTGGCTTTGGCCGTTGGAGAAGTTGATGCTGATCCACATCGTTGGTTGGCGGTGAAAGATGGGGGAAACAGATGCTAGTGGGACTCATGTTGATGAGGGTGTCCGTATCTCCTCCCCCTTGTGGTCCTTTCGTGGAGCGGCAACCTGGGACTTCCGTACATCTCCAGGCTAATGGGCTCTGGCTTGGTCTATTAGCAGGACTATCATGGGCAGGTGAACAGCTTACCGACAGATGGCCATAGTTGTGGTCGCTGGAGTTTGTTTACAAGTTGTAGTATGGGAGGGGCTAGAGATCCGTGATGGGGGCGGCCTCATAGGGAAGTCACCCATACGCTTGGACTCAAGGCTGGCGAGTTGTTAGTGCTTATGACCCTGTGAAAAGCCTTATTGTGACCTCTGCCAGCCTATCTTGGAAATGGGCTAAGAGACTTGCAACCTCGGGCATAAAGAGTAATCATAATCTGAAGTAAAAGTGTACACCTCTGCGCAGAGTAAAAATCGATATATCGTCCGTGCTCACGGTCACGAGCGGCCCAGATCCTCGCATGATTAGCCAAATGGTTTAAATCGTTAAATCATGGTGATGTTGTTGAGGAGGTGGCATACCTCTATTTCTGAATAGGATGGCAGTCCTGTGTTGCTTGAGATGGCAGTCTCAAGGTTCATATTTTTAATGGATATATGCTTATATCTGAGATATTAAATGACACATTAATTACTACTTGAACCTTAATAAAGGGTTGGGTATTTCAACCAAGATGATTAGAGAATAGGTTGCAGAAAGTAAAATCTTAATTGCTATATTTAAAATGTTACCGCAGTTTACCTTTTAGCCTTACCTTTGTATTAGCCTTGCATGTCATTACTTTCCACCTGTACTTGTGAGTTTCGACATGGAACTCACTCTTGCTATAGTTTATAGTAAAGTGTTTCTCAAAGGAAGGATAAAGAAGTTGGGTATTAGAAGTGTTTGGCATACGGAGCCCTCAGTCAACAGTCCCTGAGGAGAATGAAGACTGAAGAGAAGTCTTAGCCAACGTTCCGCGTTACTCTGATAAGTGTAAGTGTTAAATATATATGTTTTTGCTATAATATACATTGTTTCTAATATTTATCTGTTTTCTGTTGTATGTGTGAACTTTCTAGGCACACATATGACGACCTCTGGTCTTCTTTGGAAACCAGGGTGTGACATTTGGACCCATTTCATCCTCTCTTTGTGCCTCCCCTCGCTCCGCCTGACGCAACCGTGCCACCCCTTCGTCTTCGCAACACGTGAAGCCCCTCCCTCTTCCCGACACAGCGCCTCCTCGATCTCCCGCACCCCTATGGCAGCCCCAGCGACAGCTCCTCCCTCCTCCCCCCCCCCCACCGGCGCACCTCCCTCTCCTCTCGATCTCCGACAATGGTGGCGCATGCCTCTCCCTCTCCCTCTCCATCGAGCTCTTCCGATGCACAGGGAGGCCACATGGAATTTAAAAGAGGCCATACTAAAAATTGTCCATACCAAAAATATGGCAGAAATTTTGTTTCTTTATTATTAGGGATAGAGGTATAGATATAGATATAGAGTACATATATAGATATAGGTATAGATATAGGTATAGATGTCCAGTCCTTCAAATTTATTTGGATGCTAAAAAAAACCATGCTTTTCTCTGAACTTGTGGGAGCATGTTTTTTATTGACAATTTTCCTCTAATAACGCGTGTAGATGGTCGAAAGGCTCGATGTTTTGATCGCCCTTGTGCGCAGCAACTCATTTTGTTTACATTGAAAAAAAAATTTCTAAAACTGTTGCTGGGCTGGTGTTCGCCAAAAGGCTAATTTGTAGATCTTGGGGGTGTGCCCCAGTGCTCTGCTGCAGAGTTGGGCCGGCGTGGGATGGTGGGCTGGCAGCGGCCCAAGCGGAAGTCTTGGCCTTGTGCAGCATCAATATGGAAACCTATTTGTGGATAATGCCGCAGATGATGATGATAGTGACGAGGACTGGGCCGAGTAATGCCCTTGCAGTTGAATCTATGTACTTATGTACTTGCATGGGTACAGAAGGATGGGTTGGCGAAGCATAATTGATGTGCGGTTGAACAGAAGGATGGATTGGGAGGATGGCACAGAAGCTTGTTTTCATTGACTGGTTGGTTGGTCATGTCTGACGACTGATCTAGAATGTGGATACCCTGTCAAGCTGAGTTTATGAAACGGTTGAGTACATTAGGCAGAACTCGAGTGTATTTTTTCTTTATCTGACTTGTTTGTAGTTGTTGTAGAACACACACACACACACATTACACACACGTCCAATTCGAGGTGGTGATGGGGTTGCACACCTGGACTAGTAATTCTCATTCATCTGCCTGTGTCTTGTTCCTTTGTGTGGCGATGGATTCAGTGGCATGAACACCTGTGTTTCACTGATCCTTTAAATCCTTTTATTAATACACGGATCTTAAAGCACATGGATAATTAATTAAAATTAATTGTGTATTGGATATGGACTCAGGTCATCCCTATCCGTGCCCAAAACCCAGCCCATGCCCAGCCGGTGCCCACTAAGCCCAGAGTTATTAGGAAGGGGAGGGAGGACGGCGGCGGCGCTTGCCCTCCAGCAGATACCTCCGCCGGACGCCGGACGGCTGCGCGCCTGCGCACGCTACATCCCACTTCCCCCTTATCCTGGCCTGTTTCTCCTGTTTGTGCTCCCATGCGACGGAGTCCGCAAGCACATAGATTATCTTGTTTTTTCTGTGAGACGAGTCTGCTAACATTTTTGCAGAGTTTGTAAACCTGTGTGTTGGTCCTGCTGGTCGTTCGTTTATAGTTCGTTAGTTCAGATGTTTCGTTGGATTCACAGTTGTTCTGGAAAGGAAGGGCTTGTTGGCACCTGCGTGTATGTGCAATGCCAATTTTGGCGCCTGCTCAGAGGAACTTGTGAATCCTATGTAATTATAATATCATAACACAAACCAATAGATATTAGCATATGTGAAAATACATGTATAACAAGCAGGGATAGAGAGCTGAACTGCATCAACCTGGTTTGCTTCTAGTTCTAGACCATACAGTTTCATGACTGTCCATGCAAAGCATATGCACATGCAGCCTCATGAACCTGCTACTTCGTTTAATTAACCAGAACTCCATCAATCTGTTACTAAACTTTTGAACAGTAGGAAGCCAGGAACAGAGGAACTATGGCAGCATCTTAGTTTTATGACTGGGCCAAAACATTGCGAACACACCATGGCATGTTCAGAAGTCTGAACTGTTATGCCGTTATATGCGCAACACGAAGTTTGAATGCCGTCTTTGCCTGCGTACTCCGGCATGGGAGCACAAGCAGGAGGACAAACTGGCCGGGGTAGGGGAGCGGGGTGCGGCGCGACCATCCGGTACGGTGGACTGGTGGAGGTAGCATCGTCTTCTGCATATGGGTAGGGCTGGCCCGAGTCCAGATCCAAAACGAAATTAATTTAATTAATTATCTAGGTGCTTTAAGATCCGTGTATATTTTTTAAAAAGGACCACCGGAGCAAAACACTACCCATAATCCTTTTTCCTTACGCAAAAGGATTCTGATGGCTCCTCTGCAGCCGGAGGTAAAGGGTGTAAGGTGATTCTTAGTGGAGAGATATTCAAGAAGATGTTTCACGGTTCAGTATTGCAGAGAGCAAATCTTTTGAGCTGTAAATGTACTATTAGAACTGAGATACCTGAGTTAATACATGAGATATTAATTTGAAGGCTACATGAGAGGTTAATGAATATGAAGCTCATGGATTAGGCAAATTGCCATGGCACTAGTACGTATGTGTACTATATATAGGCATTGAAGGTTCGAAGGTAAACAGCATGAATGCATAATGCTACCGTGACATGTTTGTGACGAGTCACTTTACTTGCACTGCATTAGTTGAAGCCGCTTAAAGAGGAGGCAGAAGCAATATTCTGAGAAAAGTTTATTTTTTGCAACGGTAAATCTGGAGATAAGACCAGAATAAGCCAATCACCAATTCAAAGTTAGTTTCGATGTTAATCAACTACTGACATCTGTCACAAATAATTGACAGACAATTGATGTTCTGGACAAGACCTAGTAAAAAGAGAACTTTGATTGCAGTAAAAACTTTAGAACTTCTTTTTAAAATGAATTATAAAAAAAATTAGCGTGAAACATTAAAAATAAATGGTCAAACGTCTTGAAAACCACAACTAGAATTTCTCAAACTTAACATATCCTATAAATATATTCTGATAGAAAATGGTGGCCAATGGCGGCTCAACACAGTACCAAATTTTTTTAAAAAAATTCAAGTATTTTTGACCAGAGATAAATATATAGAGAACCAGAGATAAATATACAGAGGGGGCAATAAAACAGAATCAGGTAAACACGCATAGTGCACCACAGCACAGCACTGATTTCACTAGTTCACAATCGGTAAAGCAACAAAAGATGTTGATATAATAATTGCCGTTGCCCATCCGCTGGTAGCAACTCTTAAACATATAGGATTACAGAAAACAATTGCCTGTGTTCGCTTCAACTTTTGTGTAGCCAAAAACAGCAATTGTACAGTGCAGCTGCTCTGTCTGCAAATAAGCTGGAATACTTGCAGCCGAACAAATTAATGTCATCGTTGGAGCTGGCTATAAATTTCTTCTAGTTTTAAGATTCGAACTCGCGCGAAAGGACGAGAAACCATCTTCACGAAAGGAAACAGAGCACAGCTTGATACTCTGTTCTCAATATTGAGCTGCCTGCAATGGTCTTCAAGCCATTCTGGAGTGCAACATCCGTTCCCGTTGACATAGAACTTCATGACGTCTAGGATCCTGGCTCTCTCACAAAGAACTTTGCGAAATCAACCTGTGGCTTGTCTCCTATATATGGTTGCAGCACGATGGTCTTGAGGCTGTGGTCAAGACAACCGACAGGAGCAGATAGGTCGCAGTGCACAGCGTCTTTCAGACTCGTCGTCTCCCAGCTGTTGTCACATAACTAAAAATAACACCAACATATTATACTACAAGCAAGCAGTGGGTGGTGAATTAAGAGTAACTCATACTTGTTCCGAGATGTCACTTATGTCCCTGAACTATTAATGCATATATATATGTACAAATCCTAAACATGCAAAACAGAAGTTCATGATCCTACATTTGGGGATGTTCAAGGACTACATATGGTGCATTTTACTCATGAATATAATTAAATCTGGCAGTAAAAAAATGTCTTGCAAGAGGAAGGCACCTTGATCTTGAGCTCCTCCAAGCAAGGAAAGCATGTTAAATAGGCTATGACAACCTCCAATTTTGGCAATTTAGGCATCTTTAATGCCAAGATGTTGACAGTGGAGAACTGCTGCGCCAAGCTGACGGGAACCATGCTCTGTATCCAAATTAAGCATTCATGTTAGTAGTGAAACAAAATTATGGCAGATGCTTGTCAGGTCAGGTGTGAAATACAGCCCAAAAAGGTGATTTACTTGTGGAAACAATCAATTAATGTATTTTCTTGAACCTGTTATTATGCCCTGATGTGTTTGGCATAGTGCATTCACATTTTAATTTGTCTGCATATATATAATTCCAATTCCAATGAGAGAATCTAATAAACCGGAACAGTTGACAACATGGACATAATATTTTGACAACATGGAGCCAAAATCGACCTACCTTGTCTGAATAAACATAAATAAACTTGCAGGGAACGAATGAAATGTTACCTTAAAAATTGTCTTGTCGTTGAGCGCAACAATGGGGAAGGCAGTTGCAAGGTAATCTATCATCTTGAGGTTTGTCGCACCAATTATCCTTACTGACGGACCAGTCTTGGGAGCATCCAGCAGCAGGCGTTCCAAGCCTGCAGCATCCTGGACGACTAGATCGGTGAGGCTGTCGCTGCTTGTGCTTGGCATGAGGCTGACCCCGACGGTGAGGTACGTGAGGCTCGGTAGGGAGAGGCGCAGGCGACGGTGGCCGGAATTGGTGTCAAGCAGCAAAGACTCGATGCCAGGGCTATTGGAGATGATGCGGTGAAGGAGGTCCTCGGTGATGGCGACCCGACGGAGCTCGAGGCCGGTGAGGCAGGGGAAGGGCGACCCAGCAGCGCTAGAGGAGGCGGACAGCAAGGAACATCCTCTGAGGTGAAGCGCGCAGAGGGAGGCGAAGCTGAGCGCGGAAGCAGGCAGCTCGGGTGTGCCATGGCCGATCATTGTGAAATGGAGTCGGAGGTCCTGGAACTTGTCGAACACCGGCCGGCGGAGCCGGTCGTCGTAGACGCCGAAGGGTTGGTTGCGGAACTCGCGGTAGACGCGGCTGTTGTCGTGGAGCTCAATGTTGGCGGTGGCGAGGGGGCGGACAGGGCCTGGGTGATGAGCAGCGAGGATCCGGTACATGACCCGGATCCGATCTTCATCGTGAAGAGCGACCCCGGTGAAGCCGTCGTCCAGGTTGAGTGGCGCGGCGCGCCACACGTGGCGCCAGCGGCGAGCGAGCACGACGGTGCGGGCGCCCTCGTGGGGCTTGAGGAGCGTGACTATGGCGCCGAGGGCGTCGTCCGGGAGGCGGCTTATGAGATCTGGCCCATCATAAGTGGCGGCGATCTCCTCCTCCTGCTGCTGCTCCCATTCCCGCTTCCGCCTCCGCTCCTTGGACTCATCAGTGCAGACGATGCGGTCCATGGTGGACGGGGAGACGGGTGGGTCCTAGCCTCCTAGGGTTTTGGGCCCCCAACCAAAGAAGGGGAGGGGAAATGAGGAATATCCTATCAAGATTCCCTTCCCAGAGGAGGACGAAGTGGAAGTATTTCTCATCTCTGGATATGATGGCTGTGATTTTTTTTCTCCCAAATGGATATTCGATTGGTTCCGGCCCGGTCCAGCCCATTCCCATCCATCCAGGGGCCCACATCTTGCGTTCGTCACCATCATTTAAAAAAAATGAGAGAGGCGAGATTGCGGGAGGAGGATAAAAATGGCAACGGACACGGAAAATCCGCGTGCCCGCGGGCAGCCGACCCGACGGGCGTGGATACGGGCGCGCACTTGTGCCCACGGGCACGGGTGCGGATACAGTGCTGCGCCCCGACGGGCAATGACAGACGGGTAAGAAAATAGCTTGCCCACATCCGTGAACCCGCCAAATCCTCGTGATATGTGGGGCCATTTAAGAAGAGGTGTATATTCTTCAGATTAGGGTTTCATTCATCCCAATTTCCCAATCCCACAAACCGAGTAGTGTCTGCCGCCACCTGCGCGAGACTCGACGCCGTGACCGCTCCTTTCCTTCCCCACTGGCCTCCCTCGTTACACCTAGCGCATGCGGCTGCTCTCCTCCACTCGGCTGCATGCGGCATCGACTCACCTCTGCTCGGTCACACACTCGCATGCATCTCGAGCTCCTCCACTCGCGGCGACCGGAGGCTCTCAACCACTCACGCGACTCAGCCTCCCTTCCGTCGCGCGCAACTCCTTCATTCGCGGCGGCGACATCACGCCTCCCCACTCGTGTTGGCGGCGTCGCGCCTGGCGAGTCCCCCGTCGTCGTGGTCTTGCAGGGAGGAGCTGGTCGAAGCTGCCCGCCCAATTGCCGTCGTCGTCCTCCAGATCTGGCGGGCATACGGACATACCCGCGGGAAAGGCATGTCCGCAGATAGCGGGCGCGGGCACAGGATGGCGCCCGTGACGGGTGGCGGGCACGGACACAGGCGTGAGAATTCACTCGCGGGTGCGGGCACACGACACTGGTATCCGCGGACGCTGTGCCCGTTGTCATCTTTAGAGGAGGAGGAGATTCGAGGTAGCGGTGGGGGCTGGGACGCCGTCACCGCCGGCCTCCTCCCCTTACTGCTGCGTCGTGGGATGCGTGGAGGCATCACCATCCTCCTTCTCCCTCACGGTGGTGGTCGCGGGCTCACCTCCCCCTCCCCTAATTTGGTTGGTCCTCTCTAATCTCCCACCTCCCCTTGCTCGTTCATCATAGACTGAGACTATATAGCATTATTGTTCCTCCGTCGTCTTCCTCCCCGCTGCCCTGCCCTGGTACGTATCCCGCCTCCTCTCTCTCCTCGTTTCTTGCTTCCTTGCTTGCACGCACACACAACCATGGATGAATCAAAATTAAGTTTCTTCCCCCAGCCCAGATTTCCACATCCGTACCCAACCCCCACGCGTTTTCATTCATCCACTCCAATCCAATCTTTTCCCGGTCGGGCCAATCTCCCTCCCCTCCCGTGAGGTGGGCGGTGGAGGTCGGGGCGGCGGTTCCTGCTTTCCTGGAACAATACCTCCTCCCTTCCCCGGCGATGGTGGAGACGAAAGCAAAAGAGAAAGGGCGGCGCCGTCCTTTTCTGCCGCCATCGCTTTCGATTCCCCACCGCACCGCCCACCCGTGCCGGCTCTCGTTTTTCTTTTCCTCCTACACCTATGCAATTTTTTTTTCCTTACCTCTGATGATGACTTGCTCCATGTTTTTCTTGATTCCTTTCTAAATTCTAATGGCTTGCCCAATGCTTTCTTCTTCTAATTCAGGAAGCTGACACCACTTGGAGTTGCTGCCAACTACCGGGTTAGGCTGTCAAATTCTCTATTTGGCAGCCACCCCGTGTCCAATTCCAACTCCACCGGTGCTAAAAAAAAAAATCATCTACACAACATCAACAGGGAGAGCCAGGTAAATCATCTTCCCTTCCTGTTACTTCCTGCAGTATATATGTATTCTTTTTTTTTTTACATTCAGTTCTGCCATATTGTTTGTTGACCGTGACAAAGACGCCTCCCCAACATTGCACATGATTCTTGGGTCCCATTCTTGGGGTCAAGGTCAAATGTGCAACACATAAATAATATGGCAGACAGACTTGTTCCAACTCCCAATTGGCTATATTACACATGATTCTTCTTCTTTTCTTCCAAAGAAAAGAAAAGAAGAGAAAAATCAGTTCAATTCAATTTATGCAAACCGCGTGTTGGGACAGGCAGCTAAGCCTTGTTGTTTCTAACTCCCTTCCTTCCTGTCAAGCAGGGCAGGCTGCGGTGGCATAAATTACGTGCACAGGTTTCCTCCTTGGCCTGTCACAAGACAAGAGTACCATCCCTGCCGAGAGGTTCAGCTCAACGCCCCCGTGATGGCTTCCTTCTCGGGACACCTCCACCGCCCCCTCTCCGCCATGGCCGTCGCCGCCTTCGCCGCCGTCTCCTCCCACGAGCTTCCCGACAAGTTGTCCCACCACAGGCTTTCTGATGCGAGCGCGGATGCACTTGCATTGCTCCCGTCGACCAGGGCAGATGTTCCAGAAGCGCCTTCGGCTTCTGCCCTTTCTGGTGTGCAGCTACTGCCACGTGACCTCCACAGTCTGCGTCTGTTGAAGGCACCCTTTGCGTCCCTGCCGGTCATGCAGACGGTTTACCAGTATGCAAACTTTCCCAAGACCTCCAGACAGGCTGATGTGATGCCTGCGATTCCTTCCTCGCCGTCGGACGTGCTGTACCGCTGGCACCTGCCAGACCCCAGGGTTTGTGCCGAGTTCCCTGAAAAGTCTCAGATGGTCGTGGTCCTTCTTGGGTGGCTAGGCTCAAGGCAGAAGCATCTCAAGAGATATGCCGATTGGTACACCTCCAGGGGCTTCCATGTCGTCACCTTCACCCTCCCGATGTCTGACATTGTCAGCTATAGCCTTGGAGGGAAGGCTGAGAGGAATGTTGAGATGCTATCTGAACATCTTGCTGACTGGGTCAGGGAGGAGAGCGGGAAGAAGATTATTTTCCACACCTTCAGTAATACTGGTTGGCTTTGGTATGATATATGTTCTCCTGGATTTCTTTCATCAATAATGAGCTCTCGTCATGATTTTAATGCTTAATTTCTTCATTGTTTTAACATTGTAGCTATGGCGTAATTCTAGAGAACTTGCAACAGCAGGATCCTTCAGCGGTGGACAAAATTAAAGCTTGTGTAGTAGACTCAGCACCTGTCGCCGCACCTGATCCTCAGGTACAAAGTTTAGCTCATTTAGCACTTTGCTAGTATGATCACAGGAGCTATCCAGTTGATTTCACTTGGTGGTTCTTGTAGCTGTTGTTCAGTACTTGTCTGCATTCTTTAGTTCCCATCTGAATTGCAATTGTATGGCAGACAAAAGTTCCATCATTTTCCCCCCTCTTTCACTCCTGCTAGTATTTAGTCATTTGCTTCTTTTATCAAGTTTGCTGTAGATTAACAAATCTGTTTGTGCTGTTTTCTGAATTCAGGTTTGGGCTTTGGGCTTCTCAGCTGCCCTCATGAAAAAACGTATTGTCACCACGAAGGGACTAGGTTCAGATGATTCAAGGTCTGATGTCCTAGTTGTGGAGTCTAACAGGGAGTCCAAGCTGGGAGCAACAGAGACGGTTCTACTGTCCGCGCTGGAGAGTTTCTTTGACGTTGTTTTGAACTATCCAAAGATCAACAGGTACACAGCTTGCCCACGTCTGCAGCAAACCATTGGGTTTCAGTCTTATCTTTAAGCCCTTTAAAGTTGAGTAGCCTTTAAGTGGGGATGGGGACATCTGTGACCTCTAACTAGCTGCTTACCTCATGAAAGTTAAATAATTAAATTTTTGAGTGGCTGTACAGTCACGTCATCATCCACCATACCATGACATATCTCTCTGATAGTTGACACTACATCAAGAGTAAAGTATACACGCTTTTGGCTCACAAGTAACAAGATGACCTTATAAATGGTGACAACTGTTGAGCTCATCGGCATGTTGGTGTCCTTTTTAACAGGAGGTTATCCGACGTGATGGAGCTTTTGTCTTCAAAGCAACCAAAGTGCCCCCAATTGTACATATACAGCTCCGCCGACAGGGTGATCCCAGCGAAATCAGTGGAGGCATTCATCGAGGGGCAGCGGAAAACCGGGCATGAGGTGAGGGCTTGCAACTTCGTGTCATCGCCTCATGTGGACCATTACCGGAGCAATCCTGGGCTGTATACTTCTCAGCTGGGCAACTTCTTAGAGGAATGTGTGCTCGCCAAGCGCTGTGAGGGTGCTTGTGCATCATGATTATTATACAAAATGACCAGTTGTTTCTCTTTATTTGTCCCTGGTCTTGAATTGAAATGCACCAGGGACACTGATATACGTGGGTTATACAAGAAAAATCCTGACCTCTTTTCCCCTCTCTTCTTGTTTTAACTCTGCCTTTGCGGGTGACCTTTTTATTTCCTCTCTTCTTGTTTTAACTGTATTTGTGGGTGGAGTTCGGGCGCACAACCGTAAAAAATGTTGAGGAGAAATAACCAAAAGTAATGAGAGGAAATTCTTTTTTATCGATTGACTGACAGGCTGAATTGCGTTCTGATTAATGTTACTGTACCGTGTATGGATGGATTGATTGATTGATCGATGTGCACGGTTGTCTGCGGATTTTGTGGTGTGGTTGCTATGGTTGGCAAATTCTTTCTGTGGTGCTTGCTGCACAACCAACAGGATCCATATCTTCTTTTGAAACGAACAGGATCCATCTCTTTTGTGGCGTTTTTCACTGAGTGGTCTATGAAATGAACAATAAAAGTGAAATTTTAATGTGAATGGCCTATGCATTTCTTTTTCTTGCTTGTATACGCGTTTTGCTTCTTTTTCTTGCTTGGACCCGCATTTTGCTGAGCAGTCGATTGTAAAATTTTGCTGCAGAAGACTAGAGTTGGTAATCATATGAAGTTGAAATCATTAGACTTAAGCTAAACTCCCCTGCTTAAACTAAGAGTTGTGATTGTAGGGCGGGCCCCAGCCCCAGGCCAGCCGTCTCCCCTTTCGTCTCCTCTCATCCTTTCCTTTCCTTGGTTGATGGCGCCACGGCGCCCCGCCGCCGGCGGGTCAATTCCTCCTGATCCTGCCGCCGCCAGGCCAGAGGCAGCAGAGTCGGAAGGAAACCTGCGGCAAGGTGCAGCAGACGCGCAGTGGCTCCAAACCCTCTCCGAGCCCGAGCTCGTAAGGCAACCCCACGCACCACCGCTCTTGTGAATTTCTGATGGTTTCCCGGCCGATTGCATCAAATGGTTATCTTTCCTTGCTTGTTTGTTCAGGATGTGTTGGTGAGCCTGAGGGAGCTGGCCGTCACGCGGGCCACCAACGCCGGCCATCCTGCCCTCGCCGACACCGTCTTCCATCTCCGCACGCTGCGGGCTCTCGGTATATCTTACTCAACTGTATTATGTCACTGTTATAAATATGTAAATTGTTCCTTTTTTTTAATTCATTTGCCGTTCTCTCTCCTGCTTCTGTCCAGTTTGTTTTGCCTGCTTCTGTCCAGATAGAGATTGTTTTGCGATGCTGCAAAGAGATTGTTTCGCCTGCTGTCGCTTTTTAGTCCTACCTTGATGATAAGGATTTAGATTAGTAGGACACATATATATATAAGAAAAATACACTTGTCAATTTTGCATTGCTGACACCTGACCTGACCTAATCCTTTTGCATTTTGTCCAGGGATTGTTTTGGTGGAAGAGTTGAAAGAGCGGCTGAGGCAAAACTCAGCTAATGCAAACGTGCTGGACAGGCTTGCGTTGCTAAATGATCCTGAGGGCGAGGTGGTCAGGCCCACCCAAGATCATCAGATGCCAGACTTGCCAGTGCCAAATGGTATCCACAACCACAAGAAACGAAAGCAAAGGCAGGTGCAGGTGCAGGATGGGTAAGCATGCAAACTGACTGCTGCTGCTGCTGCTTGTATTCTGTGTTGTTACCTAGATTAGATAATAAGCAAACTCTCTATTTGATTAGGGGGGTGCCAAAGACCATCACACAAATCTGCATAATAATCACTGTTAGATAAGATGATTCTTCAAGTTCTGCTTTGTGCTGTTTGAGTGCTTGCATAAGCACTGCATGCTATATATGTTTGCTAAACCCTGCCCCAGCAATTCAGTTCGGTTAGTGTTGAGACGATTATGATCTCATATGTTGGCATTCAAATGCAGGTGGGAGGGAGAGGGTGTCCAAACTCCATAGAGACGAAAAGCAAGAGAAGAGTGACCTGATCTCTGAGGATTTACAAGGCCGATGCTATTGCTCACCAAGTAGAAGCAGCAAATTAGATATATATCTCTACTGAAGAAGGCTGACCAAGTGGTTACTGAAGAAGCCTCCTCTTCGGTGTCAGTCATCTCAACATGTAACGTCAGGCCGCCGTAGCATAGCATCCGGGAATTGGCCCAACCTCCCATTCTTACTCCAGCAGTTTTGACCAATAGGTTTAGCTTCACCGATTGATGATGATAATGATATGCATGCAGTCTCGTTGTGGTTGATGCCCAATCTTGATTCTGTTTGTGCAGTTGGTTGGTTGATCCGGGGATTGGCCTGCAATTTGCTTGGTTGTAATTCCGCCATTTTCTGTTTCCGTTCTGACTAAAACATATGTGCGGAGAATCTTTGATTCGATCTCACGCACATGTTGCCAATCATAGCCAGGAGCCCAGAACCCTTTTTTGTTTTCGTTTTAGGCAGGTACACACATCAAAAATTCGGCTACCACATGCAATTAAACTTGCCGATTGCAACATCAACTATATAGCATGTAGTAGCAGCATATACAACCAAAGAAAGCATATGCTTCCGACACGCAAACAGACGATGCATGCCCACTTTCTAAAGCTGCAATCTGCACGAAACATGATACAAAACCTGAATGCGCAGCTTAAAAACAATGATATATACAAATATAGTTGATCATAGTACAACTTGCACCAACCCTGGAAAAAAGGAAGATGGATAAAAAGGGATGCATTTCATCTATGAGTTATACGATGATGATTTACATAATTTCAGCTCTCCGTAGTGAGCAATTTGGCTATATTATGTCAACTAAAACAAAGCTAATACATTCACAAAGAACCAGATCTACACAAGGTGGTTTCCAGCAGCTAACAATGTCCTTGCCATGTCAACATCTCTCAAATCTACCAGTAGCTGATCTCTTATTCAGTTCTCCGTGTATGTCTTCAGACCTAATAGAACTGGACCCATTTTCAGGTGCCAAAGAAATACCCTAGAATACAATGTCCAAGGTGCCGCCATAAACGGAACATTGAACATACCATTTCTAAGAAAGCGGGACAAAATCAATTATGGCTGCAACAAATCTTCAGGCTCAACGACGCGGGTACATATCCCAACCTGACTCTGGCTCTTTTCGTTTCAGCACCAACCCAGAACTACCACCCTGTGACACATTCCTCATGCGTTCGTCCACAAACATTGTCTGTCCCTGGTAGGACACGGGCCAGTAGCTCCCTGCCTCCCTACGTGCACCTTCAGATGGCACTCCATAATTGAAATCCATGCTAGGATGGAAGTAACTTAATTCATTAGATGAGGGTGGTGTTGCTCTGGTGCTGAAAGATGGATGAGAAATGCCGAGGCTTAGACCTGACAGTGGTGGTATGACTGGTGCACCCTTTGCATCAACCAAGTACGGACTGCCCCCAGGGGCAAAGAACGCTGGGGGGAAAGGCATAATGGGTTGAGATGAATAACTGAAAACACTATAATCAGGAGTATGTCCAAAAGACTGAGTAGGTCTTGGAGGAACTCTTGATTCAGCACTTGGTCCCAGAAAGTTATGCTGGTATTGCTGCCCATGATCTTTCTGCCCTACAACTATCCTCTTACCCATAATTGTGACAGCAGAATGGTCTGACATATCCCTTGAAGGAGTCTTGACAGAAGACCTATCCATTCCTCGGACAGAACCATCAGCGATTGACATGTTGTCATTCAAGTCAAAGTTTCTGACTGCAGGTTGCCTTGAAGATGAGGAGGAAGAAGGCTGACTCCAGTTGCCATTAAATTGTTGGCGATTCCACAATGGTGGCACATTGCTTGCAGTGATAGCATCTTCCTCATCACCACATGAGAAATTAAGGTCAAGTTTCAGTCCTCCACTCACACCAACTGCTGCTTTGGAAGCACCCTTGGAAGGTAGGTCAGAAGAAGGTGGCAGGATTGCTGTTGAGAGTGGCTCACCAGAAGTAGCACTATCGCTGTCAGCTACATTTAAATCAAATAGCACGTTGCTTGTTTTATGTGAAGAAGCTGAAAGCGACTTCTCTGCATCAGGAGTCTTCCAAGGTGAAGCTGGTCGAAAGGCACTGGTTGCAGCAGAGCCTTTCCACCCAAGGCCACCTTCAAAGTGGAGCCGAGCTGGAAACACAGATGAGCCTCTTGAAGCAGCCACAGCTATAGGCATTGACAAATTGACAGAATTACTAAGGACAGACTTTGGATTACAGTCAGTTTCCTCAGCACACTGATTTTCATTAAGGTCTAAGTTCCCCAGATCCACACTCCGTGTATGTTTTCTACTCAACGGACCGCTGCCATCTGTGATGCCTGATCCATCCTCCTTATGAGATGAGGAACTTCCAGACTTAGCCTCTGTACTAGAAGATTTATTATCATTCAGTTCACTGGCAACAGCTACAGGTTGCCGCAGTGCTTCCAGGTCAGGACTGTCAGCATTCCTGGAATTAGTATCAGGAGAACTACAAAAGGGTCCTCTATAGTCAATAACTTCCTGCTCAACCTCAATAGCTACCATACGTGCTACTTCTAGTGCATCTGTATCATCGTAATCTGTCAGTCGTGTTGATTTCTCCTCTTTCAATGCAGTGGATTTTGTGTCTGTTGCCTTGGAGGAATCCCCAAAGCTTGACATACATCTTTGCAATATATAGTCACTGCTCATGTCCATATCATCTGTGCTAGATGATGATGTAGGTTCATCTTCTTTGCCTGTACTTTCCCCGGACAGATCTTGCAAATCACGGGTTACAGCTGCAAGATGGTTCAAAGTTTCAGTTGTACCCTTCTCCAAATGTAACCTACCAGCTGCAAATGGCTCAGACTCTTTGATACTCGAGCTAGCTGAAACAATACTATCCTCCAGACCTGTTTTGCTACTAGCAAATGGCTTGTCAGGTTTATTATGGTCTACAGGCATGGCTGCTGGAGTCGAGTCCACCGGTGCATCTTGTCCAGTACCACTCTTTGTACTAATAGAGTTTGACCGGAGTATGCCATTAGTGGGCAGCACAACATCATTGGAAGAAGTTTCCTTGGTGGTGGACTGCCCATCATCTAAACCCACATGACCTGCGGATGTAGGGGATGTGGCCAAGTTTTTCACATCCCCTGATGCTGTGTTTCCATTTGATGAATTCGGTGGTTGCTTTGTTGCATCTGTATTGTCATTAGTCAGAGAAGGATCAGACAAAGGTGCATCTGAGCAAGCTGCTGCCTCAGGTTTTGATTCTTCAGCAGGCTCTCCATCTTGATCCGCTACACTCTGTTTTTTAGTTTCTGTCTTGTGGCTAGTTTCTGGGGACTTAAGCTGATCAGTCTGGCATGCCTCTTCTGCATGAAAATGCTCTCCATTTGTACCATGTTTTGGTACAGCGCTCCACTTTTGACGGAGTGCTCTCGCCTTTTGGTTGATGACGGCATTCCCATGAGCAAGCAGGTGATCAACAGTAGGCATAACTCTGGAGGAGGCGGACTGCTCATTGCTGATTGGAAGACACTCCAACGCAGTCAATATGGCGACTATAAGATCCTCCACTGAACTGCTGACGTCCCCAACACATTTTTGAGCATCCTGAAGCCAACGGTTGAGAAAGGAAACACCGTTTAGCTGAACGAAATGCTGAAGGCACTCTTCGTTTTTGGTGGATGCTAGTGTGTTGGCAGCCGTGGAGCACTGCCTTATGACGTCGGACGTGTTGATGTCGGCGGAGTTTTCCAGCTTGTGCATCTCAGATATGAGCTCTGCAATCCTTGCAACCGTGGAGATGCCATCCTTCATCTCAGTAAGAGTGAAGAAATCCTCAAGCATGGTGCGTCGGGGTGCTTTTTGTCACCGCTCTGCTCTGCCACTCTACCTTGGGACCGGATTTTACTATTCTTTGTTGCGTCCCAAGCTGACCTTCAGTTTGCCAGAATTTCCTGAAAGGAGCAAAGAAATGGAGTGAGCAACAGATAATAATAAGTGTAGAGCGAGCGTGAGAAAAAATAGTCTGTCTGTAAGAATGACATAGATATTGGATAGTAATGATGGACAATTACATATTTTATTATATGTATTATACAGAGCAGAGCAGGTAACAAAATTAACACTGGAGCAGGTAACCAAGGATGGTAAGAGGTTGGAATACCTGCAGTGCCCTGGCAGAGCGATATCATGATCTAATTAAGTCAGGCAGTCCTTAAACACTGATGAATGACTCGCCAGCGTTGAGGTTTCCCTGCGCAACATAAAGCATCAGCACAAAGTGAGCAATGTCCTGCTGTGTGTGTTTTTAGGACAATTAAGAGTGAAACAAATAGAGGCTTCGGTCGTTTGCTAATTGTGAGAGTAAAAAACGCACGGTATTGTATATATCTGTGTCCGGTTAGCGTAGCTAAGTTTTGCATGATTTGGGAGAAATGAAATGAGATTGAGATGGTGAAATGAAATGTGTGGAGAGAAGAAAGAAGGGTAGATGTGAACATGTGGTTTGTGCGGCGCCCAAAGAAAAGAAGGGGCGTTTGTTTCATTTGGATGGATTAAATAAAAAAGAATGATACACACACGGTGGTACATCAAATTGAGTGGACCGAGAACGCGCATGAGGACGAGGAGGATTGAGCTAGAACCGGGGGCGGCGCGGCGATGCGACCTCACCTATCCCCCAGAAATGAAAAGAAGAAGAAAAATTGCAGCATGCAGAGGAGGAAGAGGATGTGCCGCCGGAGACGAGGAACGGAAATTACTAGATAGAAAGGGAAAGAAAAAAACATGGTAAAATTCCCGGTTAAGTTAGGTTAGGGTTTCTTACCAACCCAAAAAACGAGGGAGGACGAAGCGAATCGAAGGGTCCGTCCCGGCCGAATTGGGGGCGGGTGGCAAGCGCGGACTCCAGGTCCACGGAGGAAGAGGAGCTCAGCAGGAGAGCTGAGGGGGAGGAAGGGGGAAGGGGAAGGGAGGCTGGATCTGGAGGAAGGGGGAGGTAGGCGTGTTGGGTTGGGGTGGGTGTTCCGCTTCCTCGCGGGCGGGCGGGCGGGGAAGAGAGAGGAGAGAGAGACGGCGACGCAGACGAGAAAAGCGAAGAGAAGTGTTGTGGTTGTGTGTGCCGTCTGAGAGCCTGACTGTGCCGCCGCCTGCTCGCTTTCTGACGAGGTCACTCGGTCGCCCGCGAGCGCCGTTCCTCCCCTCCACTACTTAGCTTGGGCTTTCTTTTTCTTTTTTCTTCGTTTTTTTGACCCACAACCATAGGCCAAGACCAACCGATTTTTTTTTGTCACTGCTGGTTTAGTCCTCGAGCCTATATTATCCAAATGTTTACATGTTTTTATAGTTACCTCAGTTATATACACTGGGTAATTGAACTAAAAGAAATATACTACAATAGGCTATACCGTGGACCGTCATTCTGTCGATGTAATTTCATTTTATTAGGTGTGTATCAATCGTCACTCATATTGGTTTTGTTTTAAGTACATGTTCATGATCAAGGCTAGACCGAACTTGCTCGGTCTTGTCATGAGTCCTAAAACTAACGACCAATCTTTGTTTTGATAACTCAACTTTTTTAAAACAACCGAATAACTACTCGATTCGACCAATTATAAGGTCCTCGCGATAACATGGTGTCATAGCATGGAACATAGGAACTAAATGGATAAAATGTTGCAGTTTTGAATTTGTTATACAGCTAACAAAATATTATCGGCTCATAGACATTCGTGGAACCAACAAGTAACATACACCATGCGGTAGCTCTACTACCAATAGATCAACACAAGGAATAAAACAAAACTCATCGTTCTCCTACACCAACTTTTTGGAAACATTGTCTTCAACTCAATGGTAGGCACGCCAATAGATACACCGGGTGGAGACTATTCGGAAGATGAGGCCATAGTTAGGAGTTGTTAGTGGTCAGGGATGAAGAGCCTCACCCTCACTGCACGTGAATGATCACAATGAACTATGAACATGACTAGAAGAACAATAATCTTTGTTGAATCCAGCAATTACAAGAAACCCCATTTGATTCTGGTGGGCGTCCACCGTTAAGAGCTATGGGCAAGAAGAAGCAAAAAGAAGGAAAGAATGCCATTAACATCCTTGCGTGGAATACATAAGGAAGGGACTAGATGTGTGCTAAAAGAGATGCATAGATCTGAGTTTCATATAAGCGATGATGAGGGGGCCATGGTTAAAAGACACACAAAATCATTTATGAGAAACTTAAAAGAGTCATACACTAGTTTAAACATTGAAGTAGGAGGGAACGGTGAAAATGTGAGGATAGGTTGATGGGTGCTATACACGTTTTTTTTTTGATTTTCTTATCCGTCTAAATCATAGCTTACTTTAACTTTGTACTGAGTCAACTTTCTATAATGTTTTTTACATTAGATTACTTTTGTATATAACTCTTGAATTATATGGTTTTCAGTGTATCATTCAAATCCGAATGATAATATATCTAAACCTAAAATAAACTAGTGTACACTACCTGAACTTTGGCGATTTTTAAAGTTGTGGGGCGTAGACACCGGATGCCGTGGCCTAACGGAAACGACGGTACGGTATCGGCGGCGGTCACATTCAGGGTTGGTGGATTCTGACTCGTGGTCCGCGCCCTGCTACGTCCGTCACGTGAAGTGGCATGGGCATGTGCAGGTGTGACTGCACTGAACTGCGGCGCAGTCGCAGAGATGTCGTGTCGTCTCTTCAGCAGCAACAATAGCAACTGCAGGCGGTCATGAGTTTTTGGGCCTTCTTCCGAAGTTCGGTCCTGAAACATGCGCTAATAGTGCAAGCTGCTGACTGCTGTGCTGACCAAAAGGACCATGGCGATGCTGCCAATCACTTTTTGATTTTGACGGCCCCCCCTTCAGCAGTCAGCAGTAGCGGCAGCTGACAGTTCACTTTTTCCATGATGCTGCACTTTACATATTTATTTATTATTTTGATAATATTAATTAATTAATATTTACTAACAAGGAGTATGGTAGTATCTTTTATGAATTGTCTCTGTCATGTACGTAATCAAGTTTAATGCAGTAGTTTGTTTTACTGTTGTATGAAAATATAGTTCTGTTCTACTAAAACAATGGATAAAGCAAGTACACACTCTGTTATCTCTAAAACGAAACAGATATCCGATGTAAATCAGAAATTCAGAATTCAAACCATTCCTTTTTGTATCCGCGCCTAGTAATATCCGGAGTATATCCCTATTTTTTCAAATTTAATTCCAAATTCGATTCCATGCATATTCGATCAAAATCCATCCCTATCCTTCTTAGGCCTAAAGCTCGGCACTAGCAGTCCGGGCCCAACCAAAGAAGAGGCCGAGACAGGGACCGAGGGAGAGTTCCAGTTACAGCACAGAACCTCACCTCACCACAACCAGTCTGCTGCTCAAGCTCAACAAGCATGACCTGTCCTGTGACAAGCTGCAAATGCGATGCGGCAACCCCAACAAATCTAGTCCAATCATTCAGTTGAATTCCCACCAGGTTCACATCAATCAAATTTACAGTGAAGCCAGCTTGTGAGTCATGCCCAGCGCCTTGAGGATGAACGCATAAGTAAATGCGTCCTCCTGTAATTTCTCGAACCTGCAATCATAAGCCCAGCCAAATTACTCCTCCTTACTTTGCTTCGACATTTAATCATCTATATATATTGTACACCAGCTATGGCAAAACCAACAAAGAACAGCCTACACCGTCGGTTACCTTCCCGATTTGGAGAAGTGTCCGGCTCCCAGCTCGCACTTGAACAGCAGAAGGTTGTCATCTCTTTTCAACTCCCTCAGCTTTGCCACATATTTAGCAGGCTCAGAGTACATCACGCGTGGATCTGATTCGTTATCACCAACAACACGAGTCAGATACCGAGTTAGCTACCACAGACAATGCTATATAGCAACTTGGAATGAATCAAGGGGCAACCTACCGTTTAAGCCTGCGGTGACAAGAATGTTGGGATACTCTTGCGCCGTCACCTGTGCCATGGACAAACAAATGACCCAGGGCAATGCACATTTCAAGTCAATTTTAAATCCATGCTTGTTACGACTTCATGTAACGATAGTATTCTTCTTTATCATATTCATGTTAATGGAACCAAAGATCATCAACAATTCCTAGCTTTTTCAACAGTGCAAATTATCACATTCTAGAACAACACTACATATTCATGCATCCACAGGTCTAAAACAATAAATAAAGGGGAAAACAACAGGCAATGCCACTAATATACTCCTTCAGCACTATTTCACCAGGAATAATCATCATCCTACCTTCCTACCCTAGTACATATTTGAACTAGACATAAAGATCTGCACTTACATTGTCAACAGGAGAATATGATTTCATGTAATAATAGTATTCTTCTTTTCTTGGATCACCCCACTCCTGAACCAAAGATAACAACACATGGATTGATAAGAACTGGTAACAAGTAGATAGATAACTAGAATAAAAGGGGAAAGTATGCAACTCATATAAAGCATTTCAATTTGCAATTGTCATGGTAACATCCCTATCGTGCAAGTGGTAAATATTCCATTCTTATTTCCAGGCACAAGGCATAATAAAACAAATAGATAATTCAAAAACATAAAGCGTTGAAATTATAAACGAATGTTTATATATATTATAGTATGGAATCATCATATCCTTGGCCCTGATACCTGCCCAAGCACAGTGTACACGTATCTTTTTCCTGTGTCTAGTCCCAGTCTGGACTGATATGGCCCAACCCAACTGAAGCTGAAGACTGTTCAGGTACTCAAAAGGTTGTATTCCCTTAGTGTTTTGGTGAATAACAATCGGTATTGATTTACTGGGATGGTTCTTCCAAATTTCATCAGTAGCAAACAGGTACCAACTACCAAATAACATTTCTAAAAAGGGCCCATAACTCCATATCTTATTCTTGCTAACAATAAAAATTGTAATGACACTAAACATGGAATTAAAAATAACACAATAGAGGAAATGGATACCTCCCATTCAGCTGTTGTCAATGGGATAGTTGGATCAAGCATAGTTGTGACAACATCAACAAAAGGCACTCCAGCAACAGCGGCCTTGAATAAGTCAGGCCTCATATTTAGGACAGCACCCATCAATAAGCCACCTGCACTTCTGCCATTGATGCAAAGCTTTTCCTTGGAACAGTATTTGTTTATTATCAAGTGCTCAGCACAATCAATGAAATCCGTGAAAGTGTTTTTCTTCTTCAATAGTTTCCCATCCTCGTACCACTTCCGGCCCATTTCACCACCACCGCGGATATGAGCTATCACATATATAAAGCCCCTATCTACCAGAGAGAATCTTGACCCTCTGAAAGTCGGATCTATGCATATCTGTAGCCAAAAGAACAGAGAAATAGAGCAATGTTATCACAATAATTTCCGTTATGTTTATATGCTGAAACCTAGATCCATCTGATAGTCTTGATGCAAAGTTGCTACATACAGTTGCTACTAGCTAGACCTTACTGGGTCCTGACAAGGAATCTTTCTGGTATCAAAATTTAAAGTATATCATTCAGCAAGGAAACTCTAGAATAACTGAATGCTAAGGAATTGTTGTCGCTTGAAAATAATGATGAATAATGGAATTATCAAATGAATGCATGATGGCACATTAGCAAAACGACAAGTATAGTCTGTACATGCTGCACATATAAAAAAGAACACATAAACTCTCAAATGAATCATTTGGATCCCAAGATGACCAAAGGAAGTTGACATAAACTATCAGCCTGCTCAGCAGCACTTGCTGTGGCTGCAGCTGCTGCAAGCCACTGCTACAGTAGAAGCATGTGCTTAGGACTGTAGCACAGCTGCAGCCAGCACAGCGTATAGAATCTTTTTTCAAACACAATGTACCTCGTAGGAGCCATAGCCATAGAGTAGCATAGGGTCTGAGCCATCAAGCTTCACAAGATCTTTTCTGTATAGGATGGACATGGGGATCTGAGTGCCATCAGCAGCAGTAGCCCATTTTCTTTCTGTTACATAATTTGATGCATCAAATCCGCCTAAAACCTAAAGAATATCAAGAAGATCAGATTACCATGGTTTGGTAAAAACTAATAAAAACAAATCAATAACTGTCTGGAAAATAAATAAATAATATAATAGTGCAACTAATAGCTTACAGTATGGATCTTCTTCAGCACAGACACCCCTGAATCCATATCATAGTCATAAACAGAGGGCGGGGTCCTCATTGAACTATAATGAAATCGAAGAACAGATGAATGAAACTGAGACTCCTCAGGATCCACAGAATATGTTGGATCAATAAAACCAAGGGCTCGACCCCCCTGAAGCTGTCCAATTGACTCTCCAATAGCAGGTAGCCGATATACAGTAACTTTGGGAAGGCCATTCTCTCGCTCATATACAGCAATATGGTTGTCAAAGAGCTGGAAGTCCTGTATTTTCACACTGAAGGGAGTTTCAGTTCGATGCAATTTTGATGTCTTATGTATGTTTGTTGTCAACTAACAATGCATTTTTAAATAAAAATTGAAACCAGTGCTGTGAAGAGCAAAACATAAATAACAAAAGTTGTAAAACATGTAAAAGTGCAGGATGAATCACTTAATTAGTAGCTTCATGCAAATTTCTATTATCTGCAGTTTCCTTGAACCCCAGAATATCACTGACAGAGCATCAAGCCTCTTACATAAGCTTAACTCAATAAAACCGAGGAAGCAGTGGTAATCAAAACCTTTGATTACCATCTATCGAGATGAAACATAATCCAAAAGCTAAGGTTGGTATAGTAAAGTCAAACTAAATGCAAATTGCTTTGCTCCAATCGCTTCATAATCTTACAACTGTTGCAATAAAATTTTGGAAATACAGCGAAACAATCAAATAGTGACTGGTTGGAAGTTGGAACCCACAAGTTTGAAAGTTTCATGCTCTAGCTGGCAAAACAAATAGTATCAATCAGTAACAAGCAATGCTAATACAAGAATGCATCACTTTCCTGCATTTCTCAAATGTCAAAGAAACAACAACAACGACAACATAGCCTTTTTCCCAAGCAAGTTGGGGTAGGCTAGAGATGAAACCCACAAGAGACAAGTCACAGAGTCAAATGTCAAAGAACTTTCAAAAAATAAAGGTCTATGCTGCAGCAGCAGAGTATTCCCTAGGGTTCCAGTATTCATTCAGAAAACACAATTAATACCCAAGAAGAAAACTGAGACTTGCATTATAAAATGGTAATGCAAACTTTTCCAGATTATCCCTCATTAATTATGAGCAAGTTAGCAAAGACATACAAATTAAATCTAAATCTGTTACCCAAAAAGTGTGATACTGTGAACATTACATATCAACTACAAAAATGTCTTCTGAAACTCGTATGACAATAATGTAAGTACCTTTCTCTATGTGGTAGCAGTATAGTGGTCTCAGCTACATTATCCAGTGGGCAAGCAACCAATTCAGAATTGTAGAACTCATCACTTCGCCTCTTAATAAAAAAATGATTTCCACGATGGCTAGCTGTTGTATCAATGCCATACACACGAGGTGTCAAAACAGCAAGTTCCTTGTTCTGCTTGGATATGTCCATGTAGAATATAAAGCTTGTATTTTTGCTTCCAGATTCAACAAATAAATATCTCTTGCTTTCAGAAGCATGAAGGCCTAGAGAAAATGTGTCATCTTTCTCATGATACAGACAAGCATCACTTGATTGATCAGACCCTAACTTATGTAGCCATACCTGCAAAAGCAATTACAAAGGTAAGATATGCAATAATAAAAAACACTACAAACAATAAAATAAAAAGGATCCAATAACATAGCATCTATAGGCACAGCAATCATAACTAAGCAATCTAAAAAAGCCACCAGAAGTTTCAACTGAACTCGCAAAACAAGGGCATGCCATGTAGGAGTTAGAAGAAGCGGAGGAACGAGTGACCTACTTTATCTGGCCGAAGTATACTGTCCATTGTAATGTAAACGAGGTGGTCGTCACCAGCCCACTGAATGTCGGAAGTAATTCCTTTAAGTGGTTGCCCAACATATTCTCCACACTCCGCGTCAATGACATAGACAGTGTAGATTTCATCACCTTTAGAGTCTTCTGCGTAAGCAACTAGCTTGTTGTTGGGACTGACCTGAAGCAAGCATTCAAATTTAAATTTAAATTATGTTAGATACATATAAGAGATATCTGAGAGGCACAGGCATTTAGGGAAATAACCATAGTGACAGGCAAGAGGAATAGGTGGACTGAAATCACACCTTGAAAGCTCCAATGCTGTAGTAGTCATGGCCCTGAGCCTTAACATTCTCATCCAGGATAATATGCTCATCAGGGGCATCAGGTCCAGTGGGCATCACATCGTGGACTGTAATAGGAGCATCAGTCGGTGCGAGACGCCTACAGTGCTGCACATACTCCTTGCCAGTCAATGTCCTTTCATAGTAGTAGTACTGCCCTTTGCGAAGAGGCACATCCATATCATCTTCCTTGATTCTTCCTCTGATTTCAGCATAAATTTCGTCCTCAAGTTGCTTGACATCTAGAAGAGAGTTACCGGGGTTAGCAGAAGAGGACTGAAACAAGATTGACAGACTAGGAAACATCTCGTCTAGCTATTGTCTACTACTACATTCCAGATTATCTAGCAACCACGCTGAAGTCTGAACAGACGATATACAACTGCATTCCAAGTGACAGTAGTAACAACAGCACAGATTGATCTGGTATAAGTGGAAAGACTGGCACAAGTGATTGACATGTCAAAACAATGGATCCCTAGCTAACGCCTGATAGCACGCTAAGGGCACCTTTGGTTGATCTGACACGCGCCGACGCACGGCAAGCCAAGCACACGATGCAAAAAGGAAGGCATAAAGCTCCCCCGACTGACCAGACATGGCGGCGGCAGTGTAGTCGTTCTCGGCGCGGAGGTGCGCGAGGACGTCCGGGTCGGATCGGGAGTCCTCGCGGAGCCAGTAGTAATTGTCGACGCGGACGTCGCCGTGCTCGACGAGCTGCCGCGGCACTTTCTTGGCCACCGGCGGCGCCGCCCCCGCCATCGCTGCGCCGCGGTAACAGGAGAGGGGACCGATGCCGAAGGGAGAGAGGAGGAGGAGGAGGAGAGCGCGGCGGCGCGAGAGCGGGGACAAGGCGGAAGCTGGGGAGATGGACCGATGCGCGCGGGGGAGAAGCACAGGAGGGGGCAGACGAGGAAAGCAGCCGGCCAGCCGGAGCATCGCCTCCGTCTATTGTTTTTTTTCGCTAGTTTGCTTCCGGGCTAAGATTTCAACAAACCGCCCCGCGCGCTATCCAAGTTCCGCTCCGGTGTATGGTTTCTGAATTTTGATTTTGATTTGAATATCTGTATAGATCTTTATTTTTAAAAATTACTTTATAAACTTTTATTAAATGTTTTTAAGTGACAATATTTTTAATCCAATTTATATTTTTTAAGATTCCACCACCTTCTAAAAATCACTTTTAAGCCTATCTCAAATTCAAAGAGCGAGATATGAAAAATAAATTTTATAGATCATTATTATTAAATATATTATGTTTATACTCTCCAACTTCATTCTATTCCATTTCATTCTAAATATATAGTTAGCTCAAATATATGTCTAGATAATAATAAATTCAATTCTTTTAATTCTAAGGGATCAAACGAACCCTTAGTGTTATTCATCCTGTTTGAATCAGGTCTAAACTACCATCAAAATTATTGAAGAGACAGGAGACAAATTTAGACCTCCCCTAGCATTTGGAACGCGCGGCTTTTCCTCTCTTTTTTTTTGTTTCTTCGTTTTTTTGCTGTGAAAAACATACTGATTTCTGTGAAAATTTCATATTTCTAGGAATTTATGTTTCGAAGGGACCTTAATAAGGAGTATATAAAAAAATGTGATTTTGTGTTCGTGGAGCAAAATCGGAGCCATTTCCCAATCAAAACTCAACACCACCAAAGGTAAGAAAAATAGAGAGCCCGTTCCGGAGCCCAACAAGCCCAAAGGCCCATCAACCAAAAATCCTTCGTCTTCTACCTCTGGTCCTCTTCAAACGCCCGCGACAGCGGCGAAACTTTCGCTCGAAACCCTAGCCTAGCCACTGCCCCGCGCCTCCCCTCGCCTCCTTTCCCGCCCGCTAGGAAGAAGAAGATATGGGCGCCGAGGAGGACGCCGCTGCACGCCGCGAGCGTCTCCGCGCCCTCCGCGCTGCCAAGGAGCTCCTCTCCACCCCCGACGGCGCCCCCACCCCCGCTGCCGACGGAGAACAGCAGTACGATCTCTCCTCTCCCCTATCTCGCATGATAACTCCGCACGCAAATAATTGCAGCGGCAGGTCAACTGTGTTGCTAATTAGTAGGTAAAATGACCGTAACTGTCTTGCGCCTGCCTGGCTCTCGCACTCTGCACACATTAAATCCAACAGGTAGTCATATTGGTATGCTTTCCAAGGTTGCAGTTCTACACTCTATATGGCATTGAACTCGCCCTTGCCACATGGATTGATGGCTGCTTATCCAGGATATCTCTATGCTGCTTTGGACCCTTCTCTTATTTTTGCTCTGAAAAGTTCAACACCTACACTATTGTCATTTTGGACTTATGACAATTGGCAACTACTAGCGCATTTCACTGTGGGCATCCACTTAGAACTCTAATTATTTTCACATGCCATGGGATTGCAACCTGAGTTCCCTTATTTAGTTATTCTTAGAATCAAGGCATGCTCTTTTTTTTTTCTGTTTGTTGTCATGGGTTTAGGCTTTTCATCATAACTCATAAGATGACAAGTTACAAGGCGAGATGAGCTCTATGCGGACACCAAGATCCACTTTCACAAGCCTTAGTTGCACACTTTTTGCCTTTTTTTGCTTAGCAGCTCCTTCACTATCCAACACATACGCTGCGCTGTCAATTCTTCAATTAAGTAATCCATTCTCATCATAGTGTAGCATATTGATCCAGAAGGAAAAGTCTTTGCTTAGCATCTGGAATTCGCATTTGAAAACAGCTTGCTCCCACACTAGTCATTGGTAATTTGGACATATTAGATGCTTCAAGTGTTCCATACAGGCTAGAGTGCTCGTGCTTTTCTTCTTCTTTTTTTGTGTGTCAGTGTCACAGTAAGCTATGCTTGCTAGACTTTGACCTTATCAATGATTCTGCCACAACAAATGATACAATGTGCTGTGCACTCCCTGTCCAGAAGTACCCCCTAATATTCCTTCTCTATATTATTTTGAAGGGTAATTTCATTTATTTATTATAATATAAATATATAATAAAACTTCCTGCTATCCAAATTCTGAATGTATCACTAAGACTGAAGTCCAATGCCCTAGAATAATTTATTTACCTATTTTTTCAATGTTCACTAAAACTTACAACTTTATTTCACAGTGTTTATATTGAGTAAATGCAATGATTGACATACCTACTAGCTGTTTCACTGTAGGTTCTTTGACTTACAAGGCACTGTTGTTTTTAAACTCTACTAGCTCCAACGTAGAAAAAGTATGGACATAAAATCCAAATGATGCATATAGCCTATGTCCGCATGCACTACTGATCCTTATTTTTATCGATTGTAATAGAAATGGCAACCATGAGAAGGCAGAAGAGCCAGCATTACCCGGTCCTCAGGATGCACCTGGCGAGGCTGCTAAAGAGGATGGTAGCCCCACTGAGGAAGCCGAGGAGGTTGAAGATGATGGGTAAGGCAATGAAGCTGACAATTTTACTGAGTATATGATGGTGCATTTTTTATCCTATTCATAATTTGCACTGTAGTTCCATAAAAGATAATCGTTTCTGTTTGTTCATTCAGTGAAATTCCATGTGCATGAAAATAAGAGTCTCCAGCTTGGCATTAATGGTTTTGTTCTTAATGAGTTAATAATTTTATAGAAGTGCCAACTGTGCGTTCTTTTTGATGTAGTGAGCTTCCAGCCATGAAGTTCAGAAACTACCTTCCCCATGATGAGCAACTCCGAGGTGGCAAGCTGGCTCCAGTGTCTCTTCCTAAGTTTGAAGACCCAATTAGTGCTGAAACTGCAGAGCCAAAGGAAGTGAAGGTACAATTTTGGTGTTCCCAACTTCAGGATCTCTTGCTTGTACTTTTGGTGAGACAAACTGTCAATTAATCCTTTAACATTATATTGTGCATGCAGAATCCTTTTGGAAACATAGCACCAAAGAATCCAAATTGGGATCTGAAGCGTGATGTTCAGAAGAGAATTGATAAACTGGAAAGGCGCACACAGAAAGCATTGGCTGAGATTGCATGTGTGTTCAAATATGTTTAATTGGCAGATGCTTCATCTGTTTTGGTTCGTTTTTGGTTCAACAATTTACACGTATCTACTCTGGTTTGCAGTGGAGCAGCAGAGGGAGAAGGAAGCCTTGGAAGAATCTCAAGATTGATCGACCTGTGTAGGTGACCGCTGGCTCGTAGAAAACATGTTGGTTCGTCTCCGAAGCAGAAGTCGAAATATGTAATGTACCTTTGGGATGATGCTTAGTGTATCTATGTAACACCTCTGGTGTTATATTGACTAAAACCTGTCATGTCATCATATGCACTGTAAAGCATTCATGATTAGGTCAACCTTGATGTGCATTAATTAAAACAAGTTTACATTTCATAGGTTGATTGTGTTTCTGGAATGTGTTGTCACATGAAATAATAAAACCCTACTTTCGAATGTCATCTTAAATGCTTGATTTATATTCTATGTACTTGAGGTGTAAACCGTGTTTACACTAGTGTCAAGCATAGTGTATAAATCTAAGTCCAACCCTAAAAAAATTATTTCCATATTTGAAGTGAATTTGGATTTCAAAGCTTATTCCTAAGTCTTGCAATTCAAATTTAAATTCAAATTGGAAAGCTATAAAAGGTTTTTCAAAAGTCAACTTGGTCAACCAAGGGTGCCATTGGGTCATTGACCTAAAAATATCCTTGGATGATGTATGTGATCACTAATAACCAACCAATTAAATTAGAAACTAAATCGAGTTTGAATTTGGTTTCAAAAAACTCTTATTTCAAAACCTAGTTTTATCCCCTTTTCTGTAATTCAAAATCTATAAGGAATTTGGGGATACTTTAAAAAGATAGTTTGTAGATCTTGACAAGAGCTACAAAGTTGGTATTCAAAGTTTTTCAAGTTCCCAAAAAGAATTTCAAATGAATTTGAAAATATAGTTTTCCAACATTTGTCCCCTTTTGATTTTAAAACCATAATTCAAAAATTATGCATAATTTGGGAAAACTTTGTATATGAAAAAGGTTTGGTTTGAAAAGTTAAACATTTCATAGTTTTGAAGATTTTCAAGTTTTATTGAAAAATCAAAAGTAATTTCAAATGTTTGTTTCTAGGGTTTTATTCCCTTTTTGAATTTGAATTCATATTTCAAAAAGTATGCAGAATTTGAGGATGCCAGTTAAATAAAAAGTGTAGCTCTTGAAAAGTTATGCAAATGATATTTTTGGAGATTTTCAAGTTCTTATATAAATTTTAGAGTAATTTGTAATTTCAAACGAGTGGCAATTCTGTAATTTTCTTGAACAGCACCGAGACCTATCGACGGCCGCCATCGCCGGCTTCTCAAGCCGCACCGCCGTCCACAGCCGCACATGCCTCGGCCGCCAACTCGCCCCTGACACCCGAAACTTCGTCGTCGTCGTGTTGTCCGTCCGTGCGTCACCATTGGCCTATAAATAGGTCGACCGTCGTCTCTTTTCTTCTTCTTTTCCCTCCTACCACCGTCGCCGACGACCTTGCTCCGCCGCCCAAATTCGCCACCGTCGCTTCATCTCTGCCCGCTTCGTCTTGCCAGAGGCTTCGCCACGTCCTTGTGCTTCGATTAAGCTAGCTCGTGCTCGCTCTCCCCGCCCGAGCCGCCCGCACGACGTTGTCTTCCTCGCAACCGGTCGCCGAGCCGCCACGAGCTTCCTCGCCGTCCACCGCCGCCAAGGTGGAAAATATTTTACCTTTAACCCTCTTATCATGTTCTCCGTGCTTCGCTGCCCCTTATGCGCATCTTGGTCGGCCTGATGGTACACAGGAAGCGCCGGAACGCCGTCCTTGCCACCGGAGTACCGCCGCCGCCATCAGCGCCGCCGTCCACAGCTCGACTCAGCCAATCCGAGCTTCCATCAACGCGCGCACCGTGCCCGTGGTGAACTCTTGCATCTGTTGGTGCCCTCAATTTCACCTCTCTTGCGCCGTAGGGTTCGGCCGCCGTGGCTCGCCGCCGGCATGGCTTGCCAGCGCCGCCGCGCGCGTAGCCGTTTGAGCTAGGGGCCAGGAATAGCTTCATTTTCTGGCCCGACGTCTTCGCATCGATGTCCTGCACCTGCCCGTGCCCTCGCCGTCGCCGAAAATCGCTCCGGTGAGCCCTGCCGCCGCGCCCGAGCTCCGCCGTGCCGCCATGGCCGCCGGCGTGGGTGCCGCCGTCGCTCCGCCGCCGCGTTAGCTAGCTCAGTTTGCTCGCCGTGTCGAGGTGATCGTGTAGGTGCTAACCCCGTGGCCGGAGACCTCGCCGTCGGCGAGAAATCGCCGGTCAACTGTCGCGCCGCCGTCGGTCAGCGCGGGGACACTGTGCTTATTTTCTTTTTCTTTTTTTAGAAAATGATTTAAATGCTATTTTCTTTAGAAAATCATAGTAATTCATATATAGCTCCAAAAATTCTGAAATTTTTTGTGTGTGTTCTTTATGATGTCATCTACCTAGAAAAAATATGAAATGTCAAATTTGAATACTTTTTGCATAAGTTAAAATTAGCTCTTTTAATTAAAAAATGGACCTTCAATGATTTTTAATAAATAAAATAATTGGCTTTTAATTCTGAAATTTGTTTTGCCATCTAATTAGACCAAGTGCTTTTCAAAATAAAATTTGAGCTTAATCAGACAACTTTAATTTTTTATGCCTTTATTTTATGCTTTTAAATAATTAATTAACCCCTTTAATTAAGTTTAATCATTATAGGAATTGTTTGAATTTGGGATTGATCGATGACCTTGGGTCATTAACCCTAATGACCTTTGGCACTTTAATTAATTATTTGCGCTTACCTAGATCATGTCATTAGGGCTTAATTAACGTTATTTTATGTGTTTAATAACTTTCTTAAATAATGTAGTTAACCCTAATAAACTTAGTAAGTATGTTTTGGTGGCTTGCAACTTTATCGTGAAGAAAAGTTATACTCAAGCCATTAATCTGATCATGTATCCATCGAGCATCATGTTTACTATTCAATCATGTTGAAGTATATCATTGTATCGTATAGTTTTCGATAACGGAGAGTTTAACGTTGTCGCCCCAGATCTGAAGGAAGAGCAAACTCAGGAGATTGGAGTTGATCCAGAACTCGAGACCCATCTACCCCGACCACCAAGGCAAGCCCCAGATGCATTCAAACTCTATTCTATTTTATAAAAGTTTTATCGCTTCAGTTATGATATGTTGCATTAAGTAATAGGAGTTGAGTGAAAACCCACCAACTGCATTACCTGTCTTACTTTCATATTCCTTATTACCTGTTCTAGAAGATGCGTAGTAATGCTTAGCCATGCTTATTTAATTAAGTGTTCAAAGATAAAAGAATGAAAAAGATGAGTTTGGCTTTATCTGTTGAAATCATGATGATAGTTAATAAATCGAGTCCGGACGGTTAACTTGCATTGGGAATGGAGTCCCTCTGTAGTGTTTCCGTCTGTTGATGTCCTAGGTCCCGTGTCGATGGTGAACTGATGATATCGAGAAACTAGAAAATCCATATGCATGAAGTGGTATACGGTGGGCCAGAGTCCCCACGTATGTCATGGAGTGACTTATAGTGGGCCAGAGTCCCCACATATGTCATAGTGTGTTATACTGTGGGTTTAAGTTCCCATGCATCTCGGTACACTGGGTCGAAGTGCTCACGTGTATCATGTGGTGATATATGGCTACGGTTGTTATCCCGGTATATCGGTTCACCTGCTATGCTTAGGAGTTAGAGTCTCCTGCATATCAGTAACCTAGGTCCCAGCTGGGTATGAAAATAGATTCGAATCGCCGTTGCTTTTCGGAGAAGAAGACTCAATCGGTGTTTATCGTCGTAGTAACAACTTGAATAATGAGTAAAGTTTAAGAAGGAAGTTGGTTGGTAATTTGATCTTGAACAAAACAGCTTTTCTTTTTTTCAAGCTTTTCTGCAAAATTTCTTATCTCCTGCAAGCCTTACCTTGTCCCTCTAGCCTGCATTTCCTGAGTCTTCACCCCTCTTTTTCGTCGAATCAGTCTTGTTGAGTACTTTTGTACTCAGGGTTTGTTGAACCCTTGTTGCAGGTGAGCCTCATGGGCAGGAATGCTTCGCATCCTGCTGCATGACCGTCGTCGAGGAAATGATGACGAATAGGATATCTCGCTCATACAATCAAGGTTATTGTAGTAAAATATATTGTATTCCACTGCTACTATGATTGTAATAATGCAACTTATGATTTGTAAGGTTTGAGCTAAACGGTTTGTAAATCTATGTTATTGTAATCCTTCCGCTCTTTTACTCTGATGTATGTTATTTATATAAAACTGTTGTAATACTGCAATATCTCTTTGTAATGATTGATCCTGCTCGGAGAATCGTAGATGATTTAGGATTTATCCGACAGACCTTTTAAGTTTTATGGAACACATTCATGATTATTTAGAGTCTGTTTAGACAATAATCATGCGTGTGGGTCATAGGATTTAGGAGGTTCTGCCACAGTCTGCCATCTGGGCATGTACTGAGTTTGGGACGTGGAATCCAGTTACTTACCAAGGTCTGGTCTTGTCAATTCAAGGATGTAGCAACATAAAAAAACATGAGATGTAGCAGTCCTGTTCTGTGTAGACCTGACCAAACAAAGCGCAATGAATACTAAGTACACGATGCTGTGTTGAGCAGAGTGCATTTTTTTCTTACATTTGGGCTCTCTTGGGAGAAAAAATATAGCAGTGCATGAGTGTCCTGACGGAATTCCCAACCCCAAATGTGTTATTCCCAGACCACCACAATTTCTACTTGTACTCGTATTTGACTTGCTTATATTATGTTAAATTTAAGAGATGCATACAGATTGTTTCGCTCCAGCTGTGTGGTATATTCAGAAGCTCTATTTACATACAACTGCAAACAGTCTCCCATATCACTACACTTGTTATTAGGAGCTGTTCAGCTGTGGTATATTCGTAAGCTCTTTTTACATACAACTGCAAACAGTCTCCCATATCATTACACTTGTTATTAGGAGCTGTTGCCAGGCTAACTGAGGAACTCTCATTTTGTCGAGTAACAATTTGATTCAACATCCTAAATGGCACGGCTACCTAGGAGCACGAGCAGGAGGGGTGGTGGCCTGCTCCAAGTCCGGCAATAGCAGGCGGTTGTTCCTCGCATTCTCCCGCATCTTTCCGATGAAATGCTTGCCCTTCTCTTCCAGCTTGCCCCCCACCCTCCTCCCCAGATCCATCACCCGTGCACGCCGAACACCGCGTTTCGTCTTCTTCGCATCTCCCTCACCAGAAGATGGTGATGTCTGCTCCTCCGCAGGCCCTGCTTCCTCATCTCCACTGCTGCATAGCAGTGGCATCCTCAGCTGTTCCCTTGTTGCATCCTCATTTGACTGCAGAGGAGCTCCACTTGCTGAAACCAGCCAAGACTGCCAGCTAGTTGATGCTTCTGCTTGCTCTGGCCCATTAACACATAAGTTTGTCTTGTTCCACAATCCATTGGTGATTCTTGTTGAAGGCGGCAGCGGACTTGACTTGTTCTTTACAATGGCCTTGGATGCGAAAGCTTCCCCTGGCATCTCTCTAGTTGTGTCTCCAGCACGCCTCGTACTAGTCTCAGTGGGCTCACGGTTTAGCCATATAAAAGGTGCGATTCTGCGGGGCACCCAGTCATCCGTATCTGATATCATCCAGGAAATAGGGAAACTTTCACAGTTCGGCATCACCAAGGTCTGACGAACCGAAGCCTGTATGAATGCAGGACACCATTTCGGTCAAAAAAAAAGGACACCATCCAAATGCTCCATATTCAACCACACAAATTAACCACAAAAATAGCAACTTAATCATGACTCATGGAAGGCAAGTAAAACACCTTGATCCTGTTGCCGATAAGTGAGGCGATATAGCTGTTGCTGATCTTCCTGTCCCCAACCGATGATTCCAATTCCCACTCTATCTCTGGCATGGATGTAAACCCATACCAAATTCGATCACTCGGAGGGGGTTTTAGATGTATCCGCATCGTTCCACGAACAGATGATATTTTAACCGCCAATGATAATGGCACCTTTGTTTTTGCAAGGAAAGTGAGAAAGCACAGTTCAGATCAGAATTTCATGGCTAAATTTCAAACAGAAACAAAACACTACACATAAATATATAAATATGGAAAATGGTCATATGATTACCCCCAAAAAAAAAATAGCTAGCTATAGCTGCGCTATAGCTGCACGAGAGGCACGGCGCTAAGCTATTCGTCTTTTTTCCGCTATGACAATTTTCGCCGCTATTTGCCGCTATAACTGCGCTAAGTTGCATAGCTTAGCGTTTCATATAGCTACGTTATTTCCAAAAGCCTGTATAAGTGAAAGGATAAAAGACGGAATAAGGCAAAGGACCCCATTGAGAGGGAAGTTGTAGATATTCTGGAAGATGATGACAATGAATTTATCACTGGAGTTACACCTGCCGCAGATGATGACCAAGAAGAACTAATAGACACCCAAGCTGAAGGTGAGAAAGAACAGGAACAAACAGTTGTACTAGCAGAACAAGAACATGGTAAAAGGAAGAGAGTTGGCTGCCCTCCTAAGAGTAAGAAGAAGGTGAAGAAGATCACTGATATTAATGATGGTAAACAATCTGTGCCTGAGATTGAAGCTGCTTCATCTTGTGATACTGGAAGTGATCAATCTTCTCAGTCTAAGTCTCAAAACTCAATCTCGGACTAGATTACACTTGTGTGCTTGAAATTTAATTAGTATTTCCAACGTATTAGTTATCATTTGCTACTAATTTGATATTTTGGACAACCAAACTTTCATGAACCATGTTGGACAATCTTCATATTTTTTTTTTATAAAAACGCTATCTGGTATAGCTTCGCTATAGCTGAGCTATAGCTGCATAGCTTTTGAAAAAACGGTGCCGCTATTTTCCATAGCTAGCGATTTAAAACTGGGATGATTACTCCTTAGCACACAACCAATTGTCCATCTGGTAATGTGTATAAGTAAAGTATATATGAAAATAAGACAAAACAAGAAAGAACTAACCTGTGAAACCTGGTCCACTATTGAATTCATAATACTTTTCCACCTTGATGACCATCCAGTGCTCTTTGACTTCGGTAAGGTATCTGTCATAACCACAAAAGGTCGTTAATAAGTTATGATGCTTTCGCTTTCTAGAGGACCAACATGTTCAGGATATATAGGTGATGGAGTTCTCACATCACAAATATTTATTGGACCATTTATGGACATTGCAAATAATGATTCCAATAACAAATAAGCAAAAGAAGAAAACACATGAAAGAAGTGTCGCAAACCTGCTTCATCATTAACCTCTGCTGCAGAATCCAAAGCTTCTGAATGCCTGAATTGGTTACCGTATTGCTCAATACTATCAAGGAAATCTGAACTCACATCCCCATTAGAATCGTCTTTAATATTGGTCTTCAGTATGTCCTTTTCCAACTCTGGCGCCTGGATCTCAAGTCTTGTTTCGATATGCAGAAGTATTCCACTAGAATACTCAAAGTCAACTTCAAAAGCCCACAGTTCGTTCAAATCCAGCGGGGGGGCTCTCATTCTGTGCAGATATGGTGGAAGCTTGCCAAGATTGAGGTCGGTAAGCGTAATTTCACCGATGTAGGATCGAGTTCTGGTGTTTGACAATGTTCGCTGACCAACAGGAACCAATCAATATTAACATATGGACAAAGGATAAATGCATTTGAAAATGTCAGCATGATCTCACCTGAATACGTGCTTTGATGGCCTTGCTTATCTCGTCATTCATTTTAGCATCAAAAAACAACCGAGAGATTAGGAGGTTCCAACAAAGTGTACCATCGTCAGCAAGCTTTTCATCCACATTTACATTGGGGGATTCAGGTAGCTGGCTGTTGAAACTCATAGAGGAGCTAGGCGTGCTAGGTTGTTTTACATCTTGTTTAGATGGCACCATACCTGTTTTGCTCTCCTGAGAAGCCTTCACGGATGCCTTCTTGGCCAAACGTTTTAGAAAACCTCGGAGTTTTGAAGATCCGTCAGACTTGACAGTGTTGTCCACAAGCACATGTTCCTGACTGGGGAGTGTTGAGGGTCCCAGAAAGCAAGGGTATCCAGCTTTCAAAGAGGCTATGTAACTGCGGAACTCCCCAGTCAGCATGTCATGGAATTTGAGTTTGTCCTTGTCCGTAGTAGAAGCAAGACGGAGTGCTTTACACCATGATTCCTTTTCCCAAGAGGTGTCTGCATAAACATAGCATACCTTGCTCCCCCTGCAAATTTCAGATTCCTTTCTTTCCAGTTTTATCGGATACCTCTTGGCCCTGAAAGAAAATACGTACTGGCGGTGGTTTTAGGCAAACTGTATGTGACATGTGAATCGATCATATTATTATATAGTGGCAGCACATTTCAAACCAATAATAATTAATAACTGAGAAACTACAGCCACCTGATATGAACATCTACAGGAGATGGCAAGAAAAAAGAATTGCTTGTTATTGGAGGTTATCCGCTCTCCACAGGAGATGAATGTTGAAGAGGCTGGCTACATTTTTTACTAACCATTTACGGGAGGGCAGATTGGATGCAGAAACAGCAACCACTGTGCAACCGAGCAGGTCAATGGTTAGCTGCGAGGCGTCATCAGGTCCAGACAAGGTGAGCGAGTGTCCTTCAAGTGTGGCCGACACTCTTACAGGGAAAACCTCGACGATGAGCCTCTTGTCTCTGATCCCCGGGCTACCGCCATTTGACGGGCGATTGGTGGGCGTCTTTTGTTGCTCCAGCATCCACAAGAAGCCCTGTTAAACTCATAGATAGAATGGAAAGATGTCAATTAAGGTACAAGTCGTGAACATGCGGATGAAATAAGATGGAAACGTTGATGAGAATTGATTCTCATTTGCTTAACCTCAATTGTATTAACGGATTGAATTGAAGTGAATGAAGAATATGAATGGTTGGCATTCCCAGTCTCACCTGTCGGTTGTGGCGAGACACAGACCGCGGCGGCGGCTGCGTCGGGTGGACGGGGACTGGTGGCGTGGCCTCCGAGGCCGATGGGCGGCGCGTGAGGCTGCGGATGGCCCAGAGGAGCGCCAGACCCTCGGCGATCGCCAGGGTGAGGAGGCCAAGGAGGAAGCCCAGGCCCAGCAGCAGGAAGGCCACCGCCATGCCCGTCGCCGGGAAGGGCCTCGTCCTCCAGCCGGCCGGCCACCAGGAACGGAATCGGAATTTATTCGCTATTGATTGGCATGGCTGGCGTCATTATATATGTGGAGGAGGAGGACGCGGCAGGCGGCGTTGGCGTTGGCCTCGTCGGCCTAGGCCTCGGCCTCCACCTCTGCCTCTGCCTGCAGCCAAACGCAAGGGAACAAAACAGGTGGAGAAGAAGAGCTGAGCGCCTGAGCGGCAGGGCAGGCAGTTGACGACGGTGGGGTGGGGTGGACCCACCGGACAGACGAACGAACACGGTAGAGCTTCTCACCCCTGACGTGACGCGTGGCCTTCGGTTTCCTTTTTTTTCCTTTTTCCAAATAGAGAAGAGAACGCACGCTACGACGTAATAATATATCATTGTTAACACGTACTGGCCTAGCATTCTACGAAGACAAACATGTCTAAAACAATGCAAAATCAATTACGTCTAGAACAATCAAAATATCTTATAATTTAAGATAAAAATAATAATTAACAAATGATCGTATTATTTTGGCTTGTTTCTTTCGTGGCTCGTTTCAGTTTTTTAAAACGAATCGTTTCGAAAAGAAAAAAAATGTTTTATCGACCACTTCAAAATCGGTGGTCTACATTACTGCCTGGCTACAAAAACTTGTTTGAGCAAGCAACCAAACGTTCCCTCAATGACCATTTGAGAAGCAAGTTCGGCTACTCGATAGCCTGCTGTCAATGTAGGATGATGAGCAAGATAATGTTAACATAGGATGGAAGAAAAATCATACCAAAGAGTTCTCTCATGTTATCTTCCTCGAAAGAGTGCTCTCAATGTAATGAAGACAAGTCGATGATTTTACAGCTGATAAGCCGTTGTGGGAGAAAAGCATTTGCACCATGTCTGATAAGCAGGTTTGATAAGCGCAAACGAATAGGGATAAAATTTTCGTACATGTATTCATATGATTGAGTATACGTGCGTTGTGAACGTCCATATCATACAATGTATAATTGTATAAAAAGAATCAAGCAAATAGGACAAATAACATTCCATTATTTTAAAAAATTCAATCTTGCAGTTGGTCCTTAGGGTTACAATTACCTGAAAAAGCTTCGTGTAGTTACCTCCGCATTACATTTATATTTCCTTTCATATTTATATTTCTTTATGAATAAAAATCAACCTTGGTAATGTCTAAGCATATTTTTGAGCCATCGTATTTGTATCGATCCTCCCACCCAATGCCAGCAACCCTACAGCTACAGGTCAACACGTCCAGTTTGGAAATGTGGTTGGGACCTAATTTTGTTGAACCTACTCTTTCAACCCTAGTTTTTCCAGTCCTTCCACTCAACCATACAAGAATACAACATTACAACGAAAAAAAAAAAAACCGAGCTAGTGCTATCGGTATTATATGAGATATAAGTAGGAACAATTCTTCTATCATACAACAACAGGAATTCTCTTTTTTGGTTAAATAAATACTATAAAACATCGGTTTACTAAAAGTCTATTACCTAGCATATCAAAACCTCGGGAACCTCATACAAGTTTTCTACCACATAATAAACCGTTTCTCTACATCATCTGTATTCAGCCGACGAAGCCCTGGGTTTGCCGCCGTTCGACGAGTTGAGGTGCAGAGACACGAATATCACGCCGATCACAATTATCAGGCACCCCACGAGCGTGCTGAAGAAAAGAGCCCCAGGCTGCCTTGTCTGCACGAATCCATATATTCCACCGGACGTTACCAGAATGATGTCAGTAAGACCATCACCGGAGAAGTCCTCCAGGAGCAGCGCATGAGTAGGAGGCGCTGGGAGCTCGATCATGGCCAATATGCCACCAGAAGGAGAGAGCACCACGGCTTCTTGATCGCCACCAGCGATGATCACCTCTTTTGGGTCGTAGGCACGCAGGGAGAAAGCCTTCAAGGTAGGCACCACTATGTTCTCCATCATTCCCGATGGAGATGGGAGGTTGGACCATGTTGCCCCTGATGATACTTGCCATCTCCATACTGCCTCATGGCCAAGCAGCCCAGGGGAGTACGAAGTCACCTACAATCACAAGCACATCATCAATGCTTGCGGATACAGGGATCAAGGTTTAATCAACATGAAAGAAACCCCGACAAATCAGTAATCACAGCAACTTGTAAAAAGGAACACTAAGTGTGCAAATGCTGACCTCTCCCCGGCTTGTCAAAAAGATGAGATCACCGTGGCTTCCTCTCCTGTGTTTATGGCCATCATCTGTCTGGACCAGGATAGGAGTCGCAACCTCTAAACCAGTAGTATCAAATGTCCTCCCAAAACTTCTCGAAAAGTCACCATGATGGAATAGATTAAAATGATTGTAATGGCAGATTGAGACATTAAAAAGTTGCTCCCGCACTGGCACACCAGATGTAGCAACTGCCCAACAGGGTTTCAGCACTTCCATTGATCCACTCACGACAGTCTGCTCTTTAATGCCATTTCCACCAACAACCTACAGCAAAAGATCACTATCAGACATTACTTCCACAAATAGATGCCCCCAACAATTAAAAAAAAAACCCCCCCGCTGCAGGTAGCAAGTGAGAAACAATCAAACAAATGCCCAATGCTCGTCAATCTCAGCAAATGAGATCACCTTAAAAGTTATAAGAACTGATTATGTAAAATATATTATAACGGCTTTTAAGTTGGGTCTGTTTTTCCCTAATGGCACATGTTAATTAATTATGTCGTTTCCAAACTCAAGTTTTAGACATCAAAACTACAGTAAACAAAATGTCTGATACTTAATTTTTACCTTAGGATACAATTCATATCCAAGAAATACAAAACATTTGTAACTCATTTCATGACATACTGGGATAAAATGATATACTGTAAGGATAGACAAAGGAGTATTTCTCCTTCCAGAAGGAATTAATTTGAATCCATCAGCACACTATCTATGAGGAGCGCAGTCAACCTACTCAATGGATCTAGACATCCCAAATTATTGTCAAACTTAAGGACACAAAATACGTTACATCCATATTTGAAGTGACCACAGCCACCAAGGAAAAAGTTGGCACATTAAAACACACTTCTAACTCACCTGGACATGATCAAGAACTCCATCTCCATTAATATCTGCATGAAGGCCTCCTTCGGTTAAATGAAGCTGGAAATGAAATATTTTTTTTTTAAAAGTTAGGTGATATACTGTATGGTTGCAAAATAATATACAGGGATATATCCTATAGACCTTGCATACTGTACGTCCAGAAGCTAGATGGACAGCCTCTATCCCTTCCTTTTCATGTGCAACAATAACATTAGGAACCCACCAAACTTGAGTATGATTAGTGATTGTCGGAATGTACTGCATCCTCTGTGTCTGCAGTAAAGAAACAAGCTTCGTCTCAGTAGTGTTTGACTTCATTCTGTATGAGCATTGTAATCTATTTGGACAAAAGAACAGCAGAAGTGCAACAAGAGACAGCATGCAGTATGTGTGCACCGCAAGGATGCAAGGATATCCATGATGCTTCAGGGAGATGACTGCAATCTTTGATAGGAGACATGGCAAATTCTGAAATGTAACATCCATGCTTATGAGTCATACCTTCCTGGCTTTATTTGAGTTAGCCATCTCTGCAGCCTTCCCAAGCGCTCTAGGTATTCTATTGGAAGCATCCTTCCCAAGTGGATTGTGTTCAATGGGCTTGTTCACGCTATTAATAGCAGCCTTCCCAGGCGTTTTCTTAACTTGTTTCCTTTTATGCTTCCTAAAATGTGCAAGTTGTAGGGTAGTATCCTCTCTCCTATCCTGAAAAGGAGGACTCATACCTGAGCTCAACAGTTCCAGAGTATGAAAGCTAAATACAAGTACTATTCTTACCCAATGATGAGGCATGACACCAAGGATTGATTCTCTGAATTCACGGCATTCATACTGAAAATTAACATGTGACAGGTTAGTTTCCAATTAGCCAAAATACCACTGTGTGAACTAACTGCTTAGCATCTGCCCAGGTCAACAAAAAATAAACTAAGAACAGCACATTTGCCATGTATGTATATTATCAAATGTGACAATGTTGTCATTAAGAAGTAGATAAGTAAAAAATTCAGGTTGTGATAGCTATAGCTGCCAAGCAAGAATAAAGTGATGGCAACATATATTGTAGACTTCCTGTTGACCATAATGAGGTGGATACAAAATTTGTCAGAAGACGACCCTTGAGAAAATAGTCAAATACTTAAACCAAGCAACAAAGAGCATGTGGAAACATTGACACAAGACTCGCTCAAAGATAAGCGCTGCTCCTAGTTATTTACTATCAAGATTGGAGAACAGTCTTCACCTGACCAGGTTGATGACTATTGAGGGCATGAACATCAAGCTTGTAATTGTGCTGTGGTAACATAACAGAAGCATCTGATGGCTGTGATTGGATGTTCTGCAATGCGAAAAGAGAAAACATATAGAAAGAATATATAAGGCAGGCCATTGTAGACAGTAATCTTTATAGTGGAGGCAAAACAAAAAATTGTGAAATAAAATGACAAGTTGAATCCAGTGCACCTCATTCTTCCGACTCCATCTTCGGTCGCCACTACGTCCAGCAAAGGCATACAGGGCAAAATGTCGCAGGTCTGCATTGCCAGCCTCAGAGCCCTGCATGCGGCGCCAACACAGGGTTAGGTGTTGATCAGTTAATCATGCAATACAAGGAGCTTGTAGCCTTGTAGGGTAGAATACAGTAACAGGATGAAAAGCTCAAAGCACAGCAGTATAATAACCTGTTTCTCATTGGCGCTTCTACGGTGGTCATCCGTGTTGTGTTCTGGTATCATAAATTCATCGAAGAGATCTGCTGACTGATAAGCGAATGAATTACTATTACTATACAAGGGTAAGTAGCCAACATATATGTAATGTAGGCAAACAGATAGGCAGGTGGAGATAGTAGTGCAAAGAGAGGGTAATAACATCAACAACATACATGATGCTGCATCTCCATCCTTCCTCCAACGATGATGAGGCCTGCATCTCCATGCTTGAGAGTGTAGTTGGTTATGGAGATTGCGACCTCGCGGTGGTGCGCCGCGTGAGGGAAGTCATCCTGGAGATTGTGCTCCCACAGCTTCTTGAGGTTGTGGTCGAAGCACATGACGGACCACCCGGAGGTGACGACGACGAGGACCTGCTTCCTGACCTCGCCGGCCCTGTAGGAGCGGTCGACGTTGCCGACGGCCATGGCGATGGGTCGCCTCCCCGAGGCGAGGCGGACGTTGTCGGGGAGGAGGGAGATGTCTGCCATGACGCGTGCCTCGTGGAAGGCGGAGTCGTCGCTGAGGTGGCGGGCGTGGGGCGGCTGGAGGACCTGGATCTTGGCGTCGTGGGTGGGGAGGAGGACCTCGGGCTTGCCGTCGCCGTTGAGGTCGGCGACGAGCGGCAGGGGCAGGCGGTCGGCCTCGTACTTGATGGGGAAGTCCACGTCGGTGAGGTGGTACCAGGACTCCCGGAAGGAGAAGTCGCCCTCGTGGTGGAGGGAGAAGAAGACGGCGAAGGCGGCGAGAAGCAGGATGCCCAGATCCCGCTTCCGCATCGTCGTCGAGATCAGAACCAGGTCAAGTCGATGGGGATCGATCGGATGAAATGAAGCGCCCCTAATCCAATCCGATGCAATCGAGGGGAGACGAAAACCTAGTAGAGACCGAATCCCATGAATGAAGGAGCTAGAAGATGCTGGAGCTCGCCTCGTCTTCTTCCTCCCGACAGAGACAGACGACGAGGGCGAGGGAGACCCTGCTGCCGGCGCTCTCCGCCTCGGCCTGCTCCTCAACTGAGCTCTGCAGCAGGCTGGGCTGGATATCGAATGGGCTTTATCAGTCAATCGGAGCGGGCCACATACATAATGGGCTTTCTTGCCACTGCACTGTCAGGACAAGCCTTCCTCTTCTTTTTACACACGGTCAGTGTCAGGACTCACAGGACAAGCTTGGCAACAAGGGAATGTTCATCATGCCCACACAAATCTAGGCATCCAATCTTGACAATTAGGAATCGATAATAGTAGTATATACAAATAGAATGAAGGGAACCATGTATGCCAAGCCAATGCCATGCTGGGATACTACACCCCAAGAAACACACCCTGCTTCTGTCCAATTCAGAGAGACGCAGCTACAATCTCGGTAAGTTGAATGACACTCAAAATATTGTTCATGTACATATACAGAACTTATTGTGTTGATAAATAAAGAGCGGCGACCTCGGTGCGGTAACACAAAAATATATGCCGTGCCATCCTCTTAATTTGACCAAAAAAATAATGCAGACCTCATACTATCTCTTTCTGACTCATAGAATTCAGCTAGGCAAGGGGGTACATGGTACAAGACAATAGTGGTGGGAAACTGCTCTAGGCTATGTATGTAAGATTCATCATTAAATAACTGCACAAGTGTGTATATCATGTCACTATACAACTCTAGCCCAACAGATATCTCAAGGGAAATTACAGCACTATTTCAAGTCCCTGGTTAGTTTCACCCTCTTCATCAGCTACTGCTTATGTCGATGATAATGTTTCCACCACTTCTTTTGTCTCGTGAGGATAAAGTTATGGTGTATATGTGTGTGTAACTCATCATCCTATAACAACTGTCCGCCTCATCATCCTATAACCCACTGTCCGCCTCATCATCATATAACAAACCAACTGTTTTTGACATGAAGCAGGGCCACATGTAGTTCTCAGACGAGATGGCCTCCGCTTCTATACTGCTGTGACTGGCCACTGGCCAGCTTTGTTATCAGATGTGTTACACTCTGCTCTCGAAGTAATCAAGAATCGAAAGGATCCCTCCATCCTTCATCTTCCCTTACAGCCCTGTTCCACCGCTCTTTGAACTTCTCTAGCTCAGCCGATGATTGTCTTCGTATCTATTGACGCAACAGTTAGTACAATGGCAACTTTTAATCCTTTGATCCACTAAGACAAAAATGCCATAGATTATACTCACATGGGTCCTCAAATCCAATGATCTTCGAGGTGTCTGCGTCAACAAGATGTCAGTAGTGGCACATATATTTATTGCACAATCATGACACTAACATTAATATCATGCAGGTACATGCCAACTAGGGTAAAAGGAAAACACAACAAGGCAAAATGGATGCTCTGGCAGGAATCAGTACACTTTGTCCTTGGTTCCTACTGGACTCCACCAAATACTTAAAAAAAAAAAAGTTTATTGCGAGAAGCACCTTGCTGCTAAGCGATGGCCCTCCTAAAGATGGTATCCCTTGATGAACAACATACTCACTGTCAATTACACCAACTTTCTCAGTTCGATCACCCTGAAATATCATGTGACTGTGTCAATCACCCTGAAATATCATGTCCACTCTCCATCTTGTTTAACAAAGGACATGGTAGCTGAAATAGCATGCCTCAATAGTCAATAGACATCTTAATATCTTTTAAGATTGTTAACATATCTTGAGTACCTGAGCACAATAACCAAGCTTCATGTCAAGGCCCCATCCATGAATCAGATCGTTCTACAACACAAGAGATTAAACAAGTGTATTGATTATTAAAATTCACGACCTTCCACTCACACTTAATAAAATCAGACAATGACTTGTACTGACCACTTTATTATCACAATAATCCTTAAAAAAAACAGGCTAGAGGAATAGTATTTGCACCTGAATTAGATGCCATACACATTTCCAAGCAGCACGAGAAAAAACTGGTGCCATGCCCTCTACCCACCTATTCAAGAATGCAAAACAAACCTCTTTAAATGTTTGAAAGAGTGTGATGGAATAGTTCATAAGATAATGGGTCAAGAATAAGTCAGCTGCACGATGTGATGTTGCTTCATATAAACAAAACATATAATCCAACAATGTCCTCTTTTGGGACTAACTTAAATAGGAATACACTATCTTAATGTGAAGCAATAATTTTTAGAGTATCTTCCAAATAAAGCAACTGCATAAGGATAAAGGTTTGATCCATACCCTGTACAAGGAGGTCCTTTGCTCTCATCAGAACAATTCATACTAGGCCGATTGTCATATATTCTCCTACATAAAAAGTGAAAAGGTGCTTCTTATTATGGAATAGAAAGGTTTTGAAAAGAAACATATTTTTTTTGAAAGTTAGAAAGACAGAAGCACCTGTGAACTTTTGCCATCTTATTGCGGATTGTGATCCGATGGTGGATATCGGTTGATAGATCAGGGTCCAGAGCAGGTTGTGTTATTTCTAAGCCTTCGGAAACCATTATATCAAGATATCTAGGACCAAACAACACAAGAGATGAGGAAGCATCTTTGAACAGAAAAACAAAATTAATCATAGATGTATTCCCAGAGAAGGAAGTGGAAAATTATTGCCCAACCTTCCTACTCAATTTGCATTTGAATAAATCCCACTAAACAGTACTGACTAAGCTCATCTCCATTCAAATAAATATTATCCGACCAAAGCTTGATAACTACCAGGCCATATCAAAAAAGAGTATTAGAACCAATTGATGGATCTGCTCTGGAAATGGCTGATGCCAATATAGTAAGTTTTGGTTCCACTGTGAGCACTGAGTAATGTGGCTGACTAGAGGAAAAGGACTATGACCATCATGCATACCTTCTTGGGTTGAAGTTGTCCACTCCAAGGTCTTCATCCCATAGGAAGATGAAATCATAAATAGACATGACATCAGGATGCAGAAAACGCTTAGCAAACCACCTGCAGAATATGATTGAAGGCAAACAGATGCACATAAGGACTATCAAAGATGCAGACACCATATACTCTAACAGAACAATGTGCTTTCATAAAGTTTACCATTTTGTTTGGTTGTGAGCAAGGATGTGTATGGCCTTATCACTCCACTCGAGATGACGCCATCCATCTACATTTCCATCATAATGGAAGAGCATGACTGCATAGTTTTCCTTCAGAAACTAAAGAAAGCAAACAGTAACCCAGATGGTATTAAGTGAAGCTGTCTTCTCTTTTACTGAACGACGCAGACAGCTAAGGGTAAGGGAAAGGACAAGCTGAGAGAAGCACAGACCTTACGAGCCATAGTGTCAACGTTTTTTATTTGGGAGATGCCAACTGCCATGGCGAGGAGAGCACTGTGGTCACCATTTTTATACTGCATGTAAAGGGGAGTATGATGGAAAATGAAGTAGCTGAATTTGTTTCAGAGGAGACAGTAACTCGATAGGCAGAACAGATAACAAGATGTGAGAACAACTAATAGTCCAACCAGTAACCGGCACATTATGTTATATATAGCACCAACATACATGGATGGCCGGGATCTTTAGTTGAGAATGGTTTGGACAGCAATTAGCATCAAGTAGTTAATGACGATAGTGGTGACTTAACCACCAGCTTCAGCTTCTATCAGTGTGCTATCGTCTTCCATTCTTTATTTGTGATCGAATGACATTGACTAGACCATTACCGTTGCCAATTCGGCTATGCACGTGCAAATAAAGGGGCTACAGCAATCAAATCAGCAGCAAAGAAGTGACCTAATAACTAAGGGATAAGCAAAAATGGGGATTCCTGGCATGAACAGTTTGTGCTATGGAAGCTGTAACACGTCCACATACATCGCAGAAAAGAAGAAGCTTTGCATCTAAGTAGCAATGATTCATCGCGACCATGAAGTGGTAGCAGCAGCGGCAAGAGGCTGGCAGTGAGTAAAGGACGTACCCAGTGCCGTAGGCTCCCATCCCTGCACATTTGTGCAGAGGCTGGGGCTTGAACCCTGGACCTCTTGTCACAGGCAGTAAAACTCTACCGCTTGCACCAGAGGCAGAGGCTGGCAGTGAGTGAGCAACCAGAACCAGAACCAGAACCAGAAAGCGAAGTACTGTAGTAGCACCTTGTGGTTGGAAGCAGCATCGTCCTCCCAGAGCGGGCGGAGGGACATGTCGGAGTGGCGCTGAACAATCCCGCGCGGCAAGGAGTCGGCGCCGGTGGCTGCCTTCCTGATCCTGGCGGTTCCCCAGAGAATGCGGTTGCGGCTGGGGATCGCGCTATTCTCTTGCGTGGAAGAGGCAAATCCGACCTTGCCGAGATCCACCTGAAGATAATAAGATAGAGCAGCATGTGTATCTGTCCCGTGTTGCGAGCAACGGCCGCGGGTTGAAGAAGCCAAGAAATAAGGGAGGGAGGGAGAGAGCTAAAAATGGAAAGACGGGCGGGGACGGAGGAGGGAGGGAGGGAGGGCGAGGGGCGACCTTGAGGTGCTGGTACTGGATCTGGAGACAGGCGAGGAGGACGAGCGCGACGACCGCCGCCACGACGCCCCAGCGGCGCGTCGGCGGCTGGTGCTTCATGGTCGCCAAGGCCGGGGCCGGCGCGGCGGCGGCAGAGACGGGACGAGCTTCGAGGATGGCAAAGTCTGGACTTGAAGGTTCTGGAGGGAGGGTTCTAGTTGTTTCTAGAAGGAAATGGAGAGGAAGGTGGCGCTCCGGCTTTGCTCAGGGTGGGAGGGACTGACTGACTGCGGAGGGACGACGAGGAAGAAGGTGAAGGGAGCACATCAACAACCCCCAACTTTTTTTTTTTTCCCTGTCTGCCAAATTTGCGCTTTCGGTGCGGCCGGCGGTCGGTCTGTGAAACAAAACCCCCCCGTGTCCTCCGTCAAACGAGTGCCCAAACAAAACATGGACGCACTGTACCTAACAACAGCGTCGTCATTTCTTTGCTTGTTAATATATTCACAGAAAAAGGAGAGGAGGGAAAGCAATCACTGCCTACCACTACCATCTATTCCATGCTAGTAGCACGAGTATCTTCTTTAGGCATAACCGCACAAGGGAGAAAGATTACGCTATGCACTCATCTTTAGTAAGGTCTACAATCCTATCCTTTCCACTCATATTTCTCTCTTTCTTTAAAAAGAAAATAGCATGTAGGTAATATGAGTGAGGAACTCATCATCCACACCCCCATTTGGCTCACCACCGTCGATGCTTGGTTGTCCTGTGTGTCTTGTTTGATGGTTATAATAGAGCATCTCGACCAAATCTCCTATACTCTTCTCTATTCTTAACTAGTAACTAGAAAATGTAATAGCTCAACAAATCTCCTGTCTCATCTTCTAAATCTGCCACTATCTCTTCTAGATCAGTCGTTGTAGCCTACGACAGATAGAGCAGTTGGTCAAGCCTCCAGATAGTGTCCTCGTGACCAACATTTAAATCCTTGATCAAACGAATTTTTGGTCAGCAGTGTGGAAAAAAAAAATAACCCTCACATATCCCATGCTTCTAAAGCATAGGTAAATGAACCAGTCCTCTCACGGGTATCACGTTTATGCATGGAGAGGATTTTCTCATGCACGTGAGAAGTCCTCTACCTTAATCAAAATAGCTCGGGGCTATCTATCCCCTGCAGCCTGAAGTTTTTTTTTTTAACAAAAGGGGAGAACCTCTCCCTCTTCGAAATGACGATGATGTGTTTGGCAATATGCTAGAGCATAGGTCTCTTATCCTAAATTTTCTTTTGAGATAAATTTAGAACACCCCCAATGCAGACTAATAAACTTGTTAGCCTCAACCAAAAGTCGTGCTACAAGTAGGATTAAGAGATACGAGAGTAACAAGCTTGTAATGCAGAAGAATGCAGAATCCCAAGGACATAGCTCCACACTCCTACTGCTTTGCTGAAAAGCAACTCTGCGAGTTTGCACTCTGTCCAATGGGGAAAAAATGTGCGGTAAAGTTGCTCCTTGCTACATCCCCTGCTTGAGCGAGTGCCCCGGCATTGTAATCCAACACCTTGCGAGGCTATTGGTTGTGCTGATTTGGACTCACAGTAAACGTGGAATCTAAGGCTACAAGATCTCATAAACGTACGTGACCATCCTCTATGAGACTCAGAAAGCTAAGCGAGTAGATTTTGATAAGATGGTATCGTTACAATTTAATTATAATTATTAATCATCAAATATACTGAGCTGGCTAGCTTATCCCAATCCAAAACCGTACAGATCTTACATAGAGTAGCATACTCCAGTGAAAAATGACTCAACGATGCCCTTTAAACATGTCATCGACCCGACCTCTCGGTTGAAGCAAAAGAGGTCGAGATGATGATAGACTGGAAGTACATTCATATTTGGAACGGCTAGCTACACGATACACAGTGCTTCAAATGTCTGCAAAGAAACAAGCAGCAGCAAATCCAACAAGAAACAAATCCAGCCGAGTAGAGGGAACAGATGTTAAGGTACTAGTAGCGCACAAAATTCACAGTACAGCAAGGTGACGTTGGCTCGCAAGATCGCCGCAAGGATCCTAATACAACACACCATACAACCCACCCCTGCAAGACCCTTAAAACTTGAATTCCTTCTTCTTCGACTTGCCTTCCTTCTCTTGCTTCCGCTTCCTCTTGTGAGCATTCTGCAAAGAGTCAGGTGTCCATGATGCCCACTCGTCAATCAGCCACAGCTATTGAAATAAATAAAAACATAAAAGAAATCACCGGGCCACAGAATAGTGCATGCCTCTGCCACCATGTCACTGAAGTCCTCCTTTTGGTTCCGAAGCTTCTCTTCCTCTCGCGCTTCTTCATACCTGTGGCGTTATCGGAAGAGGATAATCCATTACCGTTTTGACTTGGAAGAAGAAAAAAAAAGCAATCAACAATATCGACTGTACGAAGATATCAGGCGGAGTGATCCTTACTTGGCTGCCAGAACATCATCCATGGCTTCCAGTTCCTCGGGTTGGATGGTGACGTCCACCTTGTCTGACTTTTGATTCTTAAGTAGATCCACCTGCCACCAAATTTAACAGAAGTTAAAGAAGATCAATTATATCCAATATCAGGGAAACAACCTAGTTCCAAAGAGCACCCAAAGGGGGACAGCTCTAACACTCACCCTTTTCGGAGCTGATGATTTATCTTGTGTTCCCAGCACATACCTGTAAAGCGAGCACACACGGCATGAGATACAAAACCAAGGGGGGCATGAAAGAGGTTTTAGGGTTAGGGAGACATACGTATGGCTTGATCCATATAGTGTCCCAGGGGCAATCCTTTCTTCCTTTTGTTCAAGAACCTTCAGGAGCCAAGGAAGGAACATCAGCAACGAATAAAGAAATAAAGAAAAGATACCACAAACCCCACCAATACCACAAACATCTACTTACCTGGTACAATGGCCGTTCTGCCTGCTTCTCAGTCTCCTTCCTCTGCAGCTTCCGAAGGTCGATAACATCAGGTGTTTCAACACCAGTTGGAGTACTGGTTGGAGGCAAATATAGAAAAAAGGTTAGGCATACATGTCTGCTGCATCAGTATTACTAAAGAAAGGAAAACCAAGGACCTACAAAACATTAAAGAGAGAAAATGCCATAAAACACCTTGAGATGGTATCGACAGACTGGATTCCGTCTTCCATTTCCTCGTCTTCCATTGGTTCTTCCTCTTCCTCCTCCTCTTCCTCTTCTTCCTCCTCTTCCTCCAAATCTCCCCAGTGTTTGCTGCGATCAACAGGTTCATCCTGCAAGTTTGGAGAAACAAATAAGTTCTGCTTCTAAATTGGCTCTGAACTCCGAAGTATTTTACCCACGAAAACGTAAAGTGGAACATACATCATAGTTAGGTTCGTCCTGCTGCAGAACACCAAAAACGTCTCCATAGAGTGGACGTCCATGCTGTTGGCGAGAAACCATACAAGAGCTTAGGAAAGGAACCTTGAGTACATCTAGACAGCGTAAAAGCAAAGGTTTCAATAGAAAACATACCTCATCAACTGGTGGCTTTCCCCACTCTCCTGGTCTATAACCAAAACTGGCACCAGGGGGAATTGGGGCATTTAGACCTGGAATCTTCAGTTGGGGATAAGATGGAGGTGGACCATAGCGCTGAAATGATATACATCAATTTAAGTAAGCAAATAACAAAGTAATTATCAATAGAAGAACAGCTGAATTCAGGTTAAAAGAACAAACCTGCATGTTTATAAGCCATGGAGGAGGGGCACCATCAGGCATACCAAGAGCATCTTTAAGCTCACGAGACAGCATGCCTGGCTTCATTTCCCTCAGTTTAACCTGTCAAATGAAGTAGAAGTTAAGAACATGGTGTCATCACACCAAAACCATACATTGGCATCTGGATGGTATTTTCTCTATCTTTGCAGTTATAACACAAAAACCATACATACCTCAAATTCTTTGCCTTCATAATACAGATCACCATGACTAGACAACTTGGGCTTTGTCTGATATTTGAAGAACGCGTCGTGCAAAACCTGCCAAGAACAAATTTATTGTTAGATAATCCATCTGTGTGACAGCCATCTCAAGACCAGGTAACTAGCCAAATCTAGGGCATAAATATACTTCATAAAACATCAACACCAGTAATTGCTAGAATCTGAAAACTACGATAAATTGAACAAGACGTTAAGACAAGGAATCAAGATCATGTGGAGGCATGACGACAGTAAAAAACAACCACACAACAAGATATCATGTGATATTATATGACAAAGGAAGAAAGTATGAAGTAGATATATATCTTCTCATAGTCCTACTAAACTACTTAACATTTCATGCTCCGTGGGTGGAAAGAAGATTACCTGATAATCTATATCCATTTTGCCCATTTTGGGCTGCATACGCTCCCGCTGTTTCTGTTTCAACTTCTTGCTATCCTCTTTCTCAATATAAGCCTGTGTATACATTTAGAAATCAATTAGGCAGTTCACGTTCATGGCACCAAACTGGTATGAATAGTTCTGCAGCGTTCCCCCAAGAAAAAGTTTGAATAAGCAGAGAGAGAAGTAAATTACTGAGGTACCATAAACAAGTTACCTGTCTTATCTTTTCGATCCCAGTTGCGGCAATGAAGTCAGGAAGCTGGAAAGGCTGCTTCTCAATACCTCTCTTTCCCTGAAACAACAAGATAACATTGTAAACTGAATATATACAAAAAGAAACGTTATAACTAACAGATGAATAAGAAAATTTTGGTGTCTTAAATATGTAGACTTCAGTAAGATTTGCAAAAAAAAAAAAAAAGGAAAAGCACTTGTATTTGTGGTGTGAATAATATTTAAGGTCATGGACTCTAGCTGGATCTTAATCTATTCCATTCCACTGAAGAGGGCCTCATGTGAAATAAACTAGTTTCAATGATTCAATATACAGACTACAGAACCCACTCAAGTAATGCACCAGCAAGCCCAGCCGCCCCAGTTGTTACAGCCATCCCTGCAAGAATTAGGTATCTGTATAAGAGGCGTGAAACCATATGGACATTTCGCTCCCACACCCCCACACTATCAGTGACTCGCTGAGAAGAGAATGCAGACACAATATGTATGTATACTGACTAGTTTCACCAAATATAAGCACCCATATTCAAACTAAATAGATGTGTTGAAAGTCACAAACCTGTAAGAACTTGCGCTTCTGAGACCAGTGCCTAGGGACAGGTACTGTATTTCTGTATGCCTTGAGATATACAAGCAATTTTGGATCTGCAGCAGTTGCATCCCAGACCTGGAATTGAAAAACAAACAAAAGAAATATGATCTATATGTAATGGATTTTTATTATATCAGTATAATAAGTAAAAATGAAACTGCTGGCTGCGGGTTCAGTTGATTGGAAAGAAGAGTACACCTCTACAACGTCAGGTCTGTTGCATATCTGTTTGAGTTCTGCAATCTTCATCCTGCGCTCCAGCTTCTTCTTCTTATTGGACAGCCCTCCTTCCTTCTTCTTGTTTGCCTCCTGCTCATCGTCTTCGTCGTCATCGTCATCCACCGAGCCCTTCTTTGTGGCATCAGTGGCACCCTCATCTTTCTTATCATCCTGTCAGCGAACTTACATTAGTTAGATCACTATATACAGATTAGGCTCGCTCATCGACTGAAGAAGCACTTTGTAAATCCAAAAAAATTACCTCGGCCGCTGCTGCTGCAGCGTCCTTGAAGGTAAACTTTTCGAAGATGGCCTTGAAGTCATCGAGGAGAGGGTCGTCCAGCTCGGCCTTCTCCGGCACGTACTCTATCTCCACCTCCACCTGCAGCAAATCCAAGTCCAAATCCAGCATGCATGTTCAGAAACCCTAGGTTTAGGTTTTAGGCTCCGTGCCGTGCGTGCCTAAGTTCCAGGTGGAGACGGAGGATGCGCCGCGGAAAGTCGCTCACCTGGGGCTCGGGATCGGCGTTCTCCTTGGCGTCGGAGCCAGAAGCTCCCCCGTCCGCGTCCTGGGCATCGGCCTCAGCGGCGGACTTGTTCTTCTTGGCCTTACGGCGGCGGCGGCGGCGGTCGGCCTCCCGCGCCTTGGTTTTGCTTCCGTTGGGGAGGTCGGAGGCCGTGGTGGGCGGCGGGTTGGGGCTGGGGTCCACCTCGGCGGCGGCCATAGTCGGCGGCGGCGTGGTCGGGAGGAGGACGAGACGAAGAGGAGAGGCAACCGTGGGCCGGTTGTCAAGGTGTCGTGTGTGTGCTTCGCTCGCTTTTGTGACCGGATGACGGAATCTATCCTGTTCGTTGGTCGGTTCTGTGTGTACAAGGCCCAATGAGACAAACTGGGCTTTATCCTCCTTATAAAAAAATGGGCTTTATCCTGGCCCACTCAAGAGCTGGGCTCTCAATCACAAGAGAAAAAGGATCCTGGCCCGCGAGGTGCATATATTTGCCACCTGCTGGACACCGCCCTCTAATGGCACCTCGTCGGGCCAGGCGGTGAAACCTGCTGCTCCAGGAATTTGCCGAGGTCCTTTCCTTCTTACTATGTTTCTTCTGTGTTGACTGTTGAGTGAATGATCCCCTCCTTGACATATTCGTTGCTTCCTTCCTTGGCGTCCTCCCCAACGTCCAAAGGCGGCCGCGGCGCTATAGTCGATCAAGGCGAAACGGGGGCGACGCTGAAGATGGAGGGGGCCGGGGAATCGCCGTGCGGCTGTATATAGCCTAGTTAGGGTTAGCTGAAGATGGAGGAGGCCGACGCCGATGAATAAGCTCTCCTGACCTTGTCCTCGCCCCAACGATGTTCTTCTCCGGCATCTCTGGCGGGGTCGGCGAGCCGTGAGCTGTCCTGGCGGTGTTTGGTCGGGGGAGGCGGCGCCGTTGTTGAGGAATAATCTTCTCCTTGCCCTCCTCCTCGTCGTCATCATGGTCTCCAGTGGCGGCTGCGAGCTGGTGAGATGGGAGCCGCGCGGATCTAGAGGCCCAGCGAGTTCTTCGATTTGCGTTGGCTCTTCTTTTGGTGCTCTGTGCTGCCGGCTGCCAATGGCTATGGGGCACAGGAGGCTGAGCTCGTCTGCGGCTCGTCTTCTCTTCGCGGTGGGTCCGCGACTCTTCCCTTCAAGGATGTTGTGGTGGCTGTGGTTTCTACGGTAAGCAGGCGAGTGGATCGAGCTCCAATTTCCTTCGACGGTGGTCGATGGCGAGTTCCGATCCAAGTTCAGAGGAACTTGGGGTGGATCCCCGGCCGATGGACTATCAACGTTGGCTTCATCTTCTGCGGCTCAACTCAAAAGCCTTTGTGCGACAGGGTTCTTCTGATCCGGGTGAGCCATGGTTTCTCCTTCGACGGCGGCGGCTAGATCGTTGACGGCGGCCGATGATGGAGAGTCCTGGTGGTTTCGGGAAGCACAAGCTCCAGGGTTGTCTTTATAATTTTTCTGTTTGTTAGGGGCCTCTGTGCATTGGCTGGGACAGCTGTCCAAGTTAATGCATACGTATTTGTATATGTATGGTCCAATGTATGTTTTCCTTACCTAGGAATATAGATACGTATTATAAAAAAAGACTGTTGAGTGAATGAAGCAGATCCTATTCCCAAGGGTTTAACAAGTGTTTTAAAAACACAATGATTTTTCAGTCATTATACAGGGACACATCCCCATACTTTCACCTTTTTTTTTCACAAACAAGACAATTATATATCCACCACTAGCCGGTGCTTTGTGTTGTATGTCTCTCTAAGTTACAAATGGTCCCTCGGCATATCATTTCTTGGAGCGTGTAAAAAACTTCTTTCACTAAATGAAGTATGTTATAATGTTAAGGCATGTTTTCAAAAAAAGGTGAAGAATTTAGATAAGATGTATCCTTTTTGTGTATAGTTATCTTATTGTCTCTTTCACTCAGCTAATTAACTTCGCAGGTGATGGCAAAAGCCAACACTGGGGTTTGAGTGCCTCCATAGCTAGCCAATGTCGTCGTAAATAGATGATAAACCTGAGTGCGCGAGAGACGGGCATTTTGCTATAGTTATGGGTAGAACAGAGCTCATACGTACAGAGGGGAGGGGAGGGAAGCGTAGGAAAGAGAACACATCGCTCACAAGCCTGCGTATGATACTCCGTTCAAAGACCAAGTGACAAATCCATGCACACAACGGCACAATTTAATGACTATACTTTAATGAAGACACCACCGTCTATTTTATACGAACCCACACGGCGGAACACCCCAAACATCCTAGGCCACAACATGAAATAGGTCCTTCGATCAAATTTTTATTGATAAACACAAGAGAGAATTCTTTCAAGTGGAACCATCAAACATATATACCGATCGAAGAAAGCCAAATGGTTGGGCAGGGAAGACGTGTCTATGTAGTACGATGAGTTGGCAGCATATGTGGACAGGTCCAGAACACGCGTGATGCGCGCGCAGAAGTGACTCAACCCATATTCTTTCTCTTCCTGCAATACATAAATACTGTGAAAAAATGGTCTGAAGGATGATGTTCAAATTAAACTTGCTTCAATTAGCAAGAGAAGCAGGATAGAGCATGTAAAAATGCTTTGTAAAAGTAGTAGTGCTGTTTACAAGAAACAATTGCCAAGGACAGATAGTGGACGTAATATTAGTATACTTCACTTCCAAACTAATACTTTCCAACATATGAAATTAATGAAATAAGGTAACAACAACTCTTATTAAAGTAGTTCTGCTACATTTATACAAGAAACAATTGCCAAGAACATATATTTCCCCGCCATACTAATAATTTTCAACATATATTTATGAAAGAAAGTAATGACAGCCCATATCAATCATATATAAGCCTAATGAATATATATATTTACTTAAACTTGAAAGCTAAATGTTCAGACCTCTTTGGAGCGCAGGATTCCTATACGACTAATGGGAGTTCCTGCATTCCAAAAGGCATATTATTTTTCTCTAGTTACGAAAAATTATTGATCTTCCAAAAAGTGAAAAGCCAGATAGATGGGACCCCTTCGGAGTGTAGGAATATGATAAGTTTAATTTAGTTTCACTGGAAAAATACATTATTCATGAAAAAATAAATGAATATTCCAATCGAGGCCCTAAACCGATGAATTGCTGCAGAATGCATCAATAGATGACTCCTAGTAAAGTAACAATATATTAAAACTAGCAAATACTATTAAACAGGTGATATAGATACAACCAACAACAGCAATAACAATAACAGTATATAATAATATTATACTTACCGAGAGAGATGGAGGAACTTGGAGAAGCCACAGGGGAGGAAGGCCAGGGCACCACCCAATGACTTCTCTTTGGTCAAGTCAGCATCCTCAGTTCCACGTGCCTCCATCCCATGGATATACAGAAAACATGACTCCACTTTCTTGGTAGTCATGTCAATGGTGACCACCCGCATCTTCTTCCACGTGTACATGGACTTCCCGATGACAAGGAAGTGAAGCACGTGTGGCCTGTGACACAACCAACCAATTTATTAGAGCACAAGCACATAATTCATCATTAGGACGACAAACTACATAATTGAGACCTAATAAACCCGATAGTCATACCGAAATCTCGAAGGATTTCAAACTTTTCCGGCACGACCAAGATCGTAATAGTTTAGCGTTTCCATTCACAAGTACATAGTTCGCACATAGTTTAAAACATCATCGGAGTACGAAATAGAGTTATTACAAACCAGTTTAAAGACTCAAAGTAGCGAAAGCGATTTAAGTTCAAATACCACACACACACATTTGAAATACAGTGCCAGGTCCTTGGTCCACATCCAGCAAAAGCATCAAGTCGAGAAGAGTGACCATGCCCAAGGTCTAATCATCTCCCAAGGCGGGATAGAAACAGTTCTGACAATAGCCATAAAGCATCTCACCATCTGCAAAAATATGAGAAATAAAACCCTAAGTACGAGGATGTACTCAGCTAGACTTACCCGTCATAAACTAAAATAAAGTGACTCCAAAGAGTATGCAAGGCTGTATAAGTAGGATAGCTGACTCATTTAATTGCGAAAAAGCTTGCATTAAGGAACAATTAATAAGAACCTTCTAGCAATGTATTTTAATCTGATTAACCTTATCATGCTACATTAGCACCTGTACTAAACAAGCATGGTAATAATTATTCAACAGAAAGTAACCAATTCCGGTTGAGTATCCTTCAGTCCCAACGGCTCAACCATCTCATCTCTTGTTTAAGTTCTTACTATGATGCCGCTGCTCAAGTCAAATGTTCACTGTCCAGGAACGATGGCGATTATAATCGATTACTAACCAGCTGGCGGGTATTCCTCACACAAACCACACTCACCAGCCACGGTGAACTACAGGTCACCGACATCCAATTCGGGAAAAACACGAGATCAACAGGTACCATCGCATCCGGGCACCGTCCGGCTGCCAGCAGGGCGCACCATGCTATATTCAGGCCTTACAACCGCGTAACCCATGGTCCCCCATCTTCACCAATGCGATGCGTACAGCAGGTCGACTCCCGGCCCAAATCAAAATTAGGCTTCCGGTCGGAACGACTTATCCTTCCAGCTAAATGTGAGGCATAAATTCAATATGACTTGAGGACGTACAACGGACGGGGTCCTAGTTCGACACAGACGGGATAACCACACCAAACCTCCAGTTCAGTCTCAACACCAATCCCGCCCGGTCTCAATTTATTATCTCCACATGGTTATCCAAGATAACAATGTATTCAACCATTCCGAGTTACCACCTATAACTCGCGGATGACAGGAAATCACCCGACTTCTACCGATCTAGTTAAGCAGGGCTAAGCATATAATCGTACCTGAACCTAACAGGGTTGAAGTATAAACAGTGGCAAGGAATATAAGTAATACAGCAGCGGTATAAAATAACGCCTATAACTTAATGCAACAAACAAGTAAAGGACTCAAGTTAGATATTTTGCAAACCACAGGGAGAATGCTCCGGGGCTTGCCTTTCAGAAAAGAGCTTGGCTGGTGGTCGGGACACTCCGGAAGATCAGCTTCGGGATCCTCTTCTGCTGCTGCTTCCCGAACCAAAGCCTCCTGTTGGCCTTCCTCTCCTCGTGCTCCGGGAACTACCGTTTCGAGCTCTGACGATCCTGTATGATGCATAGTGCATATAAATACCGTGCATACATATAAATACAATGCTGATGGTGATGGTGAATGAATGCTCAGCTAAGATGAATGATATGATATTTGGAAACATGTATGATAAGCACATGTCATCTGTATTCTCTTCTACCGACAAAACTTAAATAAACCTCGCATTACAAAATACTCGCACACTATAAGGAATTATAAACAATCATTATTTTGCACACTACACTCTACTAAACCAAAACCAATAGCAGATCATACCTATCATAAATAGCATAAAAAGCATTTTTACACACATGAAATGATAACTCTAAAGCATTATTTACAAATAAAAGAAATCAGGGTATAACTATAACATAACTTTAGACTACTCAGAAAATTCTGTAAAAATTACAGAAGCTTAATCATACCAAATAAAGACTACCATAAAAATTTCAAGTCAAAACAGTAAGTACTTTATCCTGCACCAAAATAACAAGGCAGCACAATTTCAGGGGCATAAAATACTTTATACATAAAAATATATCAAACAATAGATCTCAGAACATAATTAGCTCTAGATTTACATAAAAACACTCTCCAAAAAGTTTCATGCACAAATTCCTTATATATTATTTATTATGAATTATTTATCATCACATGAAAATAGGCACCATAACTAGACAGAGCAAACTTTCCA
>CM041644.1:44736150-44804353 GCA_023333625.1 Bothriochloa decipiens | reverse complement strand
ATCATCTCATAAGAAAAATACTGCAAGTTGAACCAACTCATTTGGATAAAAAATGAGCAAGTTATGAATTTTCAAAGTTTAAACTAAAATCTGAAATCATTTCTGGAAAAGAAAAAGGAAAAAGCACTTTACACTGGGGACCCTGAGGTTTCCAGAAACTAACCGAGCCCTAATAGGTAAATCTCTGTGTCTGGCAATCTTGCACCGAAACCCTAGGTTTTCCTACATTCTAACTCGATGGTCCTCGTTCAGGGGAAAGGCAGGGGGTCGCCGGCGCGGCTTCGCCGAACGACACGGCGGCTCTCCGGCGTCACCGACCGGCGAAAAAGAGAGAGGAGAACAGCGCGCATCAATCAAGGGTACTAAAGATGGGAGGGAGCGGCTTGAGGCGGTCGGAGCACGTGCACGGCGGAGCGGCGGCACTCCGCGCGGCGGCCCGACGAAAATCCGACCCCACGAAACCCTAATCGACGCCATTGACTATCGTCCTAGCAGCTACCCACCACGACGCTTTTGATACGCACCCTAATGGCGAGCGAGGATGGCCAGAGCGGCGGGACCACGGTGAAGCCGAGGTGCGGCCATGGCGGACGGGGAGAAGACGAGGCGATTCGGGCGAACCTTGACGCAATAGGCCGAGGCGAGGGTGGAGGAAGATGGAGCGGACTCGGGCACGTTTGATTGCGGGGTCAAGCAGGCGAATGCGTGGCTGCCGGCGGTGGATTTTCGAACGGCGGCGAGACGAGCTCGGGCGACGCGGCGGCGAGCAGAGAGGAAATGAGTGGGGAGGAGGGAGAGAGTGAGGGCGCGGGGAGAGTGAAGGAGCGGGCGCGTTCGGACGACGCCCACGCGGCCGAAACGGCCTGACCTCGGTAGAGCCTGGGCGCCACGCAGCCGACGCATGCTGCCGCGGGCGGCCACGGCGCGCTCCTGGTCGGGGATTTCCCTGACGGCCAGGAAACAACCGTCACCGAAAAGCTATTCCTATGAATGTAAAACAAACTTTGCTGCTTAATAACTCTTAAACTAAGCCGAATTAGCAAAAACTCAAAATAGATGAAATGTAGCTTTTGAAGAGTAGAACATTTAATCTTAAAGAAGTTTTACCAGATTCTACCTAGATTTTGAAATACAAAAATCCAAATAAAATACCTTTTAAAAATTCCCAAAATGGAAAATCAGCCCCAAATCTGCCCTTTTTCAACATTTTTGAACACCTTCCAAGCATTTTCATGAAAAGTGGAAAAAACAACTTTTGTTCCTTATAAAATTCTATACAAACTTTATTTAGGGTGTACACACATGCAAGCACTCTAGCTACCACTTCCAATTCAGTCAAACAAAACTACTTTAATGGTCCACCTTGGTCAACCATGACAACAAAGCATAATTAGCCAAAACCATGAACATAAACCTAGGTTAATTTGGTGTCCTAATCATGTCTAGGTTACCTTAGGGGTCATCAAACACCAAACACTCATACCACTTATTCAATTTATGTGAAAAGCAAGCATAATTTGAATAATCAAGCATGATACATGAAATGACAATCAAACTTTTCATCAATGCTATGCATAATGATGCTTATGCTTAAGAATGCGAATGATTATGCATGCTTAACACCAAAGTGTTACAGTCCTTCCCCCCTTAAAGAAATCTCATCCCGAGATTTGAGTAGACTAACCATTCTTTATGAAAATCGGGATATACTTCTTTGAAATAGTCCTCGGTTTCCCAAGTGGCATCGCCATCAACATGATTGCTCCAAGAAACCTTGTATTGCCTGACCACACGATTTCTGGTCTCTCTATCTTTGACATCCAGGAGTCTCATAGGTTTCTGTTCATAAGTTAAATCTGCTTAGTAGTTATATCAGCCCCAGCTGAACTAACCTTGAATTCAATACTCAATTCAAGTATCTTTTGATCATGCTTCTGTGCAAATGCTTGACTCATGAAAGAATGCGATGATCCAGAATCAAACAAAACAGCGGCAGGGATTTGATTCACAGAAAACATACCCGCAGTCACTGGTTCACCAGCAAGAATTTCCTCAATCGAGGTGTTGTGCACACGAGCTTGATATGGGCCCTGCTGCTTCTTGGGAAAAGGGCAATAACGAGCAAAGTGCCCTGCCTGGTTGCAGTTGAAGCAAGGTCCATTGATAGGTGTCTTGTTAGCACTGGTCAAGTTGCTCTGTACTGGTTTCCCCTGTGGAACAAGAACTTTGAATGCTCTGTGATGTTTCTGCGGATTCTGAGCTGGATAATTGTTATGCCTTTTCTGCTGCGGGGGCCTGAATCTCGCACCAGACATCGGTGGATGAAACGGTGTACGAAAAGCAGTTGGGGCTCTTGACTGAGAAGAACCACCTCCATCATGGGCCCTCTTGCGATTCTTGACGGCAGCATGAATGTTGTTACTGTTTTCTTGCATAATACAATCATTCAAGAAATCATTAAAAGTAACACGGGCAGAAGTGCTCATAGTCTTCATCAACTTGGAACTCAAGCCTCTCTTGAAACTAGCTATCTTGTTCTCATCAGTGTTGACAAACTCAGGAGCATAGCGACTCAAATTATTAAAGGCGTGCAGATACTCCTTCACATTGCGAGTTCCCATAGTGAGCGACAGAAACTCAGTCTTCTTCATAGCCATCAGACTGGGAGGAATGAAATTTCCTCGGAAAGCATGTGCAAAGCGGTCCCAAGTAATTGGAACACCCTGCGGAAAGGTGGTGCGATGTTGCTTCCACCACGTCCCTGCTTGTCCCTCAAGCTGATGGGCTGCATACTCCGCTTTTAGCTCTTCTGTCAACCTTAGAAGACGAAATTTATCTTCCATGGTATTGAGCCATTCATCTGCCTCAAGTGGCTCAGGAGCATCCTTAAACACAGGAGGTTTAGTGTCCTGAAACTCCTTGAAGCTGCTGTATTGATTTTGTTGAGGACCCTGACGAACATCGCGGGCCAAGTTCTCGTGAAGAAGCTGCTCTACATTGCGCTGGCTGCCCAAGAATTGAGCAAACAGCTGCTCCGCATTGGTCAAAGGTGGGGGTGGCACACCACGTGCAGTGTTATCAACACCCTCTTAAGATCCACCATTGCCATTAGCACCCGAACCACTACGTGTAACCGGCATCTGCATATTTTCAGCAAGAAGTATGTATCAGGTGAATGTTGTCATAATGAGAGGTGAATGTAAAAATCATGCCAAACTGAATTTATCGAGGGAAATAAATTCGCACAATAAATAGAGGCACAATAATTCCAATTTTTCACATCACAACATCACTAATAATATTACTGCGAACCATCGCAAAGCATCTTACAACATCCATAAATTTGCCAGCATACATACACTGGACTTTTAAAAGTTGTACGGATATCACCACCTCAAACACCATGTTCCAATATTACATCAAAGTCTCGATAGCGAGCAAAAGGGTTACATGACCACCTGACAGGAACACAAAAGAACAACTAGAGGCTAACGATCCTCAGCAAGGCTACTCTCCATTGTTGCTACTCTCACTAGAAGCACTGTTCATAGCCCTCCTAGCTGCTACTAAGGCTGCTCTCAGCTGACGGATCTCCTCCTGCTTCCTGTGCACCTCCTCGTGAATACTAGCATTGTAAGCACGAACCTCCTCCACGTCCTCTAGCACCTGCTGCTGGCGGATGCTAAGACGACGAAACTCGGACCAGGCTTCATCCCTAGCCTGAGCCATCTTCTGGCTCTCCAGCACAACCTTGTCTCGATGCTGAGACACACGGGCGACCTCCTCTCGGGAGCGCTGAAGCTCACGTGTCAACTCACGCTTCTCCTTGCGTGCATCAGCTCGAGCCTCCTTGAACTCCTCATTTAGACGAAGTGCCTTAGTCTCCATGTTGACATAGGCCCTCATCACTGCAAACATAGCACTCATGGCAGGCGTGCTGCTACCCTGTGCCTCCTCAGGACCAGCCTCTAATGGGTTTCCCTCAGCATGTGGCCACCTAGAATGGCGGTGAGCAATAGGGAACACTCTAGGTAAAACCTCGGCAAGCTGGTGAGGTATCTCCTCCATCAGGTGCTCTACCACGTCAAAGGCTGCAAACGTGGCACCCGTCTTGGCAGTCTTGCCCGCACCAAAACAGCGCCACCTAACCCAGTGGGGGTCACCGTCCAAAGGTGGGACTACTACCTCCACACGTGCCTCTCCATAGTTCACCAAATCATCCTTGTCCCAATAGTAGTGAGGCTCCATGCCCACTGTGTACCCAGCATTGGAGAGAATCCTCCAAAGAAGGCTAGGCATGGCGTGCTCCTCAAGAAAAGTGTCCACCTCCCTTGGTGCTGACTCACGGACAGCCAAAGGACCACGAGGCACTCTTCCTCCAGTGGACTTACGAGCAGTCTGCTTGGTTCTCGCCATCTGTTCAAAAGTTGTATATCCCATAAGTTATAATTTTAAAGAAAAGAGACAATTTAATTATAAGGGAAGGAACCATGAATGTATGAATGAGCAAATTTAACCATGATGCATGCACGTCACATACGTCCTCACGAACTAATAATCTAACGCTCTATGCGGTGGCATACATCGTTCTCTCATTATACGTAACTACTTCGTTCTACTGTTCGCGGTTAGTGTACCTGCAGAAAATTCATTTCAGCCCATATCCCATATGAATGCAATTCAACGTAAAAATTCACGCACCTTCCGAACAAGGTGAAAACACCGATTACTTACTACCTCAACAGTCGCGCAGAAGACGACACCACCAGAAGACGGTCCCAACATGGGATACCTTCATATAAATATGTGTGCAACATGTAAATAATCCGGCATCAATAAGCACTCCCCTAGACTGGCATTTGCATCCAATCATGCTCTCACAACTCACACTTACCAGGGCATAGAGGCAATTTGATCCATACATTACCATTCAAGTGAATGGCACCCATACGAATCCGCCATTGTATGGGCAACGGCAAAATAACAAATATGATGCAATTTCTCCCAAGTCAGTACTTAATTAAGCCACCTGAATCCTATTGGGCATAAAGGATATGACCACTGGCACACTCTAGTTTTTCAAAACCATAGATTTGAACACCTATATACACCTATACTTTTTGTAAATACTTTTCGCAAACCAAAAACTCCTTTATTTTAAATACTTGTGAACAGTAAAACGCTAAACCTACTCCGATGCCAGCTGTGACAGAACCGACCAATTTATTAGAGCACAAGCACATAATTCACCATTAGGACAGCAAACTACATAATTGAGACCTAATAAACCCGGTAGTCATACCGAAATCTCGAAGGATTTCAAACTTTTCCGGCATGACCAAGATCGTAATAGTTTAGCGTTCCCATTCACAGGTACATAGTTCGCACATAGTTTAAAACATCATCGGAGTACGAAATAGAGTTATTACAAACCAGTTTAAAGACTCAAAGTAGCGGAAGCGATTTAAGTTCAAATACCACACACACACATTTGAAATACAGTGCCAGGTCCTTGGTCCACATCTAGCAAAAGCAGCAAGTCGAGAAGAGTGACCATGTCCAAGGTCTAATCATCTTCCAAGACGGGATAGAAACAGTTCTGACAATAGCCATAAAGCATCTCACCATCTGCAAAATATGAGAAATAAAACCCTGAGTACGAGGATGTACTCAGCTAGACTTACCCGTCATAAACTAAAATAAAGTGACTCCAAGGAGTATGCAAGGCTGTATAAGTAGGATAGCTGACTCATTTAATTGTGAAAAAGCTTGCATTAAGGAACAATTAATAAGAACCTTCTAGCAATGTATTTTAATCTGATTAACCTTATCATGCTACATTAGCACCTGTACTAAACAAGCATGGTAATAATTATTCAACAGAAAGTAACCAATTCCGGTTGAGTATCCTTCAGTCCCAAAGGCTCAACCATCTCATCTCTTGTTTAAGTTCTTACTACGATGCCGCTGCTCAAGTCAAGTGTTCACTGTCTAGGATCGATGGCGATTATAATCGATTACTAACCAGCTGGCGGGTATTCCTCACACAAAACACACTCACCAGCCATGGTGAGCTACAGGTCACCGACATCCAATTCGGGAAAAACACGAGATCAACAGGTACCATCGCATCCGGGCACCGTCCGGCTGCCAGCAGGGCGCACCATGCTATATTCAGGCCTTACAACCGCGTAACCCGTGGTCTCCCATCTTCACCAATGTGATGCGTACAGCAGGTCGACTCCTGGCCCAAATCAAAATTAGGCTTCGCGGTCGGAACGACTTATCCTTCCAGCTAAATGTGAGGCATAAATTCAATATGACTTGAGGACGTACAACGGACGGGGTCCTAGTTCGACACAGACAGGATAACCACACCAAACCTCTAGTTCAGTCTCAACACCAATCCCGCCTGGTCTTGATTTATTATCTCCACATGGTTATCCAAGATAATAATGTATTCAACCATTCCGAGTTACCACCTATAACTCGCGGATGACAGGAAATCACCCGATTTCTACCGATCTAGTTAAGCAGGGCTAAGCATATAATCGTACCTGAACCTAACAGGGTTGAAGTATAAACAGTGACAAGGAATATAAGTAATACAGCAGCGGTATAAAACAACGCCTATAACTTAATGCAACAAACAAGTAAAGGACTCAAGTTAGATATTTTGTAAACCACAGGGAGAATGCTCCGGGGCTTGCCTTTCAGGAAAGAGCTTGGCTGGTGGTCAGGACACTCCGGAAGATCAGCTTCGGGATCCTCTTCTGCTGCTGCTTCCCGAACCAAAGCCTCCTGTTGGCCTTCCTCTCCTCGTGCTCCGGGAACTACCGTTTCGAGCTCTGACGATCCTGTATGATGCATAGTGCGTATGAATACCGTGCATACATATAAATACAATGCTGATAGTGATGGTGAATGAATGCTCAGCTAAGATGAATGATATGATATTTGAAAACATGTATGATAAGCACATGTCATCTGCATTCTCTTCTACCGACAAAACTTAAATAAACCTCGCATTACAAAATACTCGCACACTATAAGGAATTATAAACAACCATTATTTCGCACACTACACTCTACTGAACCAAAACCAATAGCAGATCATACCTATCATGAATAGCATAAAAAGCATTTTTACACACATGAAATGATAACTCTAAAGCATTATTTACAAATAAAAGAAATCAGGGTATAACTACAACATGACATTAGACTACTCAGAAAATTCTGTAAAAATTACAGAAGCTTAATCATACCAAATAAAGACTACCATAAAAATTTCAAGTCAAAACAGTAAGTACTTTATCCTGCACCAAAATGACAAGGCAGCACAATTTCAGGGGCATAAAATATTTTATACATAAAAATATATCAAACAATAGATCTCAGAACATAATTAGCTCTAGATTTACATAAAAACACTCTCCAAAAAGTTTCATGCACAAATTCCTTATATATTATTTATTATGAATTATTTATCATCACATGAAAATAGGCACCATAACTAGACAGAGCAAACTTTCCACATGACATAACCTCATAACATTTTTCACAGATAGAGCATGACATAAGAAGACTAACAAACTTGGTCTCACATTTTTCTGAGCAACAGAGAATTACTTATGCATTTCCTAAGATAAAAGCAATTAATAGAGATAAATAAAGCTATACAGAAAAGTATCACAAATTCCACATTTCATATTTTTCATGCATAGATCATCTCATAAGAAAAATACTGCAAGTTGAACCAACTCATTTGGATAAAAAATGAGCAAGTTATGAATTTTCAAAGTTTAAACTGAAATCTGAAATCATTTCTGGAAAAGAAAAAGGAAAAAGCACTTTACACCGGGGACCCTGATGTTTTCAGAAACTAACGGAGCCCTAATAGGTAAATCTCTGTGTCTGGCAATCTTGCACCGAAACCCTAGGTTTTCCTACATTCTAACTCGATGGTCCTCGTTCAGGGGAAAGGCAGGGGGTCGCCGGCGCGGCCTCGCCGGCCGACACGGCGGCTCTCCGGCGTCACCGACCGGCGGAAAAGAGAGAGGAGAACAGCGCGCATCGATCAAGGGTACTAAAGATGGGAGGAAGCGGCTTGAGGTGGTCGGAGCACGAGCACGGCGGAGCGGCGGCACTCCGCGCGGCGGCCCGACGAAAATCCGACCCCACGAAACCCTAATTGACGCCATTGACTATCGTCCTTGCAGCTACCCACCACGACGCTTCTGATACGCACCCTAATGGCGAGAGAGGATGGCCAGAGCGGTGGGATCACGGTGAAGCCGAGGTGCGGCCATGGCGGACGGGGAGAAGACGAGGCGATTCGGGCGAACCTTGACGCAATAGGCCGAGGCGAGGGTGGAGGAAGATGGAGCGGACTCGGGCGCGTTCGATTGCAGGGTCAAGCAGGCGAATGCATGGCTGCCGGCGGAGGATTTTCGAACGGCGGCGAGACGAGCTCGGGCGACGCGGTGGCGAGCAGAGAGGAAATGAGTGGGGAGGAGGGAGAGAGTGAGGGCGCGGGGAGAGTGAAGGAGCGGGCGCGTTCGGACGATGCCCACGCGGCCGAAACGGCCCGGCCTCGGCAGAGCCTGGGCGCCACGCGGCCAACGCATGCTGCCGCGGGCGGCCACGGCGCGCTCCTGGTCAGGGATTTCCCTGACGGCCAGGAAACAACCGTCACCGAAAAGCTATTCCTATGAATGTAAAACTAACTTTGTGCTTAATAACTCTTAAACTAAGCCAAATTAGTAAAAACTCAAAATAGATAAAATGTAGATTTTGAATAGTAGAACATTTAATCTTAAAGAAGTTTTACCAGATTCTGCCTATATTTTGAAATACAAAAATCCAAATAAAATACCTTTTAAAAATTCCCAAAATGGAAAATCAGCCCCCAAATCTGCCCTGTTTCAACATTTTTGAACACCTTCCAAGCATTTTCATGAAAAGTGGTAAAAACAACTTTTGTTCCTTATAAAATTCTCTACAAACTTTATTTAGGGTGCACACACATGCAAGCACTCTAGCTACCACTTCCAATTCAGTCAAACAAAACTACTTTAATGGTCCACCTTGGTCAACCATGACAACAAAGCTTAATTAGCCAAAACTATGAACATAAACCTAGGTTAATTTGGTATCCTAATCATGTCTAGGTTACCTTAGGGGTCATCAAACACCAAACACTCATACCACTTATTCAATTTATGTGAAAAACAAGCATAATTTGAATAATCAAGCATGATACATGAAATGACAATCAAACTTTTCATCAATGCTATGTATAATGATGCTTATGCTTAAGAATGCGAATGATTATGCATGCTTAACACCAGAGTGTTACATGGCCTGTCGATGTTCACTTGAGGAAACATGAGGATGTCCCGTGGGAGGTCCTCAGGAGGGTTGGCAGACCAGAGCTCATCGGAGGTGACCGAGTAGTCCTTCTCCCACACCTTGTCCTTTAACACCTTGTCCTTCAACAAGAGGGTGTGGCATGTGATGGTGAAGCCAGCACCGTCTTTGAGTGGCCCTTGGAGAATGCCATCATGGCGGTCGACTTTGACGAACTTGAGACAACTGCCGGCGTCGATGGCGGACACACCCCGGTACATCCAACGACACAACATGTTGGGAGGACGAGTTGAACCGATCTCCTCCTCCTCCGGAGGCAGGCGGACCAAGGTGAGAGTAGGGGTGGGCTCGAACATGTCACCAAAGAGGATGCCACGGGTGTAGTCGATCCAGCACAGCCAGTTGCGGAAAGGGATGACGGTGTAGCTCTGCCAGCGGAACTCGTCGGTGCTGTCGCTGCTAAGAACTCGTGTACGGGCACAATTCCATTTGCAATCAGAATAATCGCCAGCTGACGACGATGATCGCAGCCAAAAGATGTCAGCATAGACCTTAGAGTTCCTGTGCCCCCTGATCAAAAGATTGGCTTCTGCTAGCACAAACTCTTCGTCTCGGCACAAGAGGCCCGTGATTGCGACGGACATGACACGCTGTGCAGGAGGAGGTAATGTACGAGTACTAAGAGATTAGCGACCATCGCAGCGGGCATGAACATCCAAGTCAGACAAGGTACAGTGGGGGAGTAGCTTGAATGAAAGATCAGAGGCGCTGAAGATGAACAAATCTTGCACGGGAAGTTGTCCACGGATGCTGTTCTTACCGACACGAAAAAGGGCCAGGTGTCGGTGGGTCGAAAGCAGTGAAAGAAGCTGTCTTCCGGGCCCCCTGGAAATCCCGGCAGGTACGCGTACATGCGGCAGATCGCCGGCGGCTCGGCGAGCTTGAAGGCGACGCTGAAGGGGGCGTTCCACGAGGTGGTGCCGGACGTTCTGATAGGGGCCTTGCTCTCGTCCGGGAAGGACGTCCCATCGTAGTCCCTGCGGGAGACGAAGGGCTCCATCAACACCCACTTTGGTGCCAAGTTATTGGCGGCGGCGGCGGACATGGTGGCGACCTTGAGACAGCAGGTTGGGACGCCGGCCGTCAAGAAGAGAGGAGGAGGCAGCAGGGCGGCGATCCGGCGATGCGGCGGCTTCGTGGTCGACTTGTATACGAGATGCGTATGTACGAGGACATATGCACTTTGGGCCATTATATATTGGGCCAACCTGTACGATTCTGGTCTGGCTGCTTTGATCGAAAGATTTGTTTTATTTATTTCCCCTAAAAAGGATAGTTTCTATTTATTTATTTACGAAAACACAGTTAGAGTAGTCGTTTTTTCTGAGATGAAAACGGATACGCTGCTGAGTAAGTAGAAGAGATATATGTTCGTACAAATTTACTTGCTAGGTGTTTGTTAGGCTTTCTACGTTCTAGGTAGGCCAATTTCAGTGGAAGATTTACAAGAGTTTGATGGCATTAAATGAATTGACACGGCATAAATAGATGAAGAGAGATGATAAAAGTTCTATGAAATTAAATGACATTTATACTAATAATTAATATTTCTAAGATTTGAAAGAAGGTATCGACGACTCTTATCATTTGTATAAGCCTCATTAAATAATATATTTCACTTATCCTTGAAAGCTCAAATGTTTAGATCCCTTTGGAAAACATTATTTTTTCATGTGCTTTTACGTATGAAATTGACTTGATTCGTGTGAAATTGGTATACGATTCATGTGAATTTTATACAGCCTTGTTTAGTTCCCTGAATTAGGGTCAGAATTCCTGTAGCAGAATTCCTGTAGCATTTTGTTTGTATTTAATAAAAATTATTCAAACTTTAACTAATTAGACTTAAAATATTCGTCTCGCAAAGTACAACCAAACTGTGCAATTAGATTTTAATTTCATCTATATTTAGTACTTTATGAATGTGCCGGTACTTTGATGCGACGAAATTTTTTTTATAGTGCCAAATATTAGAATTGGGAGGAAACTAAACAAGGCTTACGTTCCAAATGGGACCCTGCTATGTGCATCTATCAATGCAATAAATACATCTACAACCGACTGGGAAAAATCAATCAGTATATTATTTTGAGAGATGGAGGAATTTGGAGAACTCAGAGGGGAGGAAGGACAAGGGACAGGCGGACTTTGCTTGGGTCAAAATGTTGTCAGTATGAAGGTCCGCCAATCCAATTACATACTGCAAACCTGATTGACCTGAAGCATTAACCTGAAGTATTAAATTTAAACCTACGAGGATATGGTGGCTGGTATGCGTCAGGCTCATGTGCTGCTTGTGTGGAAGGAGCTGATGCAATCTTTGACTTGCTTGCATAATGGTCCATGCCATGGCGAGTTCTCCCTCCTGCGTGACGACCTGCAAAAATATATGATGCTCAACATAAAACTTGATTACCATATTTTCTTAGACAAAAACATAAATAATGAAGTATGCAAACCTCACAATCATAGAGTGGTGCTAAAGCATCAAAGCATCCTTAATTGCTGTTCTTGCGAGCATCTAAACTAGTTAGCCCAAACACTTTGCTTGCTGGTACATGTACCATCATCATCTCATCCAAAACCACTTACCGCGCGCAAACAAATCTTTAACACTACGATGTTCTTTCTTTTAAATCTTGCTCCTTGTGCTTGACTTTGGCTAACTAAAAGTGATGTATTAAATTTTGTATTCGGGCAACAAACAATAAATGTCTGTCCATGCCTCTTTACTCCAAGCATTATGTGTTCTAAGTCCAGGCACATCATGTTGTTTCAGAAGATCAATAAATAATAACTTCATCTCGTGATTCCATGTTGCTCTATCTCTGTACCACTACTCACAGATGGTAGAAGTTGTAACCTTGTTCCATTGTCTAAAAAAATGTTGTTCTATCTCTGTGATCCCTAAATTTTTCGTATCTAATATAAATACTTTACAAGTTTGGCTTCCAGCATGCACCAATATAATATGCAGCTAAAAAACAGTAAAAAAAATATATGCAACTAAAAACTCATGAAATGTACAGGAGGCACAGCTGAAATAAAAACGTGTTACCTGTTTCTTGACCAGCATCTGTAGTCTCATGGTCACCATCAGCATCGTCAAGCATATTCAGCCGAGTAGTACCTCGGTGCAGAATCATTTCCCTAACAAGAATTAAAATAAAATCTATATCAGACAAAAACAAGGCATGCTGATGGTAATAATAATAATATGATAATGTAGATAAAAGCCAACACAACAGCAAAAGCAATATATATTACTTCCTCCATAAAAATTACAAGTCGTTTGACTTTTTTTATCTCAAGTCTAACCGCTTGATCCATGGAGATCAAATTTAATTAGCATGCAGATTTTGCAATGTATTCCAGTGTACTTTTGATTGGAAACTTGGAGATCAAATTTAGCATGCAAACTTGTATAACAAAGTCAAGTTCAAGGACCAAGTGACACCTCCACGCAATGACATGATAGTGCTTCAAAGAAGATAAACTAAATTTGATGAGCCCAGGGAACACACCACAAAATATCTTATCGGTTCACATAATACATATTTTTTCTTCAATAAATCCTTCCTATTGAAATAGGTCCTTCAATTTTGTCGACAAACGACACGTGATTGAGAAGCCTTTCACGTGGAACCATCAGACATATAGAAGAAAGCAAAATGGTTGGGGACGAAAACATGTCTACGGAGTATGATGAGTTGGCAGGAACGTGTGATGCGTGCAGAAGTGACTCAATCCATATTTTCCCTCTTCTACAATACATAAATAATACTATGACAAAAATAGTCTAGATGGATGATTTTCAAATTAAACTTGCTTCAGTTAGCAAGAGAAGGCTAGCATGTAAAGATCCTTTGTAAAGTATAGCAGTGCTATATTTGCAAGAAACAATTGCCAAGAACAGATAGTGATGATAATAATTAGTATATATGCTTCAATTTCATACTAATAATTTCCATCATAAGAAAGAAGGTAATGACTAATGACAACTCTTATTAAAATAGTTGTGCTAGATTTACAAGAAACAGTTGCCAAGAACATAGCTTCCTCGACCCTTTTCAAAAAAAAAAAAAAGAACATAGCTTCCATACTGATAGTTTCCAAGAAATGTATATAAAAGAAGCTAATGACAACATCATCCATAAACCTGTTGAATATATTTCACGTAAACTTGAAAAGCAAAATGTTTAGACCCTTTTTGTTGGAACACGGTTTTTTTTCATGAATGCGGCACTTTTAGCATAAAATTGGACTCATATACACATATGAACTAAAGGGGACCTAATAGTAGTAGCCTACAGGGTATACTACTTTTTTGGTTAGAGAAAAATGCTAGTTCCCAAGAAGTTAAATGGTAATGAGGACCTGTTCAGGATGCAAGAATTTCATTTGTTTAGTTTCACTAGAAAAAAATACAAACAACTACGGGGACCCTTAGTACATGCATTAATAGAAGACGCCCAAATAAAAGCTAACAATATATCCAAACTAACAACTACACCTATTAATAAGCAGGCTGATATAGATAAAACCATCTAGCAGCAATTAACATAATATTACCTTGAGATATGGTGGACCTTGAACAAGTCAGAGGGCAGGAAGGAATTGGGAGAGCTGGACATTCGCTCAGTCAAGTCAGCGTCCTCAGTTCCATTGTTGTCCTCCCTCCCATAGATATACTGAAAACATGACTGGGCAATCCTGGTGTTCATGTCAATGGTGACCACCCACATCTTCTTCATAATCATCACATACCCGAACTCGATGACAAGGAAGTGAAGTAGGTGTGGCCCGTCGACGTGACTTGAGGGAACATGAGAATGTCGCGTGGGAGGCGCTCAGGGGGATTGACAGACCAGAGCTCGTCGGAGGTGACCGTGTAGTCCTTTCTCCACGCCATGGTCTCTAACAGGAGGGTGCGGCAGGTGATGGTAAGCCGCCGGCATCAGCATCAGCCTTGAGTGGCCCATAGCGTTTGCCATCATAACGGATGACTCTGACGAACTTGAGCGCACGGCCGGCGTCGATGGCGGTCGCGCAGGAGGATGCAATGACAGTTGAAGGCAACTGATCCTGCTCCTCCGGTGGGAAGCGGACAAAGGACAGAGTAGGGATAGGCTCTTGGAACAAGTCACAGAAGAGGATGCCACGGTAGTCGTTGATCCAGCACAGCGAGTTGTGGACAGGGACGACTGCATCAGTGTGCCAGCTGAAATCTTTCCAGGTAAGACGAGATCTGGTGTCTCTGCACAGGACTGGTACGCGGGCAGAGTTCCATTGGCCGTTAACAATGGCACCAGCAGCAGCAGGTTCGGGGGCTGATGATCGCAGCCAAAAGATGTCAGCGTAGACCTTTTCATAGGGGAGGTTTAGGGTGCGCACTACCGGAAACAGGGGCTTTGCCGAGTGCCGCGCCACGCACTCGGCAAAGTGCCACGTGGTATGGACTGGGTCCAGGCCGGCCCTCTTTGCCGACTGCCACTGTGGGCACTCGGCAAAGATGATTTCTTTACCGAGTGCCGCCTGAGAGGCACTCGGCAAAGAATCTCTTTGCCGAGTGTCAAACATGGCTCTCGGCAAAGATTTGAATTTTTTTTGAGTTTTGAGTTCAAATTTTTTCTGTAACCCAAACATATTGTATTCAAGGACATGTTTGAATTTAGGATTTTTTTATAACTTTTTGCTATATTTCGTTCATTTATTTTATTTACTTGAATTTTTCGTGATAATCTAAATTTGAACTGCAGGTACATGAAATAATAAAACATAGTCATTCAAAAAATGATATTCATGTTGGAGAGTTTATTTTGAGGCCGTGTCCATAAACTCACCCAAAAGTTTAAAGGCCTTGTCTACGAAACATGACCATCCAGGTACGGTAGAGAGTTTTTTAATTATATAAAATCCAAACAAAGTCCGAAAATCACGAAACTTGTCGAGGTGTCATGTTATTGCATGTGGAGGCTATGAAAAAAATTTGGGAATGTTTGGAGCAAGTCGAGTAAGTTGCAACGTCGGATGTCTAAAACCCAGACATCTCCACATGTGATCACAATTTGGGAATGTTTGGAGCAAGTTGCAGCGTCGTCTGGGGTAGGAAAAACTGACTTCTGCCACAGCAAATTCTCGTTCGCCTCGGCTGAACAAGCCCATAGAAGCGATGGTCATCACACGCTGCTGGTCCTCCACGATCCCATGAGGACGACGGCGATGATGGAGGCGCGATACAAGGGTATCATCATCCATATCCATGTACGGCAAGGTACAAGGGGGCAGTCGTTTGAGCGAGGAGGAAGGGTTGTTGTTGGCACTGTAGATGAAGAAGTCCTGCACTAGAGCTCCTCTGGTGTCCTTGCCGACGCGAAACAAGGCGAGGTGCTGGTAGGTCGCCAGGATGGCTAAGGGCGTCTGTTTCTAGGGATCCGGAAAGCCTGGCACAGGCAGCTGCGCGTACAGCCGGGAGATCGCCGGGGGCTCGGTGAGCTTGAAGGCGATGCGAAAGGGGGCGCCCCACGACGTGGTGCCGGATGCCCTGATGGGCGCCTCGCTCTCGTCTGGGAAAGACTCGTTGTCGTATCTGCGGAAGACGAAGCACTCCAGCATCACCCAGTTACACTTGGGTGGCAAGGTATCAGTTGCGGCAGTGGCGGATGATGACATGATGGCGACCTTGACCTGACACTACAGATTGATGACTGAGGGGAATCACGTACAATCGATTAATCGGGAGAACAAGTTATTAATCGGGAGATCATGAGGAGACTTACACTTATTGCCCACAGAGGAGAAGTAAGCCGCTGCTTGCCGGGCCGGCCGCCGGTCATCCCGTCAATAAGAGAGGAGGCAGAGGTGAAGGCGGAGGTGGAGGCAGAGTTCGGTCCCGACTCGTATATGTGATCGTGGGGACACATATGCACATTGGGCCATTATTGGGCTACTTTTAGTCGATGATGGTGGGAGCTATAAGTGTTTTAGACTGGCCCGGGGTTCGCAGTTGCTTGACGACCCTCGCGAGGATTGTTGCCGGTAGGAACCCATGGCCCAAGATCTCACATACCGGTACGTGTTGTGTGGCACCACCAGTCATGCCTTGCACGACCCTGGTGGCTTCACCGTCATTGTACATGTCTTTGCATGCAAAAAAAGTAAGTTGCATCAGGGGTACAACAACTATACGCGTGCTTGCAAATTACCCCAACAACTTTTATTTTGCTTTAGTGGGAGCACGAACTTGTTGTTTTGATGCATAGACGGTCAAAAACAATTCTCTAACGTTTCTAATAGTATAGGCTACCATCGGATGGTCGCGTATATGGCTCGTGCACGCAGCTCATAGGTACATGGCTCGTACACGGCTCCCACAACTATCGCATGCATGATAGACATACACGGCTCCTGTGCATATAGCAGCTCGAGCTCAGACACCTACACGGCTCATGTGATGGGGATGAGCTCATCAACATTGTCATCATGTACCTGCACGAGGCATGGACATCCCTCTGTAGATTTCTTCATGAAGGTATCAACCTCACAAGTAGTGCTTTCTTCCCTATGTGTGCACATCATCTTCTCCATTGTCTTCCTCAAAATCTTCTTGAATGCACAAGTCCTTCCCTTTAGTGTTAGCAACTTCATTGATTAACATGTTGTTGACAACCAAAAATGTCCATTTTATGAAATTGTCAAAAGTAGAAACGGATGTCACCATTGTGTTCTTCTCGTCGAGATGGTCAAAAAATATATATGGAATGTTCAATTCAGAGTCCGGATGAGGAAGTTATGCTTCTATGAAGAGATGCTTGAACTGTAGGAACTTCTGGCGGAACTTCCGGTAATTGGTTGAAGTGAGGCGTCCGCGTGCATGCAAAGACTTCTGGTCCAAGACCAAAACTTTCAGTGCAGACCAGAACTTCCAGTCTGAAGATCGAAACTTCCGGTAGTTGATGGGAATCGGGCGCGCGCGTGCGCCTGAGAACTTCCGGTCTAGGACCGGAACTTCCGGTGGAACTTCCGATGGGTCTGTTTCGAACCGGCTTGTTTCTAAGTTGGTTTTTAAAAACTTTTGGATGTGATAAACTTGGAGATTAGACTTTGGAGATGTTTCCTACTAGGATAAGACCACCCCCTCTATATATATAAGAGGATCATGGCCGATTTATCCCATCCAATCAATCAAAACACAAATCAATCTATCAACTCTTTTACCCCTTTTCTCTCCTCAACCCCTCTACCTTGTTGTTCGGTGACGTCTCCCGATGAGATTCATCGGCATCCTAGGTGGCCTTGCTGGTCCTAGGAGATCCTCCATGTGCTTCCTCCTGATAGATCTTTTCGGAGGTGGTTCGGGAGTTTTTTCAGCCATCAACGAGCTCTACATCGGTCCTACCGGTCTCTAGATCGGTTTGATCGGTTACGCCACATTGTTGTTGTGTTGCAGGTTGTAGAGACAACCTCCTTGGGTGTCTAAAGCCCGTTGGTGTGTTCACACGGTCACGAATCGGCGTCAACACATGTCATCCACATTTTGAGCAAATAAGTCATCGTCATCAACGTCAAACTCATAACCATTGTGACATCAAAATCTGCCCCTACTTCCCTCTCAGCACCATCTTCTACCTCAATGCCTTCTTGGTAACTTGTGCTTGTCCCCTCACCATCTCTCTTGGCTACTAGTGTCTACATGAGCAATCTGTGCAACATCCGTATTATGCCTTTCAAGATAAATTTTCTGTGTTTCAAGAAAATCTGAATGGTCAATGTAAATCAAGATGTTCTTGCAAGTAGCACTCTCTCATTTATCATTGCAATGATATCAACATCACACCTCAAGTTCTCAGTCCATCAGCCACTGTCTCTTCTGGCTCACACCAACAAAACTCTTGCAAATGCAGCGTTCCTGCATTTCAGAGTCTCCAAAAATTCCTGGACATACAAGAGGGACTATATATCACTGTTGCAAAAATCAAACCAATTTATCTTGTTGTCTGTATATATATACTTTTTTTGCCAAGACCAAAAAAATCTTGCATGATGTATCTCCCACTTACATCCTCTGACAGCTGCGAGCCACAAGCTGTTGCAAGCACGAGCCGTGTACCCGCACGCATGAGCCGTATACATGATAATCGGATCATAGCCTCTACTGCCCAGAACACGAGAGATTGGTTTTAGACCGTCTATGCACCAAGGTTACAAGTTCTTGCTTCTCGTAGAGCAAAATAAAAGTTGTTGGGGTAATTTGCACGCACGCGTATAGTTGTTGTACTCCAGATACAATTTACTCAAAAAAAATAACACACATAAATAACTTTCTTCTTAGCAGAAATGTACAACAACGTGTTTTGATCGTGTCCTAAGACAATATAATTCTCGAGATTTTAACCCCTATTTCTTATTCTATTATGGTTAGAGTTAAATTTTCAGTCAGCTGGTGGAGAACAATTGTGCAATGCACGTTACTCGTAAATCTAACTCCTAAAAAAAGAGCAAGTAAACTCTATCGGGCAGGCCGACGTGCGTCGCTCCGCTTCGCTCTGCCTGGCGCTCGATTGCTCCCTCCCTCCCTCGTTCACCGGGCGTGCGAAACAACCATCGCCTCCTTCGCTACCCCAGTGAAATTGCATCTCGCATCCCCCTTCCTCCCGGCTTCGCCCTGCACTCGTGCGTCGCTCGTCCCATCGGCAGTTTATGGAGGTAGGCATGGAGCTTTCTAAAGTAGAACCGCCCCCGGAGCTCCTCTGCTCACCCGTCGCGCCAGCACTCCCTCACTCTCGCATAACAGCCGACGTCGGCCCTGTCCGTCGCGCCAGCACTCCCGCATAGACACCGTCGCCCCTCAACGGATCCGGCGAGGATGCGTCTCCTCCGGCCGTAGCCCTCCACAAGGACGTACGCTGCCTTCTGTGAGGACATACGGCGAGCTCGTGGAGTCTCCACCTCTGGCAAACTTCGCGATGACAACCTCACCGGCATGTCCACGTGTTAGCACAGAGCAAGGATCGAGAGCAGAGTAGACTTGCGGAGGAAGAAGAAGAACAGGGAAGGAGGGGATGGAGTCCGGCTGAGCCCGGAGGACAGATTGAATTAGTTTGAATAGTTTGATACAAATGACGTGATTCCCTCCCTCTCTCTCGTTCCCTTTTCTTATACACGAGGCAAGCCTCAGCACACGCATGCAGGCGCTCTAATGGGTCCACACGTCAGCCACATAGCGTGAGTTGGGCTTGACGAGTCGCTTCTCCTTGGGCCGGCCTCCGGCGTTGCTGCTGTCTTGAGTAGCAGGCCCAACCGGCAGAGCAGGCTCAGTATGACAGGAATGTGAGATGCTCACATCCCTCCCCCTTGGAGTGGTGCTTACCTCCAAGCACCAGCTCGTGGAAACTCCTGACGAATAGCTTCATAGTCCTCCCAGGTTGCCAAAGTAGATGGAAGGTTGTTCCACTTGATCAACACCTGCTGGACTGTCTGATCACCACGACAGGTTGTGCGAGTCTCTAGAACCTGTTCATGAGTCAATTTCAAGGCGAAATCTGATGGCAATGTTGGGGTTACCTGATGGCCAGTTCCCACTGCTTTCTTCAATTGTGACACATGGAAAACTGGGTGAATTGTCGAGTGAGGAGGCAAATCAAGCTCGTACGCCACCATTCCAATGCGGGCCAGAACACGAAATGCACCGAAGAAGCGGTATGCCAATTTCTGATGAGATCTTAGGGCCAAGGAAGTATGAACATACGGCTGGAGTTTGAGGTAAACTATATCGCCAACAGCAAAGGAGCGTTCAGACTTGTGTTATCCGCCTGTTTCTTTATTCGGAGCTTGGCATGCTGAAGGTGATTCTGCAATAGATTATCCATCCAAGTACGGTCAGATGACCAGTGTCCCACAGTAGTATCAAGATCTAACTCCGGAGGCAATACGAGCAAACGAGGCGGGTAGCCGTAAAGAGCTTCAAATGGCGAACAGCCAATAGCTGAGTGCAGCGACGTGTTGTACCAAAATTCAGCTGAAGCAAGGCACTTACTCCACTTGGAAGGGCACGCGTGCATAAAACAATGCAGGTACATCTCCAGGCATTGGTTAAGGTGCTCCGTCTGTCCATCAGACTACGGATGGTATGACGTGCTGCGACAGAGATCCACTCCGGCCTTGACAAATAACTCATTCCAAAACTGGCCGGTGAATATACGATCTCGGTCGGATACAATGGAACGAGGCAGATCATGAGACCGGTAGACATGTTCCATGAAAGCTTGTGCTACAACCGGGGCAGTGAAGGGGTGCCGAAGCGGGATGAAGTGCCCGTATTTAGTAAACAAGTCAATGACCACCAGAATGCAGTTGAAAGTACCTGACTGCGGTAGCCCCTCAATGAAGTCAAGAAAAATCACCTGCCATGCACCGTCTGGGACCGGCAGAGGCTGCAAGAGGTCGGGACTGTGAGATCAGTCATATTTTGACTGTTGACAAACTGCACAGGCTTGCACAAAATTCTAGACTGCTGTCTTCATTCCTTTCCAGGCAAAGTACCGTTTTATCTTAGCAAACATAACAGGAAATCCAGAATGTCCAGCCCAATTGCTGTTATGGAACTGTTCCATGAGGCGGCGTTGAAGAACAAGGTCTGCGCCCACCCAAATTCTGTCACGGTAACACAGCACTCCGGAGCACAGAGAAAAGTTGGGTACCAAAGCTCCATCTAGGGCAAGCTTAGATATGATATCCTTAGCATATGGATCCTGATCATAAGTTGATGTTACAGCGGCAATCCATCTGGGCACCAAAGATGAGATAGCAGAACACTGAGCCGGCGGCGCCGGGTGACGGGACAGGGCATCGGCCCGTGCGGTTTTCAATTCCCTTGCGATACACAATGCGGTACTGAAGACCAACTAGCTTGGAAAAAACTTTCTGCTGCCAAGTTGTGTGCAGGCGCTGATTTGACAATTGTGTCAAGCTCCTCTGGTCGGTCAAGATCAAGAATTCCTGGAATTGTAAATACGATCGCCAAGACTGAACCGCCAAAAGAATGGCCATGTACTCTTTCTCATATGTAGACAACCCGCGAGATTTAGGACCTAGTGACTGTGGCAGAACCTCCTAAATCATATGGCCCACACGCATGATTATTGTCTAAACAGACTCCAAATAACCATGACTGTGTTCCATACGACTTAAAAAGTCTGTCGGGTAAATCCCGAATCATCCACGATTCTCCGAGCAGGATCAATCATTGTAGAGAGACATTGCAGTATTACAACAGTTTCATATAAATGAACTACCATGGAGTAAAACAGCGGAAGACTTACAATAACATATATTTACAAACTCTGAGTTTCAAAATATTTACAATGATAGGTTTAAGTTATACAAACCATAATAGTAGTGGAGTAGCCGTAGATTGTAATATTACACAAAAGCTCTGCCCAAGAGCTTAACATCTTTATTCGTCGTCGCTTTCCTCGACGACTGTCATGCAGCAGGATGCATAACACTCCTGCCCATGCAGCTCACCTGCAACAGGGGTTCAGCAAACCCTGAGTACAACAGTACTCAACAAGACTGACCCGACGAAAGAGAAGGGTAGAGACTCAAGAGATGCAGGCTAGAGGGACAAGGTAAGGCTTGTAAGAGATAAGCAATTTTTGCAGAAAAGCTTTACAAAAAGAGAAGTTGCTGGGACTATCTCCCGTTATCAACCAACTTCATTATTGAACCTTAATTTTTGTTCGAGTTGTTACTACAATGATGATCAGTGATCGAGTCTTCTTCTCCGAGAAGCAACGGCGATTCGAATCCATTTTCATACCCAGCTGGGACCTAGGCGACTGAGCATACCGGAGACTTTAACTCCGAAGCACCCCAGATACATTGATATACCGGGATAACAACCTCAGCCGTATATCACCACATGATACACGTGAGCTCTGCGGCCCAGCGTACCGAGATACATGGGAACTTAAACCCCACAGTAAAACACACTATGACAGCAGATGGGATTCTCTGACCCCACGCTAGGTCACTCCATGGCATACACGGCTCCAACCATCCGTATACCACTTCATGCATGTGGATTTCTAAATTTCTCGATTATCGACAGGTCACCATCGGACGGGACCTAGGGCATCAACAGACGAGAACACTACAGAGGGACTCCATTCCCAGTGCAAGTTCGCCGTCCGGACTCGATTTATTACTATCATCAAGATTTCAACAGAAAAACCAATCTCATCCTTTTCATTCTTTTGCCTTTGAACAATTAAATAAATAAGCAGGGCTAACCATTACTACTTATCTTCAAAATAGGTAACAAGGATTAAGGAAATAAGACAGGTAATGCATTTTGTGGGTTTTCACTCAACTCCTACTACTTAATGCAACATTTCAGAGCTGAAGCAGTAAAACTTTTATAAATAGAATAGGGTTTAAATGTATCCGGGGCTTGCCTTGATGTTCGGGGTAGATGGTCTCGAACTCTGGATCAACTCCCGATTCTTGAATTTGCTCGTCCTTCGAATCTAAATGATACGTTAACTCTCCGTTAACGGAAACTATTCGAGAGTTAATATGCTTTACATGATGGAATAGTAAACATGATGCTCGATGGATGCATGATCAGATTAAGGGGTTGATAAATTATTTAAAAGCATTAAATAAAGACATAAAAATTATAGTTATCAAATTAATCTCAAAATTTTATTTTAGAAAGCTCTTAGACTAATTAGATGGCAAAACAAATTTCAGAATTAAAAGCCAATTATTTTAATTATTAAAAATCATTGAAGGTCCATTTTTCAATTAAAAGGGCTAATTTTAACATATGCAAAAAGTACTCAATTTTGGCATTTCATATTTTTCCTATGTAGATGACATCATAAGGAACACTCACAAAAATTTTCAGAATTTTTGGAGCTATATATGAATTAATATGAATTTTCAAAGAAAATAGCATTTAAATCATTTTCTGAAAATAGAAAAAGAAAATCGGCACAGTAACCCCGCGCTGACCGATGGCCGCGCGGCGGTTGACCGCCGATTCCTCGCCGTCGGTGAGGTCTCCGGCGACCTGGTCTGGTCCATCAGTCTTAGCACAACACGTGGAGTCCAACGAGTTGGCTAACGACGCTCGAGGGTTCGCAGGCTAAAGCATGCCGGTCTAACTCACGGACGGGCTATGACAGCTCGAAGCCAAGGCCTGCTCGAGGGTCTATCGATCGGTTAGGTACTGTACACTCGAGGTTACAATTCGGGCATCCTCTCGAAGACTGAACTTCGCTCGAGCGAATGGACCAGCCTCGAAGACGAGACTTCTCCCAGCGAACGAGCCTCCCCTCGAGGACGGAACTCTGCCTGACGAACGAGCCTCCCCTCGAGACCAGTGCACCCCTCGACTCGACACCCTCGAGAACAGTGCACCCCTCGACTCGACACCCTCGAGAACAGTGCACCCCTCGACTCGACACCTTCGAGAACAGTGCACCCCTCGACTCGACACCTTCGAGAACAGTGCACCCCTCGACTCGACACCTTCGAGAACAGTGCACCCCTCGATTCAAGCCCTCGACTTGATCCCTCGACTCGATCCCTCGATTCAAGCCCGCACCTCGACCGTCACCCCCTCGACTTCGTCGACCGAGCCCTCGAGCAGGACTCCGACGACTTCGAACTGCACTACAACAACTCCCGATGCGAGATAGATGAAATTGATAATATGAATAGACGCAGGAGCTCACCACGGCGCTGATGCGCACGTTAGTAGAGGCCCGGAGTGGCTGGGTTGAGCTGCGGTCGATGGCGGTGATGGCGGCGGCGGCGCTCCGATGGCACAACGACGTCACGGTGACCTCCGGTAATGCGCTGCTCAAACCAAGATGCACATCAGACGCAGGATAACACGGAGAGCACGATTAAGGGGTCGAAGATAAAATATTTTCACCTCCGGCGACAGCAAACGGCGGAGATGGCGGCGGCGGCGCGACTGACTGGCCGCGGGGAAGAAGACTGCGTGCAGGCAGCTCGGGCGATGAAAGAAAACACGGACTGGCCCAAAAGGACCGTGAGGAAGTTGCGGAACTTTGGGCAAGAGCAATTGGACAGAGGTTGAGCATCGACGGCGAATTTCGGCGGCGGAGGGAGATCGTCGGCGACGGTGGTGGGAGGAAGAAAGGAAAAGAACGGCGTCGTCCGATCGGTATTTATAGCTCGGGGCCGATAAAGGAGCAGGTGACACGACGACGGTGAACCTTCGCGCGTCTGTGAGCGCGCGGGCGGCCGAGAAGGTGCGGCGGTGGACGGCGGCGCGCGATGAGAAGCCGGCCATGGCGTTCGCCGATAGGGTTAGGTGCTGTTCAAGTTATTTACAGAATTGCCACTAGGTTTAAAATACAAATTACTCTAAAATTTGTATAAGAACTTGAAAATCTCCAAAAATATCATTTGCATAACTTTTCAAGAGCTACACTTTTCCTTTAATGGGCATCTTCAAATTCTGTTTAGATTTTAAAATTTGAATTCAGATTTGAAAAGGGGATTAACCCTAGAAATAAACTTTTGAAATTACTTTTGATTTTTAAATAAAACTTGAAAATCTTCAAAACTATGAAATGTTGAGTTTGTCAAACCAAACATTTTTCATGTACAAAGTTTCCTCAAATTATGCATAATTTTTAAATTATGGTTTTAAATTCAAAAGGAGATAAATGCTAGAAACTGTATTTTCAAATTAATTTGAAATTCCTTTTGGAAACTTGAAAAACTTTGTATACCAACTTTGTAGCTCCTATCAAGATCTACAAACTGTCTTTTTAGAGTATCTCCAAATTCCTTATAGAATTTGAATTAGAGAAAAGGGGATAAAACTAGGGTTGGAAATAAAGGGTTTTTGAAATGGGGTTTAAACTCAATTGGGTTTCTAACTTAATTGGTTGGTTATTAATGATCACAAACATCATCCAAGGACATTTTTAGGTCATTGACCCAATGACACCCTTGGTTGACCAAGTTGACTTTTGAAAAACTCTTTTATAGCACTTCCAATTTGAAATTAAATTTGAATTGCCAGGCTTATAAATAAGCTTTGGAATCCAAATTAAATTTCAAATATGGAAATCATTTTTAGGGTTGGACTTAGATTTATACACTATGCTTGATACTAGTGTAAACACAGTTTACATCTCAAGTACATAGAGTATAAACTAAGTATTTGCAATGACATTCTAAAATAGGATTTTATCATTTCATGTGACAAGTCATTCCAGGAACTCAATCAACCTATGAATTATAAACTTGTTTTAGGTAATGCATATTAAGGTTGACCTAAACATGGATGCTTTGCAGTGCATATGATGACATGGCAGGTTTTAGTTAATATAACACCAGAGGTGTTACAGTGACTTGCTGAGAAAAGCCAGTGGATGGCCGTCCTGCATAAGCACAACACCCACACCATGAGCAGACGCTTCAGTCTCAATGCAAAATGGCCGACTGAAATTGGGAAGCGCCAGGACAGGAGATCTGCACAAAGCTGCTTTCAGTTGCTGAAATGCCACATCATGCTCTGCTGTCCAAATGAAGAGGGAGTGCTTCTTCAGCAAATTGGTCAGAGGTTTAGCAATAATACCGAAGTGGCGCACGAATTTTTGATAGTACCCAGCAAGGCCTAAGAAACCCCGGAGCTCCTTGACTGAGGAAGGTACTAGCCAATTAGCAATTGCAGAGATTTTAGCAGGATCAGTACTGACACCAGCGCCGCTGATAATGTGTCCAAGATAAGCAATTTGAGTCTGTGCAAAGGAGCATTTAGACAGTTTCAGCTTCCATTGGTCCTGGGCCAGCAATTGGAACACAATTCTTAGATGATTCAAATGAGAAGCGAGGTTCAGACTATAAATCAAGATGTCATCAAAAAAGACGAGCAAGAACTTGTGCAAACAAGGGGCCAGAGTCATGTTCATCGCATCCTGAAATGATCCCGGAGCTCCGGTCAGTCCAAATGCCATGACCCGGAACTCAAACTGGCCAAAATGTGTTTGGAAAGCTGTCTTGTATTCCTCTCCTTCCTTCATGTGTATCTAATGAAAGCCTACCTGATGATCAAGGCTAGGGAAGTACTTGGCACCAACTAATTCATCCAACAACTCATCAATAATAGGAACAGGATACTTTCCTTTAACAGTAATGGCGTTGAGGTGCCTATAATCGACACAGAAACGCCAAGACTTGTCCTTCTTTTTCACCAGCAAGACAGGAGAAGAAAATGCACTGTGGCTCTTCTGAATAATTCCCTGATCAAGCATATCGGCCACTTGGCACTCAATCTCGGTTTTCAGAGTTGGTGCATATCTGTAAGGCCTGATGAACACGGGTTGAGCTCCCGGAATGAGAGAGATAGAGTGATCACACTCTCAAGATGGAGGTAGCCCTGTTGGTGGTTTGAACAAGTGACAAATTCAGCAATCAACTCAGTGAATCCATCTGTTAACTGATCTGTCTGAGAAGGAAGTGCTGTGGCTTCAGGCTGAATCATGGATAGTTGCAGAACAGAACCCACTGGCAACACAGGATCAGTACCCAAGAGAATCGCTGTAGAGTCTCCATGAGGAATGGCAAGCCATCTCTGTTTCCAGTGCACATACATCGGACTGAAGCTTTCCAGCCAGTCAAGACCAAGGATCAAATCATAAGAATGAAGAGGAAGGAACTTAAGATCAGCACTGAACTGAAATCCTTACACTGACCAAGTTGCAGCAGGTAAAAACTGGGAGCATTGTAACACTTCTCCATTAGCGACTTGGACTCGAAGAATATCCGGCAATTTCTGCACCCCAGATACTGATGGCAACAGCTTACTGCTTAGAAATGAATGTGAACTGCTACTATCCAACAGAATGGAAATGGGCTGGCCCTATAGAACGCCATCCAGACTGAAAGTCTTGGGTTGTGACACACCTGCAACCGCAGCCAAAGATAATTGTATCATAATTTGAGAAGACGTTGGAGATGTCGGCCGTGTGTCAGGTTCCTCGTCAGCAACATCCCGAAAAAGATCACAGTACTCCTGGACGACATGAAGCTGGACCATCTCAGGGCACTTGTGATCGCGGCTCCACTTGTTGCCGCAGCGGATGCAGAGCCCCTGAGCTTTGCGTTGAGCGCGCAGATCGTGGAATCGGTCCACAGCCTGATGAGGAAGATATGGACCGGCGCGCCTGTCCTCCACCGCGCCTGGCTTCGCAGGTGGCGGTGGTAGGGGCAGAGCACCAGCACCCAAGGTGCGATCATAACGCCGCGGCGCCCGACGTGCAGCTCCAAGGACCTCCTCCTGCAACTGAGCAAGAACATAGGCAGCATCCACCGAATCGGGAAGTTGAACAATGACGGCAGCAGCAATTTCAGGTTTTAGGCCATCTATGTAATGCTGGATGTACTGAATTGGGTCCTGATTTGGGTTATAGGCATTGAGGTCATCCATAAGGCCAGTGAATTGCTTAGTGTACTCATCTACTGAATGGGTTTGGTATATGTGTTGGATTTTGTGGGCTAACAACTCATGCTCATGGCGCCCAAAACGTTCAAGGATCATTTGGCAAAAGGTTTGCCAGGAACAGGACTTGAGCTGGGTTTCAACAGATTGCTTCCAGCGATGGGCATCCTTTTTGCAATGTATAGTGGCTACTTTCACCCACATAGAAGAGTCACTGGAACAAATATTGAAGTAATCCTCATAGTCTTTGAGCCATGCCTTAGGACGCTCACCCTCAAAGATAGGAAAATTGACTTTAGCAATTTTGCCATGGTGACCCCCTCCACTACCATCCTGGTAATCGGATTCCCAAGGACGATGGGGTTGATGAGGAGGGTGCGGGTAGGGATAGCTAGGCTGTTGGATTGGTGGGGGTGGGTAACGGGGATGGGGTGGGATTGGAGGTAGGGGAAGCTGGTATGGATATGTACCCTTGCCGGGGGAAATTACGGCGAAAACCACCCCGTAATCTCCCTCCCGGGTCCAATGTTCATAGCGGTGCCCGTCGGGCAGATTGGCTGCAGATCCCGCAGGTGGGCGCGGGCCAGCCGTGAACGCGCCGAGGCCGCCTCCGGTACCCGTCGGCGAGAGCGTTGGCTTGATGACGTGGGTACTGGCGGATGGAGTTGGTGGCACGGACGAAGACTTATGCTGAGCCGACGAAGAGGGAATCAACGGCGGCGCTAGAGCCGGCTTCGGGGACGCCACGAACGCGGGCATGAACGGCACCGCGGGCGCAGGCAGGAATGACGTCGTTGCTTGAGACGAAGGCGGCGTCGGAGCGTACACGCCCGTAGTTGCCGAAGGCGTGTCCACCAACGAGCGCTCCATGTACTTGGAAATTTTGCCAACCTCGAGCTTGAGGGTGGATAGCTTGTTGACCTCATCGCGAAGATCGTCGATGACGCCGTCGACACCAGGACGCCATTCGTCGAACGCCCTGGCTGCATTCTCGAGCGCATCCAGGCGGGAGGACGATGCAAACGCGGTGTCATCCAGCTTCTTTTCCAGGCCGCGAGCGACCCTGATGCGAGTGTAGTGGTGGTGAGGTGGAATTGGAACACGGTCCAGATCGGAACGAGAGATCTCCACAAATCGCGACTCCTGGAATGGAATTACGGAATCCTCAGGGCGCTCTGCAGCTCACAGATCGATCCCGAGGTTAGACCAACCAGTTCTGGTGGAGTTCCAGCGACCGATGGAAGAACAGAGCTCGTACGGCGATGGCTGGATGGATCGCAGTCTCTGATACCAAGTGTTAGCACAGAGCAAGGATCGAGAGCGGAGTAGACTTGCGGAGGAAGAAGAACAGGGAAGGAGGGGATGGAGTCCGGCTGAGCCCGGAGGACAGATTGAATTAGTTCGAATAGTGGGAAGGAGGGGATGGAGTCCGGCTGAGCCCGGAGGACAGATTGAATTAGTTCGTATAGTTTGATACAAATGACGTGATTCCCTCCCTCTCTCTCGTTCCCTTTTCTTATACATGAGGCAAGCCTCAGCACGCGCACGCAGGCGTTCTAACGGGTCCACACGTCAGCCGCATAGCGTGAGTTGGGCTTGACGAGTCGCTTCTCCTTGGGCCGGCCTCCGGCGTTGGTGCTGTCTTGAGTAGCAGGCCCAACCGGCGGAGCAGGCTCAGTATGACGGGAATGTGAGATGCTCACACCACGCGTGCCCCCGGCGCTCCAACAACCGCCCTCGCCCTACCCCGACGCGTCTGGAAGCCGCGGAGTCTCCACCTCCGGAGAACTTTGCGACGACGAGCTTGCCGGCCCGTCCACGCGTGCCACCGGCGCCCCTACCCCGACGCATTCGGATGCTTCCACCTCCATGATCTGGCCGCCGCCGCCGCCCCGACGGAATGACGCCCCACTGCGAACGGCCTCCGTCTGATCCGTGTTGCGCTCATCCGGCGACTCCGCCGCAACCGCCACCTCGTCCTGCCCCGGCGCCAGGGGGCTCGGGCCTCAGGGCTCGGCCGGAGCAATCAGGCGGACGAGGCCTCGCACAGCTCGCTCGGTTCGATGCTGCAACCAGGTTTGTCAACCCCTTCCCATCCCTTCCTGCCGAGCACCCAACCGTAGCTTAACCTCATTGTATATTTGTATTCAGATCTGATCTACTGCATCTGCGCCTGCAGTTCAGTGTGATTTGCAGAATGTTCCTAGCCTTTCTTCTCTTCACCCTATCATAATCAATGAATTGTTATAAATCTACACAGCCTGCAGAGACTTTATTATTTATACAATGATACTAGCACCGAGATGAGGAAGCTAAGTTTTGTTTTTTTATATATTTTTATCAGCATTTTTTACCTTTCTAGGATTTAGACAATGATCATAAATTTTGATTAAAGAACATGCTGCTAGACCACATACCTTTATAATCAATGCTGTGTAACAGCTAGACTGCATAGAAAACTCAATTTTCCTTGAAATTTGTACTGCAGCCTTTGAATTCAGTTTGGAAAATTGGTTGCGACTGATCTACTGAATGAAATTTCTATATGACTGAGTATTGTTGGCGTAACACCCCGGCCCAGGGCTTAATAGGATTAATAGGATACTCATACCAATAAGTTGTAAATTTTTTTCCGGAAGCTCATCACTAAAGAACTCTGAGGTTAAGCGTGCTTGGCTTGGAGCAATTTAGGGATGGGTGACCGATCGGGAAGTCTTCCCGGGTGCGCACGAGTGAGGACAAAATGTGCAGAAAAGACTAGTGTTGGTCTATGAGGACAGTCTATGTCCTAAATAAGCGGCCCGATAGCTTTCTTCTGGCAGTAAGTCACCGAACTTATCTTTAACTGATGGTTAGGACACAGCTTACTTGTCACACAAAATGTGAAGGCTAATAACCACTCTTTAATGATGTGAACAATAATATAAAAATTAAACGAGAATATCAATTTGTATGACTTGCATATCAGTTTGACTTTGTACTTCAGTAAGATTAGCAACTGGAAGCCATTATCACCAGATTTAATTAAATTGTATAACCTTGGATTGAATTAATATGCACAATGCTGGCTTACACATTCAGATATTTTTTGCAAGCTATTTCTGTAAATGGTGGACCAGAGGGTCTATTCTATCAGTCGTTGGTTCGTTACTATTCATGGGCAGACAATATATTAGCCCAAAGAGATGCACCATAATTTTTTGACATGGGATTTCTTTTCCTGTTTGTGTTCAGGTGTAGATTAGTCAAAGGAGCTGCACCAGATACAGCAGCACAAAAAAGACTTGATCACCTTCACACTCCAATGCCGTCCAACAGAAGCAGCTCACACCGCGCACTCACCGTCCAGCCGCTACATCTCACCCCGGTGAAATCCAGAGAGACAGCTCGCCACCCTCGCCGTAGGGATCAGGAAGGGAGGACAGGGAGACGCCGCAAATTGACGATCAGTTTAACAAGAGCAAGTTATCAAGTCTGTAGTGCTTCCTATATTTTTGTTCATTTGGTAACTCATGCTTCTATACGTATTTTGCGCTGACCATTCAGGGCATCTCTTTGCAAATTCAGAGTGGTCCAAAATTTAGAGTTATTTTCATGTGGCCACTTGCTGAAAATTCTAGGCTATTATGGGAAAATATAATTGATACACATAGTTTGTTTTAGTGGAATTTCAGATTATTGTTCACATAACTTGGATTTTGAATCAAGTGCTGTGAGTAGATAGAAATTCTTCTATTGGCTTGTTAACGGAAAGAATAAACATCTGACTATCAATTGTTTTCTGTCAATAAGCTTTTTGAATTGTTTTGCCTCTGTTGACAAAATAGTTGCCTACATCTTAACTGATGAGAATCTGACACCACATTCTTTGTCTGAAACCTGTCAAAGTTCCGCTGTAATGTACGCCATATCTATAGCTGCCCTTTTGTTTGATGCCAATTGAGACTTGCGTTGTCATCAGCAAGTTTCACTGTAATGTATGCCACACCTATAACTGCCCTTTTGTTTTTAGCCAATTGAGGCTTGTGTTGTCAAAGAGACATGCAATTTTAAGAAGAGACGCCCATACTGAATGCACAGTTTCTTCAGAGCCTATAACATCTAAGGAACCTATATAATTGCAAAGTGATGGTGTTTCTGTCGAAGTGGTCTGAAATTGCAAAATGTCTTAGGAAGCCGGCTTTTCTTACTTGATTACCATTTTATGCAAGATGGTGTTTGTTATATATCTGCTATTGAGATCTTGGAGTGGGCAGGCATGGAAATTCTCTGTACAATTGCACTCTTTCTTGCTGCCTAATTTCAGCACTACATGTCATTGCATTTTTTTTCTTTTCTGTGTAGGAAGGAAAAAACTTGGCGCACGATGACATAACAGGAGATTCGAATATTGGACTTGTGCTTCCTTTAGGATCAAGTGTCTACTCTCAGCAAAACATTTAATTTAAGATCATTTTTTCCTGATAGTTGAATGTAATTCATTTTACACAATGGGTTAAACGTAACCGAATTAGAAATGGTAAATCTGTTTATTTCAGTTTAAGGGCACACCATGCTACAGAATCCCCTTCATGTGAAATATTGTTATGGCATTCAACTACAGCATTAGTCAAAATGGAAACAAAAGGAATCTCGGACTGAACCTTGAACAAGTATTTGCAGTGCAGATGCATTGGAGGAGACCGACGCAGAAGTACATGCAGCTTGGTTAGCAGGGTCGAGGCTGAGAATCATGTGAGGCTGTGAGGTCGAAGGAGCTAGAGGTGAACCTGACGAGGTTCTTGTAAGGGCCGGTGTCTCAGACATTGGCGTCCTGGCCGTAGTGGTCCTGCTGCCCCTCCTCCTTAGCCGCTGCCGCTGCTACTTGGTCACCCTAAAGCTGAAGGTCCTAGCCCTTTCGTAAGGTTGCCATACATCTCCATGCTGGTCACCCATCCACGACGACCTGGGTAGCCAGATGAAGACGTAGACAAATTATATTATCCTATAACAGCTTGTTGGCGGCGAGACCATTGCTGTGCGGCTCTCGGTAACGTGCTGAAGGTTTTAAAACACTATTTATCAGTTTGGATTATGTGTTTTGGTATCTGTGATGCAATGAAATTATAATATGTTTTACCCGTAGCGACGCAAGGGCACTTAATCAGTGATTTAAAAAAAAAACTTGGTGTAAATGGACAAAAAGTGCACGTGCAAATGGAAACGGGAAATGGTCGGAAGCATAATACTAGCAACGAGGGGCAATACGGTCCTTATGAACGCAGAATGATCCAATTAGCACCGGCATCGTGGGCGTGGCCGTCGGCGTCGCGCCTTGGCTTCGAGAGACAGATCATCAGACTCTTCTTCCCTTCGTCAACCTCACCTCGCTCGCTCGCTCGCTCGCGTTCCATTTCCATTCCATTTGCTTGGGCTCACCTCAGAATCAAATCAGATCAAGGCACCCTAGCTAGCTAGCGCACCTAACACCTACCATCCTCCCTCCCATCCCAGATCCCGCACCCCACCCCAGCCATGGCCACCGCCTTCGAGTCCCCGACCTCCTCCCCCGCCGCTGCGCCCTTCCACGACGACCCTTTCCTCCACTTCGACGGCTCGGCCCCTGCCGCCGCCACCGACGGCTTCCCGGCCTCCCCGGACGCCTACGCGCCCTCCCCCTTGGGGATGCCCCACTCCAACGGCGACCTCCACGACGACCCTTTCGCCGCGCCCGCGGACTCCAACGGTGGGCCCATCCTCCCGCCGCCCACCGAGATGGGACGCGACGAGGGATTCCTGCTCCGCGAGTGGCGCCGGTATGCTAACGCTTAATTTCCTTCCCCAAGCCCAGATCTGCCATCCCCCGCTGTCTGCTTTGACTAGATCTACGCACCCCTCGGGTCGGATCCCATCGTGCCGCGCCGACATACAGTCTTCGATACATAGATCTCACCACCTTACAGATGAATCGGTCCATACTTTTACTACTATACACAGACTACTTGACGGATGTGGCATGCAATTCCTTACGCTTTTTTTTAGATTCCATTGGTGATCTACTCAACCTTCACTGCATAGGATGTGATCCTCGCTCCGCCTTATACTTAGTTTAGTTTACAAAACCTTAGTTCATCAGATCGCAGTGGATCCATCACCCATTTGGCCATTTCACGTCTCCCAAATACCTTACCTGCCAGTAGTTACCAAGTACATGAACGCGTGCTCTACAGCTCTACACGGAATGGCCTATTATACCGGTTCGTTTTTTCTATCATGTTGCGCTTGTCTAGGTTAGAATTCTGCATATACAACTAATATAAGCGTCTGCAACATCATCTTGCAATTAACAGCTAGACTGTGACATGCACATGCTTAAAAAAAGAGGGGCAGTGGAATCTAGGATTCAGATTGTTACAGTAGTTGGTTGTTATTACACTAAAACACAAATACATTGGGGCTACCTTGCTGCTTTGTCAATAACCTATATAGGCTTCAGCTTCATTGTTTGTGCATGGTTTGGTCCTACTGTTATTAGTCCCCCCCCCCCCCCTTCTCCCTAGGGCTGAGAAGCTTGCTATGTCCCACTGAACAGCTATGCCTGCGAGTCTTACCAACTATATTTTCTGCTTCATAATACGCACTAGAGCGTCAGTAATCAACCTTGGAATGACACATCAGCATGTTTTAGTTTATACCTTCTAGCAATTCCTTGTATAGTTTATTGTGTGTTTCAATTGATATATTTCTTCGCTATCAGTGATCTTCCGTGAGACGAGAGTAAAACATTGGTGTTCTTATTTGTCCCTTGCTGTGTATTATTTTATCTACCTATGTTCATTACTCTCAGCCTGCCTGTTCTAGTACTAGTTTACTCTATCCTAGTTTCCTCTGCCTATACAACAATCGCATAAAATGGCAGAGCAGTCAAGATAGGCATTGTAACCACAGACTTAAATAATGGTTGCTGGTATTCTCTATCTTTCATTCTTCAAAGTGTATGCTAACACCAATGATCAACAGACAAAATGCCATCCACCTTGAGGAAAAGGAGAAGCATGAGAAGGAGCTGAGGAGCCAAATCATTGTTGATGCTGAAGAGTTTAAGAAAGCTTTTCTTCAGAAGAGAAAGCTCAATGCTGAGACAAGCAAGGGCCAAAACCGTGACAGGGAGAAGGTAGGATCAGGACCCTCTATATCCTATTCATCTGTTTTCTTAAGATGAAAACCTGGCCGCTTTTTATTTTCTTATGCTGCTGCTCTGTTGCCAGCTTTTCCTAGCGAACCAGGAAAAGTTCCACGCTGGTGCGGATAAGCAGTACTGGAAGGCGATATCAGAACTTATCCCACATGAGATTGCTAACATCGAGAAGAGAGGGGCAAGGAAGGATAAGGAGGAGAAGAAGCCTGGGATCGTGGTGGTCCAGGGCCCAAAGCCTGGGAAGCCAACGGACATGGCACGGATGAGGCAGATATTGCTGAAGCTGAAGCACACTCCCCCACCACACATGAAGCCACCTCCGCCACCTGTGGCAGCCACTGGAAAGGATGGAGCACCAGCTGCCGCTGGAAAGGATGTAGCTAGGCCGGCAGCCCCTGCCAACGGCAGTGTCCCTGAGATGGAAAAGGCCGCTTCAGCGGCACCAGCGCCGGCAGCAGCAGCACCACCAGCAGCAACTGAGCCGATCGCAGCTGCCTAATCTGATCATTTATGGTAGGAGGATGTGAAAAATCTCTTATTATAGTTGTTGCAGAGGCAGTGGTGGTGAAACTGAAAACGTGTGAATTTCCGGCATGGTGGAGACATGTACTGTGTATTTGTTAAGGCACCTCGATTCATTTACATTACTATATATTGTTATTATTGCATTTTGTAGAGAAGGGGCATGTGTAATAATAAGGTTGTATTAGGAGGATGTATGTTTGGTGGCTGTATTATGTTTCTTCTTCCAAGTGTTTGGAAGTTTTCCTTTGTAAAAACTGATTGTATCTTTATGCTACTATCGGCTGCATATATTATGGAGTATAATTTTGTGCATTTTGATCAATCTGAACTGGGGATTCTTGCTTAATACTAGTTGTATATTTTGTTGTGAATTGTGAGTGGAATATCAGCTCTCTTGCGTTGGTTTTCATCATTCAGGATGGATCCTGACTGGTTCTTTTTGCTGTTGCAATGCGATATTTTTCTTCTACTAAATGATATGTGATTAATCTCACAAAATTTGATTGCTTTTATTCCAATTTTATATGTGGGTCATAAGGGCGAGCCTAGAGTAAGCGGTAGTCTTGCTACCTGCGACAAGGTCCTAGGTTAGAGTTTTCTTTTAAGCTTTGTTTTAAGCCAAGCCTCTTTTATACTTAGACCAAATGTTAAAAAGTATATCACCATTTATAGGTTTGGTTTAATGAAACTAAGTTAAAGTATATCAACATATAAGGTCGTCTTTGGTAGGGCTCTTGCCCGACTGGCTCCAACTCCGGCTCCATCATAGTAGCACAATAGTGCCGGAGCCCCTCCAAACACGCTAAGTTCTATTTTATGGTAGGTTTAATGAAGCTAAATTTAGACGCTGGACTATTTTTTCATATAAGATTATTGGTTAAAGTTGGAGAAATTTGATTCTATATTATAGAGTGGTCTATGATTTGAAAGTCGAAGAAATTTGATTTGAAATAAAGTCATTTGGTCCTTCCTTTCACTCGCAGCGCAGCTGGCAGTGCATCCCGTTCCTGTCTGTCTCCTATCCAGCTATCCTGTTCGATGGCTGCTGCAAGTTCCTCCCCCTCCACCACCAGCCGGAGCCTCCTCGCCGCCCGACCCCTTTCCTCGCCGTTGAGGTCGAGGACGAGGACGAGGAGGCCGCCTCCATCCACATCCATCCCGCCTCGCCTCAGCTGTCTCCGACCGCCCTCCTCTGCCTACTTTTACTCTTACTCCTCCCCGTCGGCGTCGGCGTCGGCGTACAACGGCTGGGCCGACCTCGCCGCGGCGCCCGACGCACCTTTCCCCCTCTCCCTCCCGCTGCAGCCCACAGCGCATGGCCTCCTCGTGCTCGTCCCCACCGCCGCGCTCGCCCTCTCCCTCTCCCTCGCCCGCCTACCTCCCCTCCCCCTCCTCGCGGCCGCCTTCACCGCTGGATTCGCAGCCAGGCACCTATCCGAGCAGGGGTCCCCCCGCCGCCTCTCCGCCCTCCTCGCCGATCTCGATGCCCAGGCCCGCGCCTTGAGGGACGAGCTGCTCTCCGAAGCCCGCCCGGGCCTCCTCGTCCAGGCCGTCGATCGCCTGCGCGATGCCGTCGCCGACGCCGCCAGAGTGGCCGCGGAGCAAGGCGACACTGCCCGCACCGTGTCAGATGCGCTCGCGCCGCTCTGGGAGGTCGCCGACTATCTCGGTGCCTGGGCTCGCCACGCCGTGCGGGACCTCAGCCTCAGCTCGCCAAGGAAGAAGCCTGCAAAAGGCAACAGCACTTCAGATGTTCAAGCCGCCGTGGCCAATCCCAACAACCAGGCTGCTGCTGCTGCTCAACACCAACAAGAAACTGGGAAGTCTAAGCCCGTGGATTCTGCTCCGCAACGAGAGGCTTTTGCATTTGATGATCCATCTATAGTCGATAATGCAAATGGAAGGCCGCTTGACATGCTGCAGTTTGACGAGGATGGCAATGGATCCAAGGATGCAGTGGGGGATGCTCGGCTGGAGAGACTGGTGTCCAAGCATAGGCATCGCCGTGACAGTAGTGTGCAGAATGATGGCCCATTTCAAGGTGGTTCTACTAGGTTTTCCGCCGAATCCAAGGAGTCATCTTTGCTGGAGAGGACGCTTGAAATCCGGGACAGGTCCTACAGGTTCAAGATTGAGCGCCATGGCGACGGTGGCAGCCAGGTGAGTGAAGCACAAGACAGGGCTGATGACCGCTTTGTCGATAATGCTGCTGCTTTGCATCCTTTATATGCTGTTGATGAAAGTGCCTCTGCCGATTCGGATGGCGAGGAGTTCAGCCGAAACATCAAGGAAGCTGCAGAGATCTTGAGGAAGGCCAGGGAATCCATGGTGGCCATGGCTGACGAAGAGACTGCAGATGCACTGCTGTACAAATCTGCTAGGCTCCTTTCCACGGCTGTAGCTTTGAGGCCAACAAGCCTGGTGGCAGTGGGTCAGCTAGGGAACACGTACCTCCTCCACGGAGAGCTCAAGCTCAAGGTTAGTCGTGAACTGAGGACACTCTTGGCCAACAGCAGTGCTTTTCTGAATGGAAGGGAGCGTGTTTCACGGTCCAGGAAGGTAGATAGGAGAATCTTAAGCAGAGAGAGCATTTCATCCGCTCTTGTCGATGTATGTGAGGAATGTGAAAGCCTCCTTGTTGAGGCTGGCAGAACCTACAGGATGGCCCTCTCGATTGATTCAGGTGACGTCAAGGCATTGTACAACTGGGGGCTGGCACTTATTTTCCGGGCACAGTTACTTGCTGACATCGGACCGGTATGAGCTGCATTTTTTAATCAACTGTGATGGATTGAAGGTCTTGTTAGGAATTCAAACTGCCAATAACCAATATCCAAATTTTGTTCCAGAAACAGTGATGACTTGCTAGAAAATCCAATGTTACTCTATGCCTTGCTATTTGTGACGACTACTTGCAATGTGTTCATGCTGATTCCATTTACTTGAGACATTGATGCAGGAAGCAGCAGTCGACGCTGACCGGGTGTATCTGGCTGCAATTGACAAGTTTGATGCCATGTTGTCGAGAAGCAACACTTATGCTCCAGAAGGTTTTATGACAGCAATGCTTTGTCGTTAGCCATGTTTGATGGTTTTGGGCCTTGTTTAGTTGCCTTAAAAAGGCTGAAAATTTCACTCTCTCTCCGTTAAATTAAATATTATGTCGTATGTATGAAGTATTAAATGTTGATGAAATAAATAACTAATTACATAGATTATTTGTAAATTACGAGACGAATTGTTTGAGTCTAGTTAGACCATAATTAGACAATATTTGTCAAATACAAACAAAATGGCTAGAAATTTCGGAAACTAAACAAGGCCTTAGTTGGATATATTTGCTGATTCAGAACTGTTATGGCACTGCAGCTCTCTACAGATGGGGCACTGCACTGCAGCAGCGGTCCTATCTGCGGCCTCGGAACAGCAGGGATAAGGTGAGGCTTCTGGAGCAGGCGAAGAGCCTGTTCGAAGATGTGCTATATGTGGAAGCAGACAACAAGATGGTGAGGGAGGCACTGTCATCGTGCATATCAGAGCTCAACTACCATGGCCGGTGGTTATAGACGGTTGTTTGTTTTGGCAGAGCTGCTGCGGGCCTATATGAGCTACCTAATTCAGGGTTGCCAGGTGAATCCGTAAGCAGCTAGGATGTGATTTACAGGACAGGAGTTTGCTCTGTGTCTGCTTGTAGCAACTAGCGAGCGAAGAAAGGAACATAAGCCCAGTCTAGTTGGTCCTACGATACAATGCAGTAGGACTTTTTTGTACGGAACGTGTGGTTGAATCGAATATCTTATTACTACTCCTAAAAAGAACCAAATATCATCGGCTAATCGATTCACCCCTCGCGATGATCACCTCCCCCGCGGTAATCCCGCTCCCGTAACCCCCTCTGTCCAGAACCACCCACGCGCGCACGACCACCACCCGACGAAGAGATGGCAAAGCGGCTTAATACCAGTATTCGGAGAAAAAAGCCTCTTAAACATATGGCTAAAGCGGCTTAATACCAGTATTCGGAGAAAAAAGCCTCTTAAACATATGGCTAGTAACTGGTTCACGAGAAGTACGCAAAAAATACAAAAACACTACGAATTAGTGATTTAGGAATAAAAATGGGCTAGAATCCTAATTCTTTCTTATATAATTAATGGTTTTTTCATTCTAATGCTCTGTCCGATAGTTTCGGTATTTAGCGAAGCTGTTCCTATCTAACGGGCTCCGCCTCCGCTCCGCTGCCCACCGAGGCCAAGGCGAGCCGCCCCCTGCCCTCGCACGCCGCCCTGCTCTCTGCACACGGTGCCCGGCATCCGCCCACGCCGTGCTCTCCCCGGCCGAAGACGCGCTCAGCCGTGGCCGAGGGCGCCGCCAGGGCCGCTTCCTCAACGCCACTCTCCCTCTGCCCTTCCCGTCCGCGAACCGCCTCCTGCCCGCCGCCGCCCTGCTCTCCGCCACCGACGACGAGGGTGCCGGTGAAGCGCGGCGCCCGTCCCCCGAGCCATCGTGAGGTGCGACGAGGGGGCGCCGAAGACGCTCGGGTCCAAGGGCGCCGCCCGCCCGCGCACGGCGCTAGGCATCCGCCGTGCTCTTCCGGCGCCCTGCTCTCCGCCGCCGTGCTTCTGCTACCGTCCTGCTCTCCACCGCGGAACTTCTGCCACCGCCCGGCATCCGCCCACGCCGTGCTCTCCTCGGCCGAAGCCGCGCTCAGCCGCGGCGACGGCGCCGCCAGCGCCAGTTCCTCAACGACGCCGCCAGCTACTCTTGCCCCATCGCGCCACGGGTTCCATCCACTATCGCCGGAACCATAGGCCAACCAGGAGGCGAGTATCCTGGTTGCCCTTTACCCGATTGCTTCCAGCATCCATCCAGCTGATCAGCTCGAGCTCGTCCTCGCCACTAATTTCAGAGGTAATCAACTACCTGGCCGACTGTACACGAATTATGAATAGTTAAGTGAGTATATGAAATTGTGTTTCTTTATATTGCAAGTCAATTGTGAAAGTTAAAATTATCGATATGTGAAATTGTCAAGTTCATCATGGATTTTGATACCTGGAGGATTTGGGGACCCTAGAATCTCACGGATAATATTAGCTCCATATGTATTTGCTTAGGCATGCAGATATCAGTGATTGAGATGTCTAGACGTGTGTTTGCTTCTTTATTTAGAAGAATGAAACCAGAGTTGGCATTGGTTCCAGGTTCCACTAATTCAGAGCTATCATTGGATCAGAGATAAAGCTTTTCTACTAATACTGGATGCTAAATGAGGAACTGTACAATGTGCTAATTATTGGATCAATGAGCAAGAAGTAGGTATCCAGAGTTGTGTTAGTGTTTATTTGGGTTCTCTGAATTTCGGAAATTAAGCATAAAATTCTATATGTATAATAATTATGTTAGATAGTTTGGTAACAGTTCTCTTCATATCTCATCTTGGTGTCCATCTGTAGATAAGAGCTGGCCTGGCCTGTTTAGAACACTAATGACAAGTGGGTTGCAGGGTGTAACTTTTGCCCATGGTTTACCTTCACCAGCTTTGGTTGTTCGCAATTTGATGGAACAGGAATCTTGTGGTGGCTAACCTCTTGAGGCCTCCGCGTTTTGTCAAACAAAATCTCATATTTCTCTTGTCAGCCTGACTTCTGTGTGTAGCAAACGTAGTTTGCCACCGGCATGTCTGGCATGCATCACCGCCATAGTTGATATCAGTTTTGTTCACTTCTCGGCTTTGCTAATGATTCAATGGGCCGTGAGTTAGCTGCTTATTGGTGCAATTTTATAAAATAGTGGTAAACTCTGTTAGGTCACCGTTTCCAACTGTCATTGTTCATGACTTGTGCAGTAGGGGATCACCTCTCCTGTTTCCCTTGGGAAAAGAAAAAACACTGTCATGCTTAACTATTCATACAAAGAACTTACTTACTGATGATTGGGTTGGAGCATCAAATGTGAGTAGCTGTGCCTGTGGGTAGTCGGAGTCTGTAACACGGTATCCCTTGCTGAAATGGTTCCAAAATTTTCCTGCAAAATGTATTTGCCTGAAATTTGGTCTGAAAACTGCATTCCATATTCTTAGGTCCCATGTCATCTAACCTCAGATTTAATAATTGTTCCTTTCAGCTGGGCAAGTGGAGCATTGGCCCTGAAGGCGCTGCTGCTCACAGTAGCATGACATCAGTCAAGAGGTAATGCCTGAATCATGTCAAGATTTATGATTGTATTCTTTGCTGTAATGAATGTTTGTTCAATGGGATATCTATTTACTGAATGAAATCAGTTTCATCTGTACCTTATGATACATCTGCAAAATATCATCATGCATACTAATGGACAGTTGTAGCTGTAGTTCTTGCTAATATTGACCATGGACATGAATCTGATAATTCAGAGCTTTAATTAACTTGCTTTAACTTGTTCAGTACCAAATCTGGCACAGTACCAATTCTGGCACATTGATTACCAATCTCCTGTCTCATGCAGAGTTACTTTAGTGCTTCTCTGACTGTATCAACCTGAAACTGAAAACTCAAATAACTTTGGTGCTTTTCTGGTAATAAATTTGCACCCTGATTTTCCAATTTATTTGTGGTTGCATAAACACTTTTGACATGAGCTGATCCTTTCATATTAGCATCTGATCTGAATAGTGCCTTGTTTGATCAAGTTTAGTGGTAGATTTTAATCTGATTTTTCATTCATGAATTTCTAATTCCCTACACAATCTGTCACTGATTCTTGACATATTCATGTTTATGTTGTACAGATTATGAAGGCTTCGAAAATGTTTCAGATGAAAGTGTTTCAGTTGTTGCTTTGTGCCTGTTGATGAAAAAAAAGTATTATGGGCTTTGAAAATAAACCACAAGGATAATCTCTAGGAGAATCAACATTTTCTTCCGGTGAACAGATGCCTCAGTTTGATGCTATTTTACTTACTGCACGCCTGGGCATATACCAGTTAAGATGTTGTATAATTAGCAATTGATATTTGGACCTTAAAACAGTTGACATGTCAGGCAAATAACAAATTCTTGAGTCAACCATTTTCATGCCCTTGGTGGAGAGATGATTTAATCTCATTTGACCATAGAGTTACAGAAGTCAAGCCAATTTGAGTTAAAGTTGTAAGTACTTTTGCAATGGAAACTTCTCCTTTTGTATTCTATATTCTACTATATATATATACAAGTAACAACTTAATGCTTCCTCGAGGATTTATCTGGTTATAATGTTCTACTTGCTATGCTTGCGTGGAATGGCATAAGGATAGAAACATCCATTTGCAATAACGTGAGTATTGTCATTTGTATATAATTTACCTTTTTTTTCACCTACATATATGTGTAAAAATCTGGCAGGAGGACTAAGAAGCGAGGAAGCACATCTTGCTACACCTACTCACATACCAAAACATAGACAACATACCTGAAGTTGTACGAGATTATCTTCGGCGCTACGTTAACCTCACAAAGAAACAAATAAATTGTCACTTACTTTTGCCTGTCTAGGTGGAGTCAAAAACATTGTTTCTTTATTTTAAAAAAATTAGTTTGAATTATGTGTTTAATGTTAAGCCTGGATAAAGGAGGAGGGTGTGTTAGGTTCGGCTAGCCAACATTTCAAAACCAGCCATTCTCATGGATATGAAACCCACAAGAGATTCGTTAGGGCGTAACCCTCTTAGCGACGCGCTACATCGGAACCCGGGTGTAGTGTTAAATGGGCAAGGGCCGGGTCGTCATACCCTTAGTGGCGCGTCGTATCGTGATCCGGGTATGATGATAAATGAGCAAGGGTCGGGTCGTCGCAACCTTGTGACACGCTACATCTGCGTTTGGGTGTAGTGAAAAATGAGCAAGGGTCTTCACACTTCCCTCGACGGGTGCGAAGGGTAAGAAAGCTAGCCGAGCCAACTAGGATTCGTCTAGGTAGCTGGAATGTAGGGTCCCTAACGTACGGGTAAGTTAAGACAGCTAGTCGATACAGCAATTAGGAGGCGTGTAAATATTCTATGCATTCAGGAGACTAAATGGAAGGGCCAGAAGGCGAAGGAGGTGGAGGATACTAGCTACGAACTTTGGTACACGGGGTCAACATCGGGTAGAAATGGTGTAGGCATCTTGATCGATAGGAGCCTTAAGGATATAGTAGTTGAGGTGCGGAGGCAAGACGACCGGATTATCGTAGTCCGGCTGGTAGTTAGAGATTTGGCTCTGAATGTGATCAGTGCCTATGCCCCACATGTAGGTCTTTGCGAGAGCACCAAGAGGTAGTTTTGGGAAGATCTCGATAGCATGGTTAGTACTGTGCCTATCAGCGAGAAACTCTTCATAGGAGGAGACCTCAATGGCCATGTGGGTGCGACTAATGTAGGTTTCGAGCGGGTGCATGGGGGTTTCGGGTATGGTAGTAGAAATCAAGAGGGGGAGGATGTTTTGAACTTCGCGTTGGCCTATGATTTGTTGATAGTGAACACCGTCTTTAAGAAGAGGGAACCCCATCTAGTGACCTTTCGTAGCGGACAACACCTGAGCCAGATCGACTTTATCCTTGCAAGGAGGGGGGATAGACGTGCTTGCTTAGATTGTAAGGTGTTACCTGGGGAGTGTGTAGTCCCTCAACACAAGCTTGTGGTGGCGGATTTTCGCTTTCAGGTATGTGTCCACCGGGACAATTAGGCCAAGATTGCGACAACAAAATGGTGGAAGCTTAGGGGGAAAGCAGCGCAAACATTTAAGGAGAGGATACTAGATGAGGGGCTATGGGAAGAAGGAGAAGATGCAGATGACATGTGGCTAAAGATGGCAACATGTGTTCGGAGGGTGGCTTCGGATGTGTTTGGAGTGAGTAGGGGAGGCAAACGGGAAGCGAAAGATACCTGGTGGTGGAATGACCAGGTGCAAAGGGCTATTAGGGAGAAGAAGGAGTGGTTCAAGCGCCTCCATCATGACAAGAGTGCAGCCAACATTGAAGGCTATAAAATAGCGAAGAGGGCTGCAAAACGAGCGGTGAGTGTAGCAAAAGGTTAGGCGTATGATGACCTTTATCAGCGGCTAGGCACAAAGGAAGGGGAGAAGGACATTTATAGGATGGCTAGGATCCGCTAGAGGAAGACGAGGGACATCAACCAAATCAAATGCATCAAGGATGGGACGGATCGACTTTTGGTGAGGGATGAGGAGATCAAGGACAGGTGGAGAGAGTACTTTGACAAGTTGTTTAATGGGGAGAATGAGGGTCCTACCTTAGAGTTGGATGACTCATTTGACGATACCAACAGACGTTTTCTGAGGAGATTTCAGGAGGCAGAGATCGGGGAGGCTTTGAAGAGGATGAAGGGAGGTAAAGCGATGGGCTCTGACGGTATCCCCATTGAGGTGTGGAGATGCCTAGGTGCCAGAGCGATAGTATGGTTAACTAAGTTTTTTAACCTTATTTTTCGGTCAAACAAGATGCCTGAAGAATGGAGGAGAAGTATATTAGTACCGATCTTCAGGAACAAGGGAGATGTTCAAAGTTGTACAAATTACCATCGGATTAAGTTGATGAGCCATACGAAGAAGCTCTGGGAGAGGGTTATCGAGCATCGCCTAAGAAGAGTGACAAGTGTGACCCAAAACCAATTTGGGTTTATGCCTGGTAGGTCGACCATGGAGGCAATTTTCTTATTACGACAGTTGATGGTGAGATATAGGGAGCAGAAGAAGGACTTGCACATGGTCTTTATTGACCTCGAGAAGGCATATGACAAAGTATCAAGAAATGTCATGTGGTGGGCCTTGAAAAAGCACAAAGTCCCAACTAAGTACATCACCCTCATCAAGGATATGTACAGGGATGTGGTGACGTGTATCCGAACATGTGATGGCGACACCAGTGACTTTCCAATTAAAATAGGACTACATCAAGGGTCAGCATTGAGCCCTTATTTATTTGCTTTGGTGATGGATGAGGTCACAAGGGACATACAAGGCGATATCCCTTGGTGTATGCTCTTTGCTGATGATGTGGTGCTAGTGGATGAGACTAGGGCAGGGGTTAATAGAAAGTTAGAACTATGAAGGCACACGTTAGAATCAAAAGGGTTTAGACTTAGTAGGACCAAGACCGAGTACATGAGGTGCGATTTCAGAGCGACTAGGAATGAGGAGGGAGACGTTAGCCTCGATGGGCAAGTGGTGGCCAAGAGGGATACTTTTCGGTATTTAGGATCGATGCTACAAAAGGATGGCGACATTGATGAAGATGTTAGGCATAGAATTTCAGCTGGTTGGTTGAAATGGCGTCAAGCTTCAGGCGTCCTCTGTGACAGAAGGGTGCCTCAGAAGTTAAAAGGTAAGTTTTATAGGACAGCGATTCATCCGGCGATGTTATATGGTGCTGAATGTTGGCCTACAAAAAGGCGACATATCTAGCAATTGAGTGTAGCAGAGATGCGTATGTTACGATGGTGTTGTGGGCACACAAGGAGGGATAGAGTCCGGAACGACGATATTCGGGATAGGGTTGGGGTGGCACCAATTGAGAAAAAATTGATTCAACACCGGTTGAGATGGTTTGTCCATGTCCAACGGAGGCCTCCTGAGGCGCCGGTGCGTAGTGGGGTTCTAAAGCGGGTCAATAATGTAAAGAGAGGTAGAGGTCGACCTAAACTGACTTGGAACGAGTCAGTTTAGAGAGACCTTAAGGAGTGGAATATTCCTAAGGATTTAGCTGTGGATAGGAGCGCTTAGCGACTAACAATTAACGTGCCTGAACAGTAATCTTTTTCTTATACCATTTATATGTTCTTTGTTTTCATGTCTCTTTTGGGTTTCATCTCTAGCCTATCCCAACTTAATTGGGACAAAAGGCTATTTTGTTGTTGTTGTTATATGTTTAATGTTAGTTATTTGTAACAACATAGGATTCTCTATATATTTTACTTTTTTCTGGTTGTATGTCATGAAATATTTTACCCGTAGCAACGTACGGACACTTAACTAGTATGCTATAAATGAATAAAATGTGTCTTCAATTTTGAGCTGAAAGAGGCGGGCATGATGTGATTGGTTGATTTTCAGTTAAAAATGGGTTACACTACATTAGAAGGGTAGAGCCTGAAATGAGATGGCACGACTTCTCAAAAAAAATGATGATGACAAACATGCCAGCAAACATCTTTCACAAAAGGTTAATAATGCAACACCTTTCCACGAATATCAAGATGTTTGGGTTTCTCTCTTTTCATGTTTGCAACAGATGGTATTAGTAACAACGACAACAATTATTAGCAAATTCTTTATAAAAAAATAACACTTGACAATCCCTGTGTGCAATCTCAGTCTATTTTCACGTTTGCACTTTTGATTCAGGCTGCATTCGTGAATCGTGTGACAAGTGACCTGCTCCAATCCTTGTCTTAGCAGATGGCGAGCGAATAGCCTGTGGGTGGGCTACAAGAACCTCTCCACCGTTGTTGCCAGCGTGGTGTCTGTGACAGCACCGATCACCGTCTCCTTCCTCTCCCCGTTCTTGAAAATCAAGATGGTAGGGATGCTTCTGATGCCGTACCTTGTCGCCACTTCCTGGTTATTGTCAGTGTTGAGCTTGAGGCACCGCAGCCTGCCAGTGTATCCTTTCGCCACGTCCTCGATGATAGGGTGCATCATACGGCAAGGGCCGCACCATGGTGCCCAGAACTCGACAAGCACCGGAGACTCGCAGCGAAGGACGAAGTCATCCCAGGTCAACTCTGTTACATCCAGCACTGTAAAAAGGAAGAATGGTTAGCAATGTCAAGTCTCAGTCATCACAGCAGGCAAATGATTTGTGTCGAATGCAAACTGAATTCATGGTGGGTGTGACAAATAAAGGCACCACAAGAGAAGCAGGTTGTGAGAACACATGCGGATTCATACACCACACGGGGACAGGAAGCCATCCCCCATCTGGACATCACCGAAACAACCAAGACAAGGACACAATCACATGATATTCGTGAGAATCTCCCTACCAAGGTTTGTTTAGTATGTGATGGGCTACCTGATAGGTGTGCTAATGCTGCACTATACTGAATGCTCAGGAAATGGCAAGACACACACGAATGCCATGAAGTGCAACCATAGATGCCAAGACTGTGCAGGAACGCACCTGATGTATTGCTTAAGCCGCAGAACAATACTTTTATTATTTTTTACAATGAATGGGAAGAGCAGCAAATTAAAGGAAAGGAACCCTGCTGCTGCATGTTAAAATGTAATGTACCTATAGAATACACACTCACTCAGTAAAGGAGAAGGAAGAATAAACACAGTTAGTCTAGTTTATGAGTAGAGAAGGTAAAGGCAACATTGTAATTCAATTCATAAGCAGACAGTAGTCCTTATCATGCCAAATAGTAATACTCCCTTTATTCTAAATTATAATTGACATCTCAAGTTTAACTAATACAAAGATTTTGACATCAAATAGATATATTATGAAAATATAATTGATAAAAATCTAATAATATTTAGTTAAAAACATAAATATTATTATCTTTTCATATAAATTTGGTCACTTCGTTGATTCTTGGAACGACATAATTTGGGATGGAGGTAGTAGTTACTAGTACCTCACACTCACAGCGATTGATAAATTAAGCAAAGCAATCTGCAGTAGCCAGTAAGGAAAGGCGTGAACTGAAAATCGTTTCCCCTCGTTAATTTAGTGATCTTACACTACAAGTAGCTGCGGCGGCGATCCAATGATCCAATTCGATTCAATTAGAGTTGAAAGGATCAGATCGGTTTGGTAGGAAAATGAAAATCTGACCCGAGGGGATTCATAGGTCTCAGCCGTTAGCTGTTGCTGCAGCAAGGAGGAGCACAGGATCCGGGGCCTAGAGATAGATGGCGGCGGAGGCCTTGCCGCTGTCGCCCTCCTCGTGAGCCTTGGCCTTGCAGGGGAGGGACGCGGAGGCAGCGACGGCGCCTGATAGCTGCGGTGTGGGACGGAAGCGGAAGCAGAAGCAGAGGAAGGAGGCGGCAGTGCGGGAATAACGCGGGCGCCTACCGGTGCCGAGGGTAGCGGCGGCGATAGTCTCGGTGGCCATGGCAAGCAAGCAAAGCCAAGGAAGGATACCAAAACTGCAAAGTGACGTGTATTCATCATTTCTCTAATCTACCAGTGGGAAATGAGTATATTATAAGTAAAATTTAGTATAGTAAAATTTCAACGAGGGCGTTTGGTCTAGTGGTCGCTTTGGGTTCGATTCTCGCAACGCCCCGTTTTATTATCTCTCATTTTCCTTTTACTCATCATTAGTAAAATGAATTTTGCACAGATTGAATAGGACCGTGAAGGTTAATTTCTCTCATTTTCTTCTATGGAGTACTTGTATTAAAACTTTGCGATTAAATTTTGGTCAACTAATTTAGTGTGTGTCATTTTCTTTTACGGAATACTTGTTATTAAAATTTTCCACAAATTGAATAAGACCACCAAGATCAAATTAATTTTAGTGTACCCGACTAGCATAAATTTAATTAAAGGTGTACAGATTTCAGAATAATACTGTCAATATTAAATTAACTTTAGTCTGCATAACTAACATAAATTTTTGGAACAGGCTGTCAAGATTAAACTCATTTACTTTTTTTATTAAATTTTAAATATTTTAAACTAAGACCGTCATTTTCTTTTTAAAAGAGTACAAATGTGAGACTAAAAGTATCTCCAGGGGTACCTAATAATCCTTCCCAATCCTTATTTTTTAGAAGAATGAAAAAAATGATCCATCACCAATAACTAAAAACTCACCTCCCAATATCTTGGCACTTGCAAAAAAATCATAAAGACGCATGGACTCCAATCGCACACATATAATTTTTGGACGAGGTATGCATAGGTTAATGTAAATGTGGGAAGACGTGAAAAACAATAAAACTAAAAATGATTCCTGAATCCTGATACAAATGCAGTGAGAATTATGAAAAATATGTCTATATGATTGCTGATGAAAAACTATATTATATATTTTCTATATTTTTGGAGTTAATTATTAGAAGCTGTTGGGTATGGCCTTAATTGTTTATCTTAATACTCTTTTTAGCAACCTGGAAAACACCATCATTTTGGGAAAGAAAATCATGAGGTAATAGAGATACCCTTGAAGATGCTCCTCAATGTTTGCTGCTGTGCTCGCTACTTAGTATAAAGCATATTTTACTTGTTTTAAGTTAGCACACCTTATATTTGATAAAAATTATAGAGAACAATATTAATTTATACCACATCAGAACAGATAAGTTATTATAAAATATATTTTATAGTGTTTCTGATTAATAGAGCTTATATGTTGTTAAATATGATTATTTGCTTTTATAATTTTTGTTGAACTTAAGATGGATTAACGTAGGACACATAAAAATGATCATATTTTAGGAAAAGAAAAGAAAAAGAGAAGAGAAAGGCCCAATTCCAATCCGAAAGTGGCAAAAAAAGCAAATAAATTATTGTGCCAGCCCAACGCTATCCCCTTCTTCCTCACTTGGCTTGCCAATTCTCGCTGACCTCTAACCCTAACCGCCCATGGGCAAGGGCCCCCCTCTTGCCGTTGCCAGCGCCACCGCCACCGCCACCGCCACCGCCATCTCCGTCCCTGAGGCGCCGGTCTTCCACCCCACAGAGGAGGAGTTCGCCGACCCCCTCGCCTACGTCGCCCGTATCCGCCCCCTCGCCGAGCGCTACGGCATCTGCCGCATCGTCCCGCCGTCGTCATGGTCCCCGCCTCACGCCCTCGACTTCAACTCTCTCTCTTTCCCCACCAAGAGGCAGCCCATCCACCGCCTCCTCGCCCGCCCTGCCCCCGCTGACCCCGAGACCTTCCTCCTCGACTACCGCCGCTTCCTCAGGGCTTCCTCCGCACATCGCCGGGGCCGCAGGAAGGGCCTTCCCAAGTCGCCCGCTCTCTCGGATGGTCGCCCGCTCGACCTCTGCCGCCTGTTCCATGCTGTCAAGCGCTTCGGGGGTTACGACGGTGCTTGTGAGGGGAAGCGCTGGGGCGACGTGGTCCGCCTCGTCGACGACAAGGCGCCACTGCACATATCAGAGTGTGCCAAGCACGTGCTTGCGCAGCTATATTACGAGCATCTATATGACTACGAGAAGTTTGCCAACCGATCCGTGTCACAGGATGGGAGCAAGGGAAAGCAGCCAGGGACTGAATCTGATGATCAGCCATCGGTTTCTGGCTCACAGGATGAAGAGAGCAACAAATCTGATACAGGGGAGATTGTTGAGGAGGTTACAGGTGTTAAAAGCCGGAAAAGGAGAAATGCCTCCCACAAGAAATTAGGCAGAGGGACATCTCATGGTCGTTATGGAAGTCGTGGTAACATCACCAGAAATAATGTGGCATCTGCTGGTGCCCGGAAGCGGAAGAGGAGGAACTTTGATGCTGCGGTTACTGCAATCAATGAGGCGCCTGCTGGTGTCCGGAAGCGGAAAAGGAGAAACTCTGATGCTGTGTCTACCGTGTTTCATGATGAAGTGGATCAAGTTTGTGAGCAGTGTAGTAGCGGGTTACATGGGGAAGTCATGCTTCTATGTGATCGCTGTGATAAAGGCTGGCATTTGTACTGTTTGTCACCGCCGCTCGAGCAAGTGCCTCCGGGGAACTGGTATTGTTCAGATTGCCTCAACTCTGATAGAGATTGTTTTGGGTTTATCCAAAGGAGGAAGTCCTGCTTGCTTGAGACTTTCCGGCGGTTTGACGAGAGGGTGAGAAAGAGATGGTTTGGGCAGAGGAATCCCAGCCGCGTTCAAATTGAGAAGCAGTTCTGGGAGATTGTGGAGGGGAAGGTAGGGGAACTAGAGGTTATGTATGGGAGTGACTTGGACACTTCAATTTATGGGAGCGGGTTTCCTCGTCTTGGTGATCCAGTGCCATCATCTGTGGACCTAGAGACGTGGCAGAAGTACTGTTCAAGCCCATGGAATTTGAACAATTTTCCAAATCTTCCTGGCTCAGTTCTTAGGACAGTCAAGGATAAAATTGCTGGTGTAATGGTCCCGTGGCTCTACATAGGGATGCTATTTTCATCATTTTGTTGGCATGTCGAGGACCACTGTTTCTATTCAATAAATTATTTGCATTGGTACGCATTAACAACACCCCCCCCCCCCCCCCCCGCTCACCCCCCGCCCCCGAACTAGCTTCTTGCAAGTAGTAAGAACTAATACTATTGAGTGTTTTCCCATCTATGTCTTGCTGCACTGTTATATTTTGATTAATTTTGGAGAACATGATAATCTAATATGTTTTGAGTAAGCCAGTGAACTTTAGATAGGTGGATTTGTAAATACGTTTAACACTAAGGACATGCAGATGTTACCTTCCTCATTCTGTAGTTGAAGAGAATTTGGAACAGATCGTAGAAGCCTGCCCATACCATTCATCGAACATTCATGGGCTCTCTGCTTTCATGCTCGCAGCATGTTTATATGTAATTTCATTAGTTCTGAAAAATTTATAGAGCTCATTTAAGAAATGCTCCCATTTTTTAACTGATCATGATCCATTTAGGATCATTTAGCTAGGTCAAGACATCGAGTGGTTCATGTGTAAACTAATCTTCAATATTCCATGCTTTCCACTTTCAGTATTTATGTGTTATTAGACATCAAAGAGGAACACAGTTACTCCCTCCATTCCAATTATGTCATTCCAACTTTCTTGGAGAGTCAAAGCATTTCAAGGTTGGCCAAAGTTATAGAGGGAATTACAAAGATTTATGACATCAAATAGGCATAATATGAAAAATATAATTAATGATTATATTTATTTGGTATCATAATTTCATAATTTTATTATTATTATATGAATTTGTTGAGAATGCTTTGGCTCTCCTAGAAAGTTGGAATGACATAATTTGGGATGGAGGGAGTACCTTGGAAGTAGTAGTTCCACCATGATCAAGCAGTCTGAAGGGTGTTACTGCCGAAAAGTTTGAGAAAACATGAACTGAGGGCACAGTTTCTGATAGTAAGCTTGAGTACCCAACTAACCACAGCAATGCGTGGATAGGTTTAAGTACGAAATCAAACAGTAAAAAAAAGAGAAACGATTGTTGTCGTGTTCATCTACTTTAAGAGCATCACACATCATTAGCATTAGGTAAACTTCTGGCGATGATTGAGAAACTTTTTTTTTTCACAAGAATTATAGACTTACTTGACCCACAGTGCTGCATCATTCTATACACCAATATATATATTGTATTACTGTTCCTCTATAGTAATTGAGCATGAAGATTGATGCTTAAAAGACTCCTTTTTTTATCTGGGTAAAGAGTCTTTGTCATGTGCTGCTAGAAGCCTTGAGTTCGATGCAGTCTCCAATTTATTTTCTAGCATTTTTGTAGCAGCACATGATGGCATGCACACACAGTATAGACAAAAAGCTCCTAGTCAACAATACGTTGGCATGCTTCGGTGTGCCATTAAAGCCTGTGCAAGAGTATATAGGCCCCAACTACTCTTAACAATTTGTCATGGTTATCGTATAATGCTATGGCCAGGAGACAATATCCATGAAAGCACATAACATCATGTATTCCTAGACAGGAAAAGATTCTAAAACATCGTATATTTATGAATGTATGAAAAGTTCTGATCTTATATAAGAAGTTGTATGTTAACAACACATGTATCACTTCATCTTACATCACAATGTTTATTCTTGTTATGCTTCAGGGGTGAGCCGAAATGTTGGTATGGGGTGCCTGGAGCAAAAGCAAATGCCTTTGAGCAGGTATATTACGTCATTGCCGACAATATCTAAATCTCTGTTCATAAAACTGCAATGTTCTGATGTACGGGTATCAATCTTCACACATGTAGGAATACCTTATATTGTGTTCTTGACTCTTGTACAACTCTACAATCTTTGAATTTTTCTGTCTTAGTAACTAGGAATTGGAGTTCATTTTTTCTCGAATATGCTGGAGCTGTGTGTCATTTCATTAAGAGAGGAAAAGGTACAAAGGGCGAGGCAGAAAAGCAACCCTGTTAAAACACACACACAACACACCCCATCTAGAAACAGAAATTCTGACGCGCCTCGCCAATACAAATTGTGCTGTATTTTACTAGACTAAAAAGAAGTCCATTTTTGACCCCTCGACTCTTCTATTTATCAAGTTTTGACCCTAGCTCCAATATCATCTAAAAATGGTATCTCAACTATCAGTACCGTTCAATATTGACCTGAGAATATCATTCTCTATCTTTTTATGTCATTGTTGGCCAAAAAAACAAGAGGCAACTTGCAGAAAAACAGCTGCTAAGTTGTCTAAAAATCAATGAAAATAGGCTCTAGTTCAAAATAAAGCAGTATTGATAGTTGGGTTGCTAAATTTTGATGGTATTATAGTTGAGGGTCAAATTTGACAAAAAGAAGAGTTGATGTGCCAAAAACGGGCTTAATTCTTTTTACTGCTAGAAGCAATTACTATTTATCAGAATTTCAGAAAACATTAATGGGTAGTTAACTAGTTATAGATCATTTTTTTTATCTATATACATTCTTGTTTGAATTCTTTGTTTCTTAAAGTTTGCTTATTTGTTGTGGAGTATCATTGATCCTCTGAAAGAGGAGACATGCAATAATAATACATTGTCTTGTAGTATTATATTTGTACATTGATATTAGAGGGAAAACATACACGGTGTTACCCACTTTTCTGTGATTTTTGTTACCAAAATCCTGCTCACAGCTGTCTGCAAGAATTGCTAGTTCTATATTATTTGAAATTTATGTTTAATATATATACAACTGCAGGTTATGCGCCAGGCCTTACCTGACCTGTTTGATGCACAACCGGACCTGCTTTTTCACCTTGTCACAATGCTGAATCCATCTATTTTACGAGCAAATAGCGTTCCAGTTTATAGCGTCATGCAGGTTGGTGGCAGCTTTGTTTCCTCACATCAGATACATTCTGATATGGCTGGTATTCATGGATGTTTGTTGACACGATCTTAGCATTGTTCAATGATATGGATTTGCCCCCTCTCACTCTTCAAATTCTGCTTCAAGTACTCCTTTACTGGTTTTGTTCCATATGTCAAACTACCGAAATTAAATATGTCAAACTCTCCTCCGTTTTTATTAATGAAAATTTATGCGCTGTGGGGATCTTCCCCACAGTCTTTTGCTGTCATTTTTTTTAGGAAGAACTGAGCTTGGCTCAGTTGTCTGGAGGTGTGTATAAATTCCCATCACTCAGATTTGAGTCCTCTTCGACTCGAATTTGGGTGCCTATTTCTTCATATTTGTGATGCTGTCAAGTTGGTTTTAGTTTTTAAGGGATCAGTGGGGAACACCCCCCCCCCAACAACCACTCACCCACCCACCCACCCATTTTTTAATAACTTTATAGGACACGAGTGAAGGGCGGCCTTGGTGCAAGCGGTAGAGCTTTACCGCCTGTGACCAAGAGGTCCAGGGTTCAAGCCCCAGCCTCTGCACATTTGTGTAGGGATGGCTGCTGGCTATTTTCCCTTCCCCAGACCCCGCAGTGCGGGAGCCTACGGCACTGGGTACGCCCTTTTTATAGGACACGAGTTTACAAAAGAGAAAATACAGGTGCCCGAGCAGTGCAAAAGTTTGTTTTAGGTTGATTGAGTGCTATCTAAAAGCTAGAGTATTCGATTTGATATTTCTTGAAAAGCGTGCTAGTGGGCCCTAAATTTGTCCAAGGATGTTATCGAGGTCCCCAAACTATCAATCTGCAGTTTCATCATGTCCCTATATTAGCTAGGCGGTCTACCATTTCAATGATAACATGTATGCTAGCAAGGTGTGATATGCTGACATGTATTCTAGCAAGGTGTGAAACATTACGATGATGGTCAGGATGCCAAGTAGGTGGATTAACACAGAGTAGGAATGTTTTTGCTGGGGACTTGAAACTTCGAATTAGTAGTTCGTGGACCTAGATGACATCCCCAGAAAAGTTGTAAGGACTGCAGGTATATTTCACCCGTCCTCTTTTTTTGTTGTCTTTCTTCAGGAACCTGGAAACTTTGTCATTACCTTCCCCAGGTCATTCCATGGTGGCTTCAATTTAGGTAATTCAGGCCAGTCCCCCCTCCCCCCCTTCCCCTGCGCTATATTATTATGTACCAAATGTACCAAATTTTGTAACTTATCATTCAAAGTTCAGGTTTGAACTGTGCCGAGGCTGTAAATTTTGCCCCTGCTGATTGGTTACCTCATGGTGGAATTGGGGCTGATCTATATCGTTTATACCGTAAAGCACCTGTTTTGTCACATGAGGAGCTTCTGTATGTGGTTGCAAAGGTTAGAAAGTTCCTACTCCCTCCAATTAAATCCATGTCATTTTAGGATTTCTGCTAGGCTTTTTTTTAGTTTCGACTATCAATATATATATGAAATAAATAGACTGACAGGTAGTAGCTTTGGGTTTGCGTCTAGGATGTGTGCCTCCATCGTGGGGATGTACTTTCCCGCATACCTCTCCCTGGTGAGGAAGAATAGCATGTGGGGCGCTGGTGCCGTGCAGCTTGTGGGGGGCGGCGTTCGGCGAATTGCTTGTGGATTGCCGGAACAGTGTGTACGTAGGGGCAGGGGTGCATGGCTGGCTTCGACAAGCGTAGCGCTGGTGCCCTAACGGTCCTGGCATGTCCATGACCTGCTCGATAAAATGCCTTAACAGGGGAAACTGCCTAATCAGCATGCCATGTGATTGCTAGATGCGTACGTGGACCAGTATATACTTGTGGTGAACAACTTAAAAACTTTAAGGATCCTAAAATCAACTTTTAGACTTGTTGGACCTATCTGAAACTCTCGCATAAGTTAATGTACCCTTGGTGCATTTAACTCTTAATCTAATAGTACTTATTATTGTGTTGTCTAGAAGAAGCACAAAACTGCTGCAGGGTGTGAACTTCTTGTCTTCTTTGCTGCCTAAGACACAAAATTTTGATGTTCCATTTGTTGAGGATAATTACTAGCCACTGAAATTTTCAGTGACCATGTGATGCTTCTTACTGTTTCATTTTTGTCTCTAATGCTTTGTAGTATAATTTCATTAATTAAAGAAGAAAACAATCAAAGCACAATGGAACAATGACCTGACCTAGGAAAAACCAATAGAGAGCACAAAACATCACATTTGTCAGGCAACCTGTCTTGGGCTTTGTGGCCAGGTATAAGTAGGCTATGCGCCTTGGACTCCATGTCCGGCTTGTATTGTAGATTGACTTGTACTTGACTACTTGGTAAGGAAGAGGATGGTTCTGTTTCTATAAGCAGCCCATATCCCTACCTATGTATACATGTACCATGTATCTCTCTAATCAATCTACTAATTCTTGCTATATACTCTGCTTTCAACATTGTTTAATGTCAGGATAAACTAACTCTCTACTCATACATTTTTTCATGTCAAACAGTGAAGAACTTTTAGTTCATTAGTTTTGGCCCTGGTCCCTAGAAGGCTATAGCCATGATGTTAACATCCTCATCCTGTGTTGTAATGAATAAAATCGATGCCTGATTATAAGGCCCTTTGTTTGAAGCACAATTTTGCATTATCTTTCATGAACACGCAGAAGAGCTGAGTATCATTATATTAAGAAAGGGGAGAGAAACCCTACAAAACCACACTCAAACACACACTCCCCACAGGCACTCACCCACGCATTCCAGCACAAAACAGACTAAATATCATCCTTGCAGCAAGAAACAAACCGACCCAAGACAAACCAGACCTAAACTGTCTTGGTCGCAGGGCTACTAGGCACGAAATACCTCACTCTCCTGCCAAGACCCACAACTTCAACTCATCCTTAGCAGTGACTAGGACCGAAGCCAAATTTGGTGAATCTCCATAAAAACACGCCAGCCAGTCCATAAACCGTCTTGAGGTATTTTGTAATGAATAGGTTTCGCATTGATATTTTAATTTGCTGCACATTGTTCTTATTATAGTAACGGTAACATGCGCAATACTAGCTTGTTAACCTTATATTCATGTTCGTTATGTTGGACAGAATGGTGTGGATGCTGAGTCGCTTCCTCATTTGAAGGGAGAAATAGAAAGGCTTTTTATAAATGAGAGAAGACGTCGAGCGGAGCTTTGGATTAATGGGATTGTCAAATCTAGCCCAATGCTGCCAAGGATTAATCCAAACTTTATTGGAAGTGAAGAGGTGGCTGTACATCACCATAAATTTCCATCCTATGTTCTGTTAGGTTCATTTTGTTTCTTTTGATCAGTGTGAAACTTTTTATCGTGCAGGACCCTACATGCATTATTTGTCGACAGTATCTGTATCTTTCAGCAGTCTCCTGTAACTGTAGGGTATCTTCTTATGTTTGCCTTGAGGTGTGTCTTTCTTGCAGAGTTATTAATTAGGAGGCTATCATGCAATTGTTTTGCCTATTCAGTTCTTAACCGTGCCATATTTATGTGCTCATTCATTTTTTTTATTTTTATATTGGACAACTCAACTCAGTATTTCTTATTTTTCCACTGTAACAATGTTTAATGATATTTCTTATGCAGTGATGGGTCTAAGTCAAGTATTTTAAGCATCATTGAATTTGTTTCTTTTTCCAGCACTGGAAGCACCTTTGTGAATGCAGTCCAGAGAAGCATTGCTTGCTTTATCGACACACCCTTGCAGAGTTGGGGGATTTAGTTTGCAAGGTCTCTTTGCATAGCCCCCCAAGGGACAATGTTATGCAGAATCCACACATGCTCAGTGATGTTTTTGTGCCGTCTAAAAAGGTTTGATTTTGACTAAAATAGAATGGCTCTGTCAAGAAGATATGTTTTGAGTATTTGCATTTAGTTCTCTATTGACTAAAGTATGCTTGGAGTGGTTTGCTCAATCTTATAATTTTATCATCCAATTATCCATGCTTCTTTTTACCATGAAAGCATGGTCGTTTGATGTTTTGGTCTTGAAATTATGCCTCATAAAGGATCAATATTATGCTCATATCTGGGTGGTTGTTGCTGCTGTTGTGTTTTCCTTCTTACCTTTCTCTAAGCCATGCTTTATTTGCTTTTTTCTAGGTCAAAGGTCACTACATATCATATGCACAGCTTGCAGAAGATTGGATTTCAAAATCCGAACATATTCTCCAGATGCCATTCCTGGAAAGGTCTTATGCCACTGCCTTAGAAGAAGCTGAACAATTTCTTTGGGGTGACCATGCCATGGATTCTGTATGCTTCTTTGACCAAGCATGCTGTGACATGCTTACATATGTCTTCAATTATTATATGAATTATATTAACTGAAGTACTGTGTACGCCATAGGTCCGGAACATAACAGTAAGACTAACAGAGGCTATGAACTGGGCCTTGGGTGTTAGAAAATGTCTCTCCCAAATTGAGGACTTTCTGAAAGATGGTTGCTCTGAAAAAGTAAATTATGTGGAAATAGAAGAATTAGTTGCTAAAAAATGTGCCCCGTGCTGTGAGCCTAGTTTTACAAAATTGCAGGTATGCCACCCTGGGTACATTTGTAGTTTGTACTTTGCCTTAAAATAACTGTGATGTTTCAATTTCCCCTACCTACTACAGGCGTATGTAGAGGAAGGAAAAATGCTGATTAGTGAAGTAAACAATGCGCTATCATCTTGTTTAACAGTAAGCTCCTTGTTAGAATTTACAGACATACACTTTTCTCTGTAGTTGACAGAACAAAATTATTTTGCATCCTATATTCTTCTGCCGACTCTTTCATGGAGCTGTTTTTACATGGTTCTTGTCATGTTACCTTAGGTAGACGAATTAGAAACATTATACTCGAGGGTTTCAGAATTCCCAGTTAAGCTAACAGAAGAATCATCGGCTTTGTTTTGGGAGTTATCTTCTGCAAAGGTATATGGTGTAAAAATCGATCATATCTTTCATATTTTTCTACATTATTAGAGGCATACTCTTCATTTTATCCCACATTCATTTTAAAAAATAGCAAGTGTCTTAACTTTTTTACATCTTATTTTGGCTGCAGTCCTGGTTGAAAAAAGCAAGGGATTGCCTTGAACAGAATAAACTAGGCATTATTGACATAGATGTCCTCAATAAATTAAAATCAGAGGTTTGTCTTTTTCAGGAACCTTTTGATGTCAACTTGATTTTTGAAGTTCATCTGATTTTCTCTGACATTCATATGTTTCTGCATAAACTCAAACTCTGAACTGGTATATCTGACAAATCCTAAACCTGTCTAGATAGTACAACTTCGAGTTACACTCCCAGAGATTGATCTTATTTCAAAGCTGTGGAAAGATGCGGAATCATGGCAAACACGTTGTCAATTATATCTCCAAGACTTTCCTGATCTAAAGGTGGCTTTCCCCCCTTTTTTTCTTTCTTCTACTATATATTTTTGGGATGAATTTAGATGTTCTATTCCTGTATTGTGAATGTTCCAGGAGCTGGAGGATTTCCTCCTTGCTGCGGATGGTGCTAAGTTTAGCATTCCAGAGCTGAATGTTCTTAAGCAACGTTACTCAGATTGTTGCTCTTGGGTGAATCATGCTAAGAACATTCTCGGAAAACTTTATGCTAGGAGTGACTATCACAATGTTGTTGAGGAGTTGACAAGCATTCTGAAGGAAGCAGAATTACTAGGAGTAAAAGGCATGCTTAAATACTCCCCCACCCCCCCAATGGATATTGTTGTATTTGAAATGTTTGATTGTTTTGATCATTTTCACAAGATCTACTATCCTATGCAGTTGTTGAATTGCCTATTGTGGAGAAAGAACTAAAGAAGTCCTTATGTAGGAAGCAAGCATCTGAGGTGTGTTTGGTTGTTTCTGCACCATTGTCTAGGATGTCTAGGATGAACATATGTTTTATGCCTAGACAAATTATGAATTTTACCATACATTTATGGATGTAATAGGCACTTGCAACAGTAATGCCAATGGAGATGGTTGAAGAAGTTTTAAAAGAAGCTTCCATGTAAGTTTACTTGTTTTGTTAGCCTATAAGTATTCTTAGAATAATTATCTAGCTCTGTGTCGCTCTTAAGTTTCTTACCTGCCAGGCTAACTATTGAAGAGGAGCAACCATTTGATGATCTGTCTCGGATGCTCAAAGAGGCCACTGCCTGGGAAGAGAAGGCTCGACTTATTCTTGAGCAATCAGCTTCTCTCTCTGAGTTTGAAGACCATATGCGGTACTAGTAGCCATGAATTGAATTGATATGTTCTTGTGCTTTTGAATTGAGTGTCACCCTACCAAATATATTCTTGAATTGCAGGTGTTCAGAGGGATTAAGAGTTATCCTTCCGTCTAAACTGCATATGAAAGCAGAGATTGATATTGCTAAATTGTGGATGGACAAATGTCAGGCCTATTTGAGACCAAGCTGCAATGAACTTGCATTTGGAGACTTTCTTAAAGTTGATGATCTCAAGGTTCACAAAATCTGGCTTAGTGATATGAATAATTATTTGTAGTGGGATACTTAACATTTGTTCGTCATTCTATCACAGGATTTAATCAATGAGCCTGCAAATTTGAAAGTCATTCTTGACACTTCAGCACTTAATTCTGTTCTCAACAGTGTTGAAAAATGGGAATGTGGTTCATTAAATCTACTCAACAATTTTAGAACCTTACTCCGTTTAAATGGTATTGACTCTACAGTTGACACACTTCAAAGAAAATTGGAGGAGCTGCAAGGTAAAATGAACACAGAAATAGAAACTGGATTATCTCTTGGTTTTGAGTTCAAGGTTCTTCGTGAATTGAAGGATTCCTTGTTGATGCTAAGATGGATATTGGATGCACTATCACTGTGCTGTATGATTCCTTTGTTGCAGGTAATTTGTTATTCAATATAAGACTTCTTACACGTGAATTTCTGGGAAAATAGCTGTCCCATTCTTACTCAATTTGAGTTTAACTATAAATTTAAAGTTTGGTTTGCTGTCTTAAGCTGTGTTGTCTTCACAAGATTGTTTCTCACTTTGACACATGCTTTTTCAATAGCCACAATTGTGTTGTGAACCTGCAAAGCACAAACGACTATTGTCCTTGTTTGCAAAGAGCTAAATTTGATCTTTCAGGATGTTGATAGATTAATTGAAGAAGCAGTCCACCTTCCTGCTTGCTTATCAGATTGTTCTTTGGTTACATTGTTGATGAGGGCATTGTCTTGTCTAAGAAATGCACTCACTTCGCTTCCTGATTCTGGAACATCTTCAAAATCCAAATTGGAAGATGTTGAAAACATTTTAGCAGAATTCAAGGTTAGTGTTTTGAAGTGATCTGCCTTTTCTGTTTTCCATGCACTTATTTTACGATTTATTTTATCATTTTTTTCCCGTCTCAGGAGGTTGATGTTCCTTATCCTATGATGACTGCCAAGTTGGAGGATGCTGTAAACAAGCATAAGTAAGCTAATTTTATCCAAAATGTCTATGCTAGTCATCTAAGAATTTTTGGAAGAACAATGGAAGTTTGAGCCTCTCTATATGTGTGACTTGTCAGTTCAGATATGTTTTAGAGTCATTGCATTCTTCTTAGTCTACTTCTTATTTACAGTTGCCATCTGTACTTTTCTCATGTAATAGTAAATCTTCCCTCCTTTCAGTTTATGGATAGAGCAATGTAACACCTTCTTCATGTTGTCTGATGGCCAGTCGTGGGCTAGGCTGCAAAGTCTCAAAGTATGTGCTATTACTATAGATTTGCAATATATCATCCACACAGTGAGCTTTGGCCTTACGAAGATACCTACATGCTAATCCTTATTTTTTTGAAACTGTATCTTGTTAGGACAATGGCCAGTCTGTTGTATTTGATTGCCCTGAGATGGATAAAGTTGTTGCTGAGGTTAAAAAGGTTGAAGAGTGGCTCAATCAGTGCCACTGTACTCTACTTCTAGATGGAAATAATAGTTCTTTGCTCTCCATACTCGTAAAGGTTGGTTTCTATTTCAAGGTTTCCTCTCTCAGTTCTTTTTTCTTGAAAAATACTTTTGACCAATTTATTTCTCCTTTCAGATAAGGGGATCATTGGATAATGTTTGCACATTGTATGCTGAGGATTGTATGAAGAAAAGATTATGTGCCATATGCTTATGCGACATCGGAGATAGGCTCGCATCTAGATGTGTGAATTGTCACGACTGGTAAAGTCCTTCTGCTTGAGTTGATGTTCCATTATTATTTTTTACTTTGAGAAAACCCTACTGTGGTATGAAAAGAGAAAAAGATTGTAGGAGCCACTCACTGATCTTTCTCCGCTCAAGTCATTATGTTGAAATGGAAAAAGATAGTGCTCAAAGATGCAAGTTGCTAGCATTAAGTCGAGTGCTGAATAGTTTAGTTAAAGCTCATATCTTTTTCATTACCACTTGTTTTTGTACAATTCTGTTTTGCCTTTTTTTGGTAAGTGGTGACATATGATTCTTTGTTCAGGTACCATGATTCTTGCGTGGAAAACCTTCCTGCTATTACACAAATGACAGTTGAATGGATGTGTTCATTTTGTTCACTTTTGCAGAGTGAGGACCAATTAGAGAACCAAATACCTGTAAAGGTAACAATTTATTTTTATTTTGATAATGTTTATTTTATTTTGATAATTCCCATTACGGCGATGATTTCACTTATAGTCGAATACTCATGTAAATGATACAGATGTCTAAAGGAAACTGTCCTGCACTTACCGCACTTAATGAACTCATCTCTTCTGCAAAGGGTTTATACATTGGGTAATTTTTTTCTCCTGAAAATGAACATTTAGTTGTGATTCAGGTTTCTTATTCTGGTTGACTAAAACTCACTTCTACAGGATTGAGGAAATTAATTTACTAAAAGAAATTGTCGAGAAGGCTCATAACTTGAATGCCTACTTGCTGCAAATTCTGGATGATTCAGACTCCTATCATGGAGAAGATCTTACTGTCATACTCAAATCTCTTTTAATTGCTCTCAAGGTGATCACTGCAAACTTCTCTCATTTTGAAAAGTCATTGGTCTTGGTCTGTTTAAAAAGGAAATTCCTAGGCGCATAGGCCCCCCCCGGCTCCTGGAGATTGGATTGCCGAGCATCCAAGAGTTCCTCGAGTTAGAGGTTGAAAGATGAATAGTGCGAGATAAAGGCGGGTCGAGGACAACACTGCAATTGGGCTTCTGGAGCGGATTGGGACATCTAGGACTCTTCCGTGTTGGCCATTGTTTAGGGAATTAGATCTACAGTTCTACACAGACACACACACCGCCTCTCAGCACTTGCCCGAGGGCTCACAGCATGGCCGCACGGCACACCGTAAGCAGCGGTGGTGTTCCCCGGGCGGCTCCCCTCTCCCAGTCACGCATGGTGTCTCATATCCACAGCTTTACCCCTCCGATATCTCTTCTGGCCGGCCGCTTGAATGGCTCCGCAGCTGCACCCTACGGCCGGTGCCCAGCGGCCTGTATCATCTTGTGTGGTTGGTGGCTCAGGTTGCTTAGCTTAGTAGGCGACAGGCCATCTGCCAGCTGCCATGGTTGTGCCCAACGGCCTGCTCCTGTGCGCTGCTCGGCTGCTGCATCCAGCGGCCGGCACCTCTGCAGTGCCTCTGCTCTTCCTGGTTTTTTATTATAAAATATTTGTCAGTCGATTTTTCTTTGGTTCAAATGCAACGATTTATGTAAATTTGAAAGCTTTTTTAATTGATTTTTCTTTTAAATTTACAGTTTTGTACTGTAATTATTAATTAATACATTTTTTATTGTTGATTTTTTCTTTTAAAAGGTAACATCTTGATTCTTAATTGTTGTTCTACAATTTTTATTTATGTTTTTGCATGCTGTTGTTTTGAGCCTAAATTTTGTAGCAAAAGTTCACTCTAACTTCGTTCTTAGGCTGGATCCGCCACTGCCTAGTCGCTGGGCAGTGCTGCACTGCGTCGCCTGACTAGGCGTTTTGGCTAGATTTTTCCTGCTTAGAGATGTTTTGGACTTGATGTATGTATAAAAAATGGGTCAAATTATAGATGATGAAAGATAAACTTCTATCACGTTATTTATGGATGCATGTTGATATCTTCCTTTTTCTTCTGTTCTGTTATGCTATGGTATTACTTATCAGTCCACAAAAGTTACAAACACGCTGCAACGCCTAGGCACAAGGTGGAGGCCCAACCACCTGCATAGCGCCTATAGTGCTTTTTTAAACATTGATGTTACATGGTTCCAATTGTGAATTGATTTCCATGTTAAAATAAATAATAAATGTGTTATTGCTGTTTACTATGAGTAACTAATTTTTTTTGCTATTGTGTTTGGTAGGCGACATCAGCTTCTGGTTTGTATGATCACTATATCAGTTGCAGAATCGAGTCTGTGTTGAGCAGATATTTGTGGAAGAAACAAATACATAAACTCTTGTATGGTGGTAAAAAGACATCGATTCAAGAAGTACTGTGCCTTGATAAAAGGGTAATACAGTTTTTATTTTGTGTAAAGACTAGAGTTGTCTTTTAAGGCCATCTCTAGGTGTTCAGTAATGGGTAGGGCTGTGGGAAGATGTGGAAGTTTCCCTATTAGGTCCTTCGCCAATGAGAGTAATACCTGATACCATTGTTTGGGACTAAAATGCTGAGGAAACATATTAGGTCAACATGAATGCTCCACGGTCCACGCCTTTAACGTGGCACTACGAGCGGGAGACATTAAACAATGGCGTCATGCTTTTCGGAACCTGCAATGTGGAAGTTTTCTAGTGTTGAGTCTGTTTTGCTTATCCTCGGCTAAGGTAGTTCTGTACATAGCTGCAGCATCTCTGCCTTGATCAGACTGTTTTTCTACTTATATGGATGGTTAAATGCAAGGCAGAGCTCCTGCCATTTTCCGTCAATAAAATGCAGAGGAAATTAAAGCATTGAATTATGCTATTTTAATTTTTGTTCCACATGTGGAATGAACCCTACATCCTTTAGACCTGTTTAGAGAGAGGGGGGGGGGCCCGGCGGAGCTGTTTTCCATATGTGCATGGCATTTTAAGATTGGTCCTATAGCTGATCTGGTACAAACATTCAGCTGGGATCATTGTCAACACAGTATGTTTCTGTACCATCATCAATTTATATGGATCTATCTTCCTTGATATGTCTGACTGGACTGATATTTTCAGGGTTCACATTTAGAAATATGTGATCAGGATTTCTTCAAGTTGGAGATTGGAAAAATAAAGGAAACCAGCCTGCAATGGCTCGCTAAAGCAGAGAAGGTGAGGTTTTAGTCTCTTCTACAATTTGTTTTCCAGGATGGAACGTTATTGATACCCATGACTACGTCGTGATACAGGTTGCATGTGATTCTGGTGAGCTTGCACTGGATCTTGTGTATGGACTTATTGCTGAAGGGGAAAATCTCCCTGTACATTTTGAGAAGGAACTGAAGGTGCATGCACCTATATAATACTGGATCTCATTATTTCTTAAGCATATGCATGGTGATGGGTTATTTTCTCACTTGCAACATTTCATTGCAGTTACTGAGAGATCGCAGTATCCTCTACTGCATTTGCTGTAAGCCCTATGATAACAGGGCCATGATTGCATGCGACCAGTGTGATGAGTGGTACCATTTTGATTGCATCAACTTGCTTGGACCCCCTCCAGAAACCTTCTTCTGTCCTGCTTGCTACCCAAATAATGGTGAAGAATCTGTATCGCTTGCACGCTCAGACCATGATGAGGATAGGTATGTGCATTATTACTTGTAGCCATTTCATCCTGCCATTTGTTTGATCACATGTTTATGACTATGCACGTGGTACACAAAAATATATATTCTGTTAGCATGGCAGAGCGCGGTTACAATTCAGCTGCTTTTGTGCGTCTTTCTATATATATTTGGTCATCTCATCTCCAAATTGACAACTTTTCACTGGCACATGCAGATCAAGCATGGGAGCCGGAGCTCACACTCCCCCAGCGTCTTGTGATAGATCGGACAGAGTGGTGGACGGTAACAAGTGTACGAAACAATTGGAGAAATCCCAGACCAGGGTAGACTTATTAAAGCTTCTTAGTTGCCATAGCGAGATTGATAGTAGCTCATGGAGCGAGAGCAGAAGGGTTCTGCATCGAACAGCTAGAAGACGCAGTAGTTTCATTGGATTGTTATGACGTGCATAGCACCAATAGTACTGTCAAACCTAGACCTTAGCTCCCTCACACTGTGAATTGATTCTTTTAGTTAGGTTAGACGCAATAACAATGCATTTGCTGCTGTTGCACGTTAATCTGTGGCCTGCCACGGCCGCTGCCAGGGAATAGCAAGGTAGCTGTAGCAAACTATTGTAGCCCACTGCCAGGAGATAGCAAGGCAGCTGTAGCAATTTGTTATCCACATTCATTTCATTCATTCCGTCATGTTAACATTAACATTATTATTTATCTTGTGGTACTCTGAATAGTATTGACTTGTAATTTCGCTGCTGACTGTTAAGTGAAAGCCCTTCTACTACTATGGCCCATATGGCCCATATGAGTGTATATATATACATCTCTACGGTGGATTGATTGATAAATTATTCAGATCCCAAAGGTTAGTATAATGGTATCAAAGCCATGGATTAGGGTTAGGGTTAGACTATTCTAATTCACCCACCGATTGATAAATTATTCAGATCCCAAAGGTTAGTATAATGGTATCAAAGCCATGGATTAGGGTTAGGGTTAGACTATTCTAATTCACCCACCAGCGAGCCATGGATTTCTCGACTGCGTCTGACCGCGCCGTCTGCTCGGCTCCTCTGCGCCTCGCACGGGTCTGTCCGCGCGGCTATTCTTCGCGCGCGCGGCTCCTCTACGTCCCGCATGGGTGGTTCTTCCCCGTGCGATCTTCTTCGTGCCGCACGAGCTGCTCTACCCTGTGCGGATCCGTGAGGCCATTCGTCATCAACCTTCTCACCCGTGGCTGCCCTGCTTATCCATCAGAGGTGCTACTGCTCTATTCTGTGGTTTCCTCTGCTGCTGTTGGCTGTTGGTGATCTGCTCTGTTATTCAGTCAGTGGTTTTTGTTATCTACTCCGTTGTCTTGCACGATGTCTCAGTCACAGTTGCTGTCAAATATCATTGTTTTTCCTCTGAAATTTGATGGTCCATCTAATTATCGGGAGTGGGCTTTCTTTGTCAAAACTGTATTGCGTGGAGATGGTCTTGCATCTCACTTGATGGTTCTGTGCTGCTGCAGTCATGGCTTGGACTAAAGATGATGGCCGCATCATGAGTGCCATTGTCACCAGCATGAAGCCTTCATTAATGATGAGTCTTGAGCACCGTCAATCTGCTAAGAAGATGTGGGACTACTTGAAGGGGAGATATGTTCAGAACAGTGGTGCACTTTTGCTTACTTGTCTTCATGAGCTTCAGCAGAATGAGATGTCTATTGAGGATTACTATACTGCTTTTGATCATGTGATGGGACCTTTTCTTTCCACGGTTCCTAAGTGTGAGGCAGGGTGTTCAGAATGAGATGTCTATTGAGGATTACTATATGCTATTTCTCCACCACACTTTATAAAATCAGAATAAGGGTCGA